>CM035443.1:55300320-55465320 GCA_020310875.1 Ceratopteris richardii
AACTCTGAACTCATGAAGGTATATATATATATACATACATACATACATACATACATACATACATACATACATACATACATACATACATACATACATACATACATACATACATACATACATACATACATACATACATACATACATACATACATACATACATACATACATACATACATACATACATACATACATACATACATACATACATACATACATACATACATACATACATACATACATACATACATACATACATACATACATACATACATACATACATACATACATACATACATACATACATACATACATACATACATACATACATACATACATACATACATACATACATACATACATACATACATACATACATACATACATACATACATACATACATACATACATACATACATACATACATACATACATACATACATACATACATACATACATACATACATACATACATACATACATACATACATACATACATACATACATACATACATACATACATACATACATACATACATACATACATACATACATACATACATACATACATACATACATACATACATATATATATATATATATATATATATATATATATATATATATATATATATATAATGTGTGTGTGTGTTTTTTTATTTATTTTTTGATATCATGATTCTTATGATATGAAACACACATATGCACATAGCCTGGATGATGTATAAACATTATGTGACATGATACGTCATACATGTGTACACAATATACACACATTTGACATGTGTACATGCAAGTGCACATGCATATTCATATGCACAATGCAAAACAGAGAATGCCAGCAGCCATACACATACATGATCCGTATGCTCACGACAAGTCTCAAGCACACTCATGTACATAAATTCATTATAATTTATCATCTATACAGTATGCACACATGGATGATGCATTCAGCAATACTTATGAAACACAATGCAAGTTGCAACACATGAAACACACATATGCACATCGTATGGATGAACATTATGTGATATGCACCCATTACTAATTATGTGATATGCACCCATTACTAATTATTAATTACACAACACTTCTAAGTTGTTTCTAAGAGTTTCAACTTTCATCACTAGACTCTTTAATCTTATCATGCGTGCACAATGCACATATGTCATAAATGCATCATGCACTGTAGTCTATGCACAAGTGACCAGGAAACACATGGAGTAAGAACCAGAATCACAAGACTAAAACTCGAAACATTATCAAAATCGACCTAAAAACAGGCTTAAAAGAAAGTAGGTCGGAAACTGCATTTGCGTTTGGAAATAGTCCGGGACAACGGCGAACCGTTTCCGAACCTCGGAAACGTTATTTCCAGTAACTATGATTGCATCCAAGAACAGGTGCCTTTTCAGGCATCCCAAACTCAGTGCACAAGTGGATTAACCAACTGGCTTCTTTGGAAGCCTCTTTGGCTGAAATATATTCAGCCTCTGTAGTAGATAGTGCAACTATCCTTTGAAGTCTAGAGCACCATGAAATAGCTCCACCTGAAAGGGTGTATACATAGCCACTTGTGGACTTGGGAGTGTCCACATCACCTTCCATCTCTGAATCACAAAATCCTTTGAACTCCAATGAACCCTTTCCATATCATAGGCATTTACCTTTGGTTCTTTTCAAATATATCAAGATAGGTTTGACTGCCTCCCAATGAGCTTTGCTAGAAGTAGCCATGAACCTCCTAACAACTCCCACTGCATGAGCAATGTCTGGCCAAGTGGCAACCATAGCATACATAAGTGAACCACAAGCTGATGCATATGGAACACTTTTCATGTAGTTGGCTGCAACATCATCTTTGGGACGATCATCCTTGGAAAGCTTAACATGTGGCTGCAATGGCACTCCAAGAGGATTAGCATGAGTGATATTAAATCTGTCCAGCACCTTTTCAATGTACTTTTCTTGGGATAAATGCAAAATATGCCGCTGCCTATCCCTTTTTATTCGCATAGCAATAATATGCGCAGCTTCCCCAAGGTCTTTTATTGAGAATGCAGAGTTTAGTTGCTGTTTTAGAGCAATTAGAGTGCTCTTTATCTTCCCAGCCAGCAGGATATCATCTACATAGAACTCAAGAATGATTGAGCTGCCATCTTCATCCTTTTTAGGGTACAAACAATGGTCTGCATGGCTTCTTTTGAACCCATGTTTGAGCATAAATGCATCAAACTTTTTATACCATTGTTTGGAGGCTTGTTTCAGCCCATATAAGCTCCCTTTCAGCTTGCATTCCAGATGCTCTTTTTCAGGAATGGCATATGCTTCTGGCTGTTTCATGTACAGCTCTTCATTCAAATCACCATGCAAAAAACTGTTATCAAGCCATTTGGAATAACTCAAAGTTCAAGGCAGTTGTGAGAAAGAAAGAAAGACTTTTTAACGTCTATTACAGGCCAAAATCGGCCTATGAGACAAAACATATACATCAGTATGATCCATTCCACTGTGATCCCAAAAGGAAAATAAAGTGTGAGTACAAAACAGGGTATAAAAGGAGTGGATAATAGGTGGCGTCAAGGGTGTGGGGTGTTGTGGGTATGCACTCTATATGCTCAATAGGTGAGATACAAATATGATATGCATAGGGAGGGGAGGCTCGGTGGTATCACAACCCTCTAAATGCCTGGAGTGGGTGTAGGATATAATGCATCGGTGGGTAAGGCATCATGGCGATCCTCAAAATGCTGTGCACGTCGAAATCGACAGGGGTGCGCTGGTGACGTCTCCGTATCTCCATGTCATGGCGTGCGTGAATCGCCTGAATCTCTCTCTGGAGGGGACGGGCTCTCCGGAGTGGGGGTCTCGGTCGTTGACGCTGTCGTCTAAACTCCTCTCTCCATTGTAATGTGACACCCCGCGTCGAGCTTGGCCCTCTGGTGGTGGTGGGTCTGAAAAAATCTGTAATATAAGTCTGAGGGGGGTTGCCCGGGTGTATCTCCATCTACTGCTGGAGAAGTGATGCACGGCGGCGTTGGAGCTCTACTAGGAAACGATCTAGAGGGCGCTGGTCCTCCGTCTCCAATAAAGCCCTGATCTCTCTCTGGGCCCCTGAAGAGCTGTGGGTAGCGGTTTTTGATGTCCTCATATGCCTGGCATCTACATGTGTAGTGCTCCTTGTCCTCCACCTCCTCTCGGCATATCCTGCATAATCTCTCGTCCTTGGGGGTATGTGTCCCTCGCCCAACCTCAATCTCGAGCTGGTGTGATGATACTCTGAGCTTCCCAATGGCCACTCTCTGCTGGTGCCATGTATGTATCCATGTATCGTGGTCTCTGAATGAAACCATCCGCTGTCACAGTCATGAAGTGCTCTCTGTAGTGTTGCCTCTTTGTGGGAAGAGGCTCCCCTGGTGCTATCCATGTCTCCCTGATGTGTATCTGTAGTAGGTCTTGACGGATGATCCTATTCCTCTCCGAAAGAGAGAGGGTAATGTAGGGGGAAGAGAGGTCATACTGAAAAGGGGGGAGATCAGTAATGCTCATGCCATGGTCAGCTAACCATAGGTAGGTCTATGCATACCATACTCTCTCATGCCCTATCTCTGCCAAATGTCTTGCCAAATGTCTAGAGCTCTCAAATGCAAGTCTGGTGAGTCGGCTGGTGGGGAGATCTCTGACTCTCAGAATAAAGGTCAGCAGCTGAAAGAGGGCCTCCACTAGCATCGGTGGTGTGCCAAGCTCTACTCGTATAATGTCATGTGGAACGGAGGGCTTGCTGCGGAGCAAGCGTGAGATCATGGTGAACTGGGGACTCTCAATCCACATCCACATCGCCTCCCTGATCCCTGGTGCCCATACTGCCACTGCGTACATCAATGTGGGTGTCACTAGAGTATCAAAGAGCCACCCCTTAGTCCGGAGATCTGAAAATGTGTCTGAAAGCAGTGTCTCTCGAATCCTGCAAGTGCCGCATAGCCTCGTCAATCTGTCTCTCATTGCCTGTGCCATGGAGAATACCCTTGTGTTGCCCGAGAAGGTGATACCTAAGTAGACGTAAGAGTCCACTATCTCTATCTGTCTTCGAGCTTCGGTGAAAGAGGCGCGATGGTGTACTGTCCTGGAGGTATGGAAGATCATGACCTTGGTCTTGCCAAGGTTCATTGTGAGTCCTCTCTCCATGCAGAAGGTATCGAGTGCTTGTAAATGTGACTGCAGCCCCTCCTCTGACTTTGAAAGCAAGAGAATGTCATCAGCATATAATAGGATGTGTATTGGCGTACCTCCGAGGTCTCCTCCTAGCCCTCTTGTTCGTTGTATATACTTCGTGATATCGTCGATGTAGAGACCGAAGAGAGTGGGTGAGAGAGGGAAACCTTGTTTGACACCAATGGTGCTAACAAGGCTGTCTGATAGGCCGCTGGGGCAACGCACCCTGCCTGTGACTCGTGCATACAAAGCATGGATGGCCCATAACATGTCTGATGGTAGTTGTAACTCCTGGAGCCTCCGTAGTAGTCTCTCTCGAGGGACCATGTCGAAGGCTTTGCGGAAATCCACAAAGCAACAGTATAGTCTCCGCTTCCTCGCCTTCTCCCTCTCAATCAAGCAACGAAGCACGAAGATGTGGTCGATGGTGGAGAAAGTGCGGCGGAAGCCTGCCTGTCCGGGTGCTCTGATCCGAGCTTCCTTAGCGTGTGTAATGAGCTCTGCCTCAAGTATTGCCTCGTAGATCTTGGCAAGGATGTGGCCTATCATAATAGTCTTGAAGTTCCCTGGGTCCATCATATCGCCTGACTTATGGATAGGTGCAATGGTATGCATAGTCCACGAGTCAGGTAATCCCTCGACCAAAGCACGGTTGAAGAGATGGGCGATTAGGTGGGAAACTACATCTACTGCGTATATAAAGTGCTAGCCCTGTAGTGATGTGTGGTTTGCTGAACGGCCATGCTATAGCTTATGGATAGCGTGTGTCGACTACGCTCTAGATGAAGCGGCGACCTGCATTGATACCAATTGTTTGAGTTTGAGGTCTGCGGAAACACGCGAACAGCACGAGGAAGAAGAAGCTTGGAGCACAACACACAATACTGAACGTATTACCACTAGAATGTACAAAGATAAGTAACCCATTAGGGTTATAGGCGTATATGCAAGCCGGGGGGAAAAAACCTCCTAAAGAGGGAAAAAAGTGCCCTGACGGTTGTAGTGTATTCACACAATCTCTACCTTAATATATCAACGTTACTCACAGTAATTGAGCAAGTGATGCTTATGGTTGGTTGACATCAACTCCTCTAGATAACTCCAAGAATAGAGCACACCTCCTCCAAGAGTGTAAAAAGGTCTTGCTTGTGATCTTCTGCGTCGAACACTTCAACTCCTTGGGAAGATGCTTTAACAATGAGCATAGGTCTCTATTATGTAGGGATTAAACCCTTGAAAAGAAAGCTCCAAAAAAGCAAGCTTCAAGAAAGCAAGTCCGCAAGCGTAAGAGGTCCCAAAAGCATGATCGCATGCGCAAAACCAAAAAACCTCTTATCGCTTTCCAAAAAGCAACCACTATTCCCAAAAAATAGGCTATCGTGCTCTCGCTGCGCCCGTCGAGATTCAAACCCGGGTGGGTATTTTGAGAGTAATTTGGTTTAGCCATGCTGCCCACATGACTTTGTTGTGAAGAGTCCACAAAGACTATATATTACAGCTACAGTTTGTGGAGATTTTGGACGTATTTGGACATTGTTTCCAACAATCCCCCCTTCAATGTCATAATGGAACAAGGTTTAATAACCTGCAAAACTTCCTATAACTCTCTGTGATCAATGCTTTGGTAAAAATATCTGCAATATTCTTATTTGTAGGTATGTAGACTAGCTCAATATGCTTCTTAGATACCTGCTCCTGAATGTAGTGGTAATGTATCTCTATATGATTTGTCCTAGAATGATGAACAAGGTTCTTTGCAATAGCAATAACACTTTGACTACTTGAAAATATCTGAACTGAAAGATGAACTTGAACATCAAGATAACTAAGAATCTTCTGTAACCAATTTGGTTCAAGTGTAGCTATAAAGAAAGCATTCACTTGAAGATGTAGCAACTGCAGGCTATTTCCAAGAGATAAGGCAATCTCCTAGAGAGAAACAATAGCCACTTGTTCTTCTTCTTGAGTCTTTATCACCTACCCAATTAGAATCTCCGAAGTTCCCTTCAAATATCTGAAAATTCGTTTAACATGTTTCCAATGAATCTACTGCAAACTGAATGTCCGGACATATATTACATAGATATATCAAGCAAACCATCTGTCGTCTAACTATATAATGTAGCATCAAATGGTTCTGAATCTTCTCCAGACTCTAATGACACATTGACATCCATAGGTGTTTGCATAGGCTTGGAATTTGTGATCTCAAACCTTTCCAATAATTTTTTAATTTATTTACGCTCTGTTATATAGATACACTCATCTCTGTACTTGAACTCAATCCCAAGATAATAATGCAAAATACCTAAATCATTTACATCCAAAGTATGATTAAGTTCTGCTTTAAAATACTAAAGGTCTTAATCCTTGGGACGTGTCATGATCATATCATCAACATATATGATAATAATCATCAAAACATCTTTCTGAGCTTTCTTTCATACATGACATGTAGTGCATCTTGAACACTAGTTGGTTTACTCTGAACTTTAGTAAGAGCTAAAATATTATGAATCTCAAAATGTTGTGCATAGTTCACGTGGTCCTTGTCTCTTTGTTTGAGTTCTAGTTCTTCTAGTGTATTCCTTTATACCACTGTCCTTCCACGTTTGATATAACCACTTTGGCGTATCCTTCAAAAGTAGTAGAATCCTTTCTGGTTCTTCAGTATCTCTTTCTTCTGGAACTCTCGAAACTTCTCCAACTTCTTGAGTTGAAACTTTAAGAGGTATTGATGATGGATTAGGTACCGATGTAGGTAATAATCTCTTGCTTCACATTTTTCAAGTGCATCTTTAGGGTTTGAGAAGGTTAATCACCCCCTTTGTATGGCTGAATGTAAGAATCCAAATTTTTTCTAAAAAATGCATAGTCATCTGCCTTTATGAATTCTGGAATCTCTTCCCTCTTATCATAAATCTGACTTTCTGCAATATATGCATTGCATGAGAGTAGGATATCACTTGTATCTGGAACATAGAATCTGTATCCTTTGCTTTCAATTGCATAACCAATAAAGATAGCTTTAATGGCTTTTACATCAAGCTTACCATAATCTTTCTTCTCAATGTGAATATAAGCTCGGGATCCAAAAACTTTGAAGTAACTCACATTGGGTTTCTTTCCATAATAAGCTTCATAAGGTGTGATGACCTTCAAAGCTTTCTGTAAGACCATTCTGTTCTAGAGTGTAAGCAATAGTGAGTTGATGAGAAATACCTTTGTCTTCAAGAAAAGACTTAAAGTCTTTAGACATGTACTCTCCTCTTTTATCACTCCTCGAAATCTGAATTTGTGACCGACTTTCATTTTCAACCATAGCTAAGAACTTCTTAAAAGTAGGAAAAACCTCTGACTTCACTTTTAGACTGTAAATCCACGAATATCTTGATAAATCATCAATAAAAGTAATAAAGTACCTGTAATCTTGAATAGAATCTGTTCTCATCGGACCATTCACGTCTAAATGTATGAACTGTAACTTCCTTGTGGCCGTGATATATCCATGCTTCTTGAAAGGTAATTTGTGAAGCTTTCCTTCAACACATGACTCTGCATCATCTCGTAAAGCAAAAGTAGGCAGACTCTCCACCATACCTTGATCTTTGATATGCTTGAGAGTTGATATGCTTGAGAGTTGATATGCTTGAGAGTTGAGTAGCTGATATGACCAAATCCAGCATGCCATAACTTCATGTTCTCCTTAGGTGTAGAAGACCTAGCAACATTAGCATGACTTATTTTGGACAATATAAACATGCCACTTTTGTTTTCACCTTGAAGTTGATGAGAGGTTCCGACATGAATTTTTCTTAAAAAGAACTTTATAACCATCTTACAAGAATGCAGAGATAGAGAGAAAATCTTTCTTCATGTCTGGAACATAAAGAACATTGGAAATTGTGAAATTCCCACCTTCATTGGACCTAAGGTTCACTTCTCCAACACCTACAACATACAAATCATGACCATCTGCAATGGTCACTCTTCTACCTGAAGAGTTAGTAAGAGAAGAAAGTACCTTTCTGCAACCTGTCATATGCATAGTAGCTCCATAATAAAAAAATCCAAGTATTATCAAAGATTGCATTTAATGCTTCCTGATCAAAAGCTACTTCTTCAATAGTAGCACATGCATATGAATCTACCTTTGAAGATTTAGATTTTGATTCATCTTAGCACTATTACTTAATGCTTTCTCCTTCTCATTGAAAATCCTTGTTTTGCATTCTGCTATGAAATGATCTAATTTCTTAGAGTAATGGCATACTCCTTTCTTTGAATTAGATGTAGTTGAAGACTTTTCTTTAGGTGTAGAGGAAGCATTAGGGGAAGGACTGGAAGACTTAGGATTAGAAGACTTACTTTCCTTCTTGGATTGCTAACTCTTCTTTTTCTTCTTTGTCTCCTTCTTCTTCTTTCCCTTTGATGACGATAACATGGCCTCATCATTCTCTTCCGTACCTTTTTGTTGACCTTCATCTTGAAGTAATAGGAATTGCAACTTTTCAAATGAAAGTTCTTTATCTCTTGTAGAGAGAGATAAAGAAGTAACAAAAGCATGATATGTAGATGGAGGTGAGTTTAGAAATGTATTCACCATCTTTTCATCTGAAATATTTACTCTAACATTGAGTAACTGATCTCGTAAATCTTTGAGCTTCAAAATACATGTCTGAAGAGATTCACCAACTTTCATCCTTGTGTTGGCTAACTGTCTCCTTAGATGAGCATCCCTAGCATGGTTTTTGCTCTGACAGAGATTCTCTAACTCCAACCAAGCATGACAAGAGGTTTTGCATGACCTGAATTGAGATATAATATGCCCCTTGACTCCCATAGCAATATATGAAAGTGCTTATGCATCCCTTGAATCTTATCTGGATTGCTCTTCTGTAAGAAGTAATCTGGTAGTAGTCATAGTACAATAAAACACGTTTTTTTTGCAAAATAAAAAATGTTTAGGACGTTCGGACTTTCCGAACGTCCTAATACGTTTTTTTGAGGGTTCTTTTTTTTTTTTTTTTTTTTAAGATCATCTTCAAATTTTTTTGTTGCTTTATGAACAGAAGTATGACCATGGGCCTCCTCCAAGTTTCAATACATATTGAGATAAGAAGTCACATCTACAGATTTTTATATCATTATCGCATATACTAGATTCCTCACAATTTGTAAATCTTTCTGGTCCATAATCGTCCAACTCTCTCAAAATTTCCTTCTATAGGATTAGGCATTTCCTCTACTGTCTTTTTCTTTCCTTCTCTACCAAATTCCGAACCAAACCCTCCTATCTCGTTCAGAAAAAAGTTTCTATTTTGATTCCAAAAGTTATTTCATTTAGCAAGGACATCGTTACATTGTTCACATTGTTCCATCCTCGACTAAATGCATTGTTTTTAGTTTCTTCGGTTGGCTCCAAAATTGGAGTTTGTTGTATAGTAGTCTTAGGAGTTTCAATGTGCTTTATTTGGGGCTTTAAGCTCATGAGTCCATTGTTTAAGACTTCATTCCCATTTTTGTTTAATTTAACCAAATTCATTTTGGGCCTTCCTAACTCTAGATCACTGTAACGGTAATAGATTAAGTTTTTTTATGTGTTTTTAGCACTAGATATGTAAAGGAATGCTATATATGTATTACTCATGGATTATTGAAAAACAAAAAAGTGAAATGTTGCGACAAAATATAATACTTGTTTTTTATTTCCATTTTTTTAGTACCCTACGTACTAAACGTTTTAAAACCCGTTTTTAAAACTCGTTTTTAAAACTCTCTTTGCACTATGGTAGTAGTATGGACTCCTGACGATGGAGTATGAAGCAACATCTTCTCTGACTTGTCTTAGCCTTGGATAAGTGCCATTGACATTATTTCATAAGTCCTTTGATACTGAAAGATTCATCATTATAAAACTCCACATTGGATAATTAGACATTCGTTCAAGTTTTTCTTCATCTTCAAGTCTATAGGCACTCATCTTGTTAAGGGTGTATGACAACTATGCTCTGATACCAAATGTTGGAAGTGGGGTGGGCCTTGAATAACAATAATCACAAGTTTATAGGATCTTCCAACAGATGAACCTTAACATACACACCTTAATACTCAGAAAGATGATGAGTGAGAGATAGAGAGAGAATAGGCAAGATTTCAAAGTGTATGGTAAGCTAGAATGCTCACCTACACTATCTTATATTCAAATGCCAAATTACAATGTGTGAATATGATACAAAGTGACAATATCTGAATCTACACAAAAATAGGAACTAGATACAAGAAATTGTGTGTATAGTGCCTAAGAGGTATGAAGAGTATGTGTGAGAGAATATGAACACTTTAGAACTGATTTACAACCTAAATCAAAAACTAGTGAACTAACAAGTAGGACAAAAATAGACTTGTTACTCATAGTTACACAGCAAGTGATGTGATGCTAATGGTTGGCTAGCACAAACTCCTCCAAATAACTCCAAGAATAGAGCACTCCTCTAAGAGTGTAGGAACTCTCCTCCTAGTGATCTTCTTGCATCGAGCACTTGAACTCCTCGGAAAGATGCTTTAACGATGAGCATAGGTCTCTATTATATAGGAATTAACCCCTTGAAAAGCAAGCTTCAAAAAAGCAAGTTCGCAAGCATAAGAGGTCGCAAAAAGCACGATCGCATGCGCAAAACCAAAAAACCTCTATCGCTATCCAAAAAGTAATGACTATTCCCAAAAATCGCGCGATCGTGCTTCGACTACATCTGCTGAGATTTGAACCCGGGTGGGTATTTTGAGTGTTATTTGGTTTAGCCATGCTGCCCAAATGACTTTACGAGAGGTCCCAAAAAGCATGATTGCATGCGCAAAACCAAAAAACCTCTATTGCTTTCCAAAAAGCAACGACTATTCCCAAAAATCACGTGATCATGTTGCCGTTGCGTCGGTTGAGATTCAAACTCAGGTGGGTATTTTGAGAGTAATTTCTTTAGCCATGACTTTGTTGTGAAGAGTCTACAAAGACTTCATATTATAGCTACAAGTTGTGGAGATTTTGGACCTATTTGGACATTGTTTCCAACATGACCGGATCTCAGCCAAAGCAATAAACTTGCCCAACAAACCTTTACCATGCAAACGATAAAGAGTCCCATTCTTTGTACCTTTAACAATCAGCCTAGAGCCTTTGATAAGGTTCCATGACCCCTTCTCAAAGAGGGTACTATTTCCATGCATATCCATTTGCCCAATAGACAATAGGATCTTTTGATGCTTAGAACGTACCTTACATCATGCAAATCCAGCTTATTCGTGCCACCTACAGTGAGATGCACTGTGCCAATACCTTCAATAGAACAAGCATGGTTATTTCCAAGATATACATGTCCATAATTGCCTCCATGAAAGGTAGTAAAACACTCCTTAATAAGAGTAACATGGAACGATGCACTTGAATCCACAATCCATGTTTGTGACAAAGCATCATTCACAGTAAGTAAGGCATCAATCAGATCCCTCTTGATGATTTGCGTATCCTCTGAATGAATATTAATAGAAGCATCATCAATTTTCGCATGATTTGCTCTCATAGGAGCAGAAAGAATATCTTCTACATCTAATAGTGCCTCAATGACGACACTAGAGATCACATTGCCCTTCTCTTTGTCTTTGTTCTTTGAGCTATCATGAGCTTCATTCTTGGTGTTAGTTTTCTTTTTGTCACATGTGTTCTTCTTTCTTTCTATTTCAGCTTTATAGTATCTATAATCAGGCTTCTTGTGACCTTTCCTACCACATTGGTAACAAGTCACTTAAGCCTTGCCTTTGCTTTTGCTCCATTCCTCTGTGCATTTTTACTTTTCTTCTCCGTTCTTTCTCTAGCCACATTGGCTTAACCATTGCCCTCTCCACTGGATTTCCTCTTGATTTCCTCATTCAGAATAGAGCCCCTTACACCATCAAAGGTAAGATTGGGGTTCTTCGAAAGTGAAACAACTAATCATCCAATGCATGTAGTCCTGAGTTTTGCAATTGCGAGAGAGCACCTGTAGATGCAAGTAAGTGCTCGGCTGCACTTTTCGACTCATCAAGCTGCATGCACACTAGCTTATGCATAAGATGGACTTGATTTACACGCATGGCATTTTCGTAGGTGGCCTTCGGGTTCTCCCATACCTCAAAAACACTTACAAGACTCTTCCATTAAGATTTCATCTCATACAACCATCTTGATATAAGTGATGGCCTTCTTGTTTAGGTTTGTCCATGCTTCATCTGTCATATCTTCAGGCTTGATTACCTGAAGAGCCCCTTCATAATCTTTAAGAAAGAGGATGCTAAACATTCTTTCTTTCCACAAGTCAAAGCCGTTACCTTCAAATCTCTTGATCTCAAATAAGGTTTTGACATTAGAAGAGGTAGAAGTCATGTTTGCACATTGAGCTTTTTAAATTTTACCAAAAAATGTAAAGATGTCATATGCACAATAACTTGACGAGACTGAAGCTAAGAAATTAAGCCAAAAAATAGTTCAAAAATAAAAAAAAAATCCATTTTTGAATTTTTTTGAGAAAAAATTCAAAAAAATTTAGCAAATTGCAAGTGCATTAAGATTCAAGAACAACAAATTTGTTGTTTTTCAACTACAAAATGCATACATAGACACAAAATAGAGTTAATGGGTGCTTGTTTTCATAAAAGCTCTAATTTTTGGAGCAATATGACCTACAAAATCAAAGGAATGACCTAAATTTTCGGCAAGTATGTACTTCCACAATCCTTATACATGTACTCCCACTTGAAATGAGAGAGAATTTTTGCAACAAAAGGACTTGTAACTGAAAATCCATCAATATGGTTGTTGAAAATGCAAGTATGTACTTCCACAATCCTTATACATGTACTCCCACTTGAAATGAGAGAGAATTTCAACAACAAAAGGACCTGTAAATGAAATATTAGCGGTATGGTTGCTGAAAGTGATCTGTGGAAATAAAAGAAGCACAATAGAATAGGTTGTCCGTGATGAAGCTCTCTAAGAAACTGAAAATTTTCTTAGCTTTGCGGGGCTTAAATAATCCTCCAAAAGCAACACTTTTATCGCAAAAAATGAAGGTTTTTCGCGATAATGCAAGAACATGCTTTCAGTTTAATGTAACCTGAAGTAGAAAAGAATTTGGAGCAACTTTATCACGATGAAACAACTCAAAGATCTGATACCAATTGAGAGAGGCTACAGAGAGCTACATGGTGGTGTGCTGAGTTGCTCCAAACATCAAGGGAGTGGGCTACTGTGTGAGGAGAGAGAAAGTAGAGAGAGAAACCTGTGCAAAAATCTAGAGAAGAAGATCAAGAAGTTGAAGTTGAAGGAGAGAGATTTGGAACAAAGTCTTATTGATAAGTGACTTTTAGGTCATTTGGGCATGTTCAAAGATGGCCAATGACCAAAAATCATAAAAGTAATGTAAATACCTATAATTCCCCAATATGGGGTCCAAAAAATATAACAAAAATATGTCTTGAAAGCTCTCGTAGAGAGCTTTGAGGAGGAAGGGTCAAAATATACAAAAGGAGAGTCCTTGGGGCCTTTATCCCCAACAAGGGATGCATAAACTATAAAGAGGGAGAGGGGAGAGCATGAAGATGACCTTGCACTCAGTTGTCTTCTCAAAAGACAATCTAGGACCACATCTTCATGTCATCCTACTTTGTGGCCTCATGATCTCTTGAGCGGTAGGATGGGTGTACCCTAAGGTAACCCAAGATTTGGAGTCCATATAAAACTAATGTGTGCACAGAGTTGTTTTCTAGGATTTATGGTCCTTGATGGGCCACAAGGTAATAAAGGTGTTCTATGAGCTAGACCTACCTTAAGGAATGACAATTCTTGTATTGCACACAAGTCACTCAGAGAAGTGGCACATGATGGCTTGGTAGTATCTTGAGAGGAGATCTAGATGCTTAGAGGACTAAATTGAGGGCATTCGATGAGCTTTGATCTTCCTCAAGGATTCATGGTGTCTGTAGTGCACATGACATGTTTGGAAAAGTGGCTCAAGTAGGATGTTTTGATGACACCTTTGGCGAAGATTTGGAGCTTAGGAATTTACTGAAGTTGTTCCACAAGAGCCTATGATGGTTCTAGTTCATGTGAATCGAATATAGGTCTTGATCGAGTGTGAGCATGAGCTCGAGTCCTTATGACTTGGGAGTCAGTCAGGACCTTGAAGGATCTCTTGCCCGGTTTGCAGTCGAGTAAATTGTTGAGGATAGCAAAGAATAATGGGGGAAGTTTTAAGGTCCCCAAACCCAAAGGAGATGAAGACGGGCACATGTAGTTAAACTTTGCAGCCAAGTGTGGAGTGTCTGCCCAATGTGAAGAGGGCCTCCTCAAAAGATTCTATGAATAGGACCCTTGGCTCTCAGTCTCTTGGTCCTTGGTGGAGTCCCCCACACACTTGTATCATGTGGCGATGATGGTATGGGACACTGCCTTGAGGGGATGGCCACCCACATGACTATGGGCTCCGAGGATTGAGGTAGGGTCATTGTGGACCCTATGGCTAGGAGGTGACTCTCATGTCCACCCTTCTATTTTTGTGGATATGGCTTGTGTTTTGTCTTGTCAGCAGGGAGGATCTTGGGAGGGTGCACGCAGGGTCCTAACAAAAAGCACCGCCTCAGCTATAATCCACATGTCCTCAGGTCATATGGATCACACATAGGTGATTGACGGGAGGACCTGTCCATGCAATACAAGAATATAGAAACTATCTTTGCCGAAAAGATCTTATGTGATCTGCTCATATGTCAGACATAGACCTAACTGACAGCCCAGATCCCACAAAAGATCCTCTCAAAAGATCCCTTAGTTAGAGAGATAATAACTTTGTGGCATTCAAGCCACACTATGAGGTAGATGGTTCTATCTCTCTGTCCCGTAGCAAGCTGAATGTTTTGGAAGTGGACGGTATAAGACTTATGTATAAGACTCTTAGGGGACCCAAGTCAACCTTGGGTCCCTACTATTGACATGTCGCCACATGCTAATCCCTTCCTCGAAGGCTTCCTCAACCATGTAGCTGCAATCATACCATAGTAAGGCAGGGTCCTACCAATGGTCTAATCAGATTGTTACAGAAACCCTTTAACAACAAATACTTGTCTGCAAATATGACCAGTGGGTTTGCGAAGCACCTGAGCCCAGTGCTCCATCTGGCAATCCCTTGGTCAGAGCATCAATAGGATTCAACGGATCCCCAAAGAACTGGATCATCAGTCACAATCCTCTGAATCACAATCCTGGATCTACTCTCCCAAATGGTACAAAAAGATACAACTTTGGAAGTACTCTTAAACAGTTTACCACCCTTAGATGTAACCGTGATAATGCTTCAGATTCTTCCATATCCATCTCTGAGAGGAGAAGATGAAGAGGACCAAAGAAATCAAATTTAAGGGGGGGAGTTGTTGGAGTTTCATAGCTTTTTCATATGTTTCAAGTTGGAGAATCTTCAAACTGACTTGAGGTAACGTTCATAAAAATTATTAATTTATGTCCAAACCAAGTATAAACTAGGTCAAAATTTTTTACGAGCAGCTCACAGATTTTTGCATGCTATTTGACAGCAACTTTTTTTTTTAGGTTCGGGTAAAAGTAGAAGTTGGTTAAAATCGTTTTTAGTGACTGATCTCAATTATATGTATGTGGTCTTCATGCACTTTGTTTGTAAATATATCAAAAAATAAGGTCCTATTGATTATATTCAAGTCTATCAGCTGATTTTTTTTTTTTTTTTTTTCCTGCATGTGTTGTCTTGTTCCAATCATCCCTGTTAGTGTCCACTATCATCTTTATATGCATGAGGTTCTGAAGGTTCTTTTTAACATTGTTAACAAGAGAGTCAAAAGAATCTGTGCAAGGATTTGGCAATCTGGATATATAAACCAAACTTGAACCTCAGAAAGGTACTCGAGTGCATGCTTTTTAGTGTTTTTGGAAAATTGACAAGCAGCAAGCCCATTAGACATAAATTCTAGAAGTTAGCATTGATCCTAGCCTGTATACGTACATTTGCAGGCTACAAGGAAAACTGACAAGGCTTTTATCTAGCCATGACTAGATATTCAGGAAGATTTACAATTTGACAGCTGAAAACTGTAGAAAAATCTGGACATAAAGAAAAAGCCTCCTTGGGTTGCACTTTGGATGTTAGAATAACCTCAACATTTGAAGCGTTATATGCTGAAAATCTCTTCAAGAATTAATTCTTTGCAGTCTGCTTCATGCTAATAGACTGCAATAGCCAGCTAGCTGCATCATGTCACAATGTAGAGGCTTGAATGCACTTGTATGGTACATAATATATACCTAGTCCACTTTGTACTTTGCACATGGCACTTTGCTCTTGCATATTGCATGAATCTTGATGGGCCATCGTCTATATTATTGTGCACGGGTGTTATCTTTCATGTAGTTATTACACATTACTACCGTCCGGCCTAGTAACAACATACATACATGGCATAATTGCACATTGTAATGTGCATAAACATCACTTGATTTTAAATTTTTAGCATCAATCAGTGCAAAATGAGTAATACACTCATGACTCATATATTGGTTGTATTTATATTGTATTATTTTTCATGTTTTCTGATGGTGCATTACAGTCATGTATGTTACAGATCATACTGATGAATGCGTATATTGTACATACCTCTTCCTTATTGTGAAGTACTATTGTACGACCTTGCAAGTGTAAGTGTTGCCATTATGTGAACTTATACGTAAGAGGCAGTTACCAGCTGCAAGCATGAGCCATATGGACTGTAGAGTTTGTGACATTTATGAGATAAAAAAATTAAACAATTTTATTTGTGCTGTAAAGATTTGACCATGCCAAAACTACCATGTCTCTGTCATGTTTAGTTCGACCTTCATGTTCAATGTGAAAACCTCACAAGCTTAGTGTAGTAATGAGGGCTCAGTGTTCTTTGTTGCTCATGTCTTCAGACTGATCCTCACCTTGAGATAAGCCACAAAAGAGATCAGTACTATGAATAAATGAAACTTCGTTGACACGTGATCTTTAATGTTTTAATGGGTAAACATGTGAGGGAGCAGCTTACATTAACATTCTTATAATCAATAAGAAAACATTGCTTTCTCAACGAAAGGAATCCATAATTTGCACTTGGGTTTTCAGTTTCCTCTTGGATTTGAAGTTGTGAGCTTGAAGCACCTGTCTCAATGTGTGTGTTGAATCACAAATGTGCAGGCATTCACCTAGGAAAAGAGGAGCTAGCCAGCTTTGTTGATCACATTGATAAGGATAATAATGGAGTCATCACATTTGAGGAATGGCGGGATTTTTTGCTACTATATCCTTACAGAGCCACCATAGTTAACATTTATCAGTACTGGGAAAAGGTTTGCCAAGTTGACATAGGGGAACAAGTTGTGATTCCAGAAGGAATAAGTCGCCAATCAAATGCAGCTAAATATCTGCTAGCTGGTGGAGTAGCTGGTGCCTTATCAAGGACCGCAACAGCCCCCTTTGATCGTTTGAAAGTTTTGCTTCAAGTTCAGACGTTGTCAGCGGAAGGAAAATCCAAAATCTTGTCTCATGTTTCTAAGATTTACAAAGACAATGGGCTGGTAGGATTTTTCAGAGGAAATGGTCTGAATATTCTGAAAGTGGCTCCTGAATCAGCTATCAAGTTCTATGCGTTTGAGATCATAAAAGATTTTATGGTGAAATCAGACAGTTTAGGCAATCAAGGAGAGATTGGTACTGGAGGCAGGCTCATTGCTGGTGGGATGGCAGGTGCTGTTGCACAAACCTCAATTTATCCTTTGGAACTTTTGAAAACACGACTGCAAACTTTCAAAGGAAATAAGTCTCCATCTCTTTTGAAGTTGTCCAAAGATATTATGGTGCATGAAGGGCCAAAAGGATTTTATAAAGGCCTTTTTCCGTCAGTATTGGGAATTATTCCATATGCTGGGATCGACCTTACAACTTATGAATCGCTGAAAATCTTCTCACGGCGATGGTTGCCCGCTGACCAAGGTATAGCTTTTAAGCTTCCAATCACATGAGGGACATGATATATGGTTTGACAAGGTAAGTGTGATCAACTTTGCAATGTAGCTTCAGTAATTGTACCACAAATTCTTTACACTATAGCGTGTCACTATGGTTTTATTCAAACAAGAAGAAAAAACAGTATTCTCATAAAACATTTCTAGATGGGGATTTCCATGGAGCTCAGTTTTGTAGGCTTTTTCCAGGTGATATGACTAGCTTTAACCTCTTGAGGATCCTCAGGTTGTTTGCAGCTTAAAATCCATAATCCTTCCTGCCAATGTATAAATAGCACCTTACTCTCTTTTGTGTTGAACTTGCACTATTAGTTGCACTCTCATTCAATCTACAACGCATTGCAAAAGAAGTTGATATGAATTTGAGGCTTTCTTTATGAGTTGGAAATATTATCATTTGGCAATGAATTCTCATTGTGAAGCATGACGTTGTTACAGAGCCAGGCCCCCTTGTACAACTTTGTTGCGGCATGTCCTCAGGTGTAGTGGGAGCCTCATGTGTATATCCGCTGCAAGTTGTTCGAACAAGGTACCAAAATATGTGGTGATTGACTAGTAGTTATTCTATGGGGTCATTGGGAAAAATAATACATATGGTCTGACTCTTTTTGCTGTAATTGCTGCAGATTACAGGCACAGTGTAGGGACTCAGCCGTACAATATAAAGGAATGATGGATGCTTTTCGAAGAATCTTGAGAGAGGAGGGTATTCGTGCTTTCTATAAAGGCCTTCTTCCAAGCTATCTTAAGGTTGTTCCTGCTGCCAGCATAACCTACATCACATATGAGGCGATGAAAAGACAGCTTTCTATTTGAAGAATGTATTTTGCTGCCATAAAATATGAATGCAGTAGTGCAGAAATGAGTTAAGATCTGAGAGAAAGCTTGTCTTCTTTGATGAATGTCTTCTTTCATTCCTTTCACTCTGCCAGTAAGTTTGTATAAAAGGATGATTTTGGAGTTGTGAGCTGGCAGATATTTTTGCTGAATGAGGATCCATTTGCGTGTTCTGCTTTTTTACTTATGCTCTTGAAAATATTCTTGGCATTCAATGCTTTATGCTCTCTCTCTCTCTCTCTCTCTCTCTCTCTCTCTCTCTCTCTCCCTCTCTCTCTCTCTCTCTCTCTCTCTCACACACACACACACACACACACACACACACACACGCGCGCGCGCATGCGTACACAGAGGAAGGAAAACAGGGCTAATGTTACTGAGGAATATGCGCCACTGAAACGGCGCTGTGCCGCAATGTAGGTCTTAGTACAACATTAAGCCAAGATGGCGGTCAGAATACTAAGTTGGTTGATGTGAGGTGCACAAAATAGACCATCCAGGTTGTGAATATTTCTGGTGGGTCGCGCCCCAAACCATGCCACCTCCATGTCCGAATAACATGGTTCCTGCATCCAGAATTGCCGCTTGGACCGTGGACTATAGAGAGTAATGATAGTCTATTTCTCGATGTAAGGAAGCACAGGTGTCCAAATGTGGCCATCCAGAGCATTATCTGATCCTGCTTTCTACATAGACCAGAAGTTGATGGAAGCGATAAGGAAAAATCTAATGTCCCCTGTCGATCAACTTACCTGTAGTCTCTCCTCTGATAGACCGAAGCATGGAAAAGGTATGGCCAACTTACTATGATCTGCAAGAAGAGAACATGATTATCATGTGTGGTATTTGAAATTAGACAACTCAGAGCGCAAGGTGTAAACCACCCTGCAAACCACGTGTAGTCGTAAAAATATATATCGAACTTTAGGATTGCTGTTGGTTGTGGGAAGGAATAGAGGCAATGAGAAAAGAGTCTCCAACTGAATCTGTGTAATAGACAAGTGAGATCCTGTCACATCCTTTGCCGATTGAGTATCGATTGGCAATCAAGCGTGTGCAATCATGCGAACAAAAGAGTGGATATTCCTGGAAGACGGTGAAGAAATCATGTGATATTCAAAATTCAAGCACATGTCCAGCATATCTCTGGTATTCACTCTTCTCTCCTTACGAAGCAAGATAGTCAGCTGCAGTACATTGGAAGAATGACATACCTGTTTCATGGATTGTATGCCTTGATGAGAACTTCTATCTTGGTTCTCAAATTAACTCTTGCACTGAATGACCCTCCTGAGTGTGTAGTGCATTGGAAGAATGCTAAACGTGTTTCATGGATGGTGGGCCCAGATAAGAATTGCTCTGTTAGATACATGTCCAGCCAAGGCTTGAACTCAGGACTTCCTCTCAGAGACTCAAAGCGTCATACCACTTGGCTATGTGAGCTTGGACACAGATGGGTGCCTCTACCATAAGAGGTTAGGTGTGTGAGTGTGTTTTCAATTCATTGTACACTACTACCCCCCCCACAACCAACAACAACAAAAAAAAAAAAGAAAAGAGTTGCTCTGTTAGTTCTCATGTTAGCTCTTGCAGTGTATGCCCCTCCAGATCCATATTGTACACTTGGGTGGCAATATAAGAAGACGTGCTGGGGTGAATCTGACCTTTGTCATCAACTCAGACTCCTAATTTCTATGGCGGCACAAATATATCATTTGCACTTGTGGTTGAAGAGCCTAGCTCATCAGCTTAGAAGACCATATTTCTATCCCTGGGATCAAGTATCAACCATCAGCCAGTATCAAGAACAATGGCAAGCATGGAATATGGTGCATCAAGGCTGTGGAATACATCTTTTGATCTCTTCTACGGGTGCGGTTGTCCCAAGAGTGAAGTGATATCTCATATGTTTGAGATCCTCCGTCTAATAAAAGACTAACAGAATTTTGGCACTAGGTTCAAGTTCCAACTCCACTAAATCAGTGATGGTCGTCTCCTTTGAAGGTCTTTGATAAAATGAATAAAATCAAGCAACTTTATTTCCATATTGTACCCTATGACGGTGTCGAATGCCAGTCCATCTTGCCACAGACCATACTTCAGAGAAGGATGATGGAAGATTGGAGTGTTGAATCATGTTAGTGAAGGAACATATGGAGTGCATTGATGCATTTTATAGATGCATATGCAATAGCAAAGTTTACGAATATCTTCCATGTCCTATCTATAGATAATAGGCCGTAGTCGTCTGATTATGAGCTTCAATAGTAATGGTAAACTTTGAAGCTAGGGATCAATAATACCAAGCCCTTTTTATTTGTAATATTTGAATCCATTTAAGTTCTTGTATCATGCGAGCTACTGTATGCCTACCATTGGTAGTTCTTGTTCACACTGTCTTGCATGCCGAATTGATGCATCAAAGATTGATGAGACATCTGTTAGATGGAACCCAACGTATGCGAGATCTAAAAGGTTGATTCAATGTGAATGGCCACTAGGACATCAAGATATCTGGTGGTTTGCTTTCATCACAAGTACTCTGTGGCTAGTTATTCTCTGCAATTGAGCGATTGTGTTCTAGCTCATAAGAAGTTCTTAGAGTTTGTAGTAGATTTATTCTCTATTGGCAACATTAAAAGTATAATATGGATTCTAGTGATTTATTGGTTGGCACCTTGAACAACTCCTATCCCAAGCTTGACAAATCCATGTGTGTTCTCTAATGAGTTGTCAAAGTCCTTAATACTATGTGATGGGGTGTCCTTCGCCCTTCATAAGGGAGCTCAGCTGGGTGTGTATGTTGAACTTTTCGTTCAAAGATAAAAGTATCTTGTGCATTCCTCATTTTGACAAATATATGTTATCATTGTGCATTGGATAGATATCTCCTACATGCTCTTGCTAAAGCAAAACATGTTCAAGACAAAGTGGGATATTCATACGTTTGATGGATGAGGTCTTTGAACGAAGAAAAAGTGAGATTACATCTACATAGAATGGCCAAGTACTTGGCCTTATGTGCATACTTTTCTCAATGGCTTGAAAAGAGAGAATACCCAGTGTGACCTTGGACTAGTAATCATGTTAAATCATATTTATATGAGGCATGGGCATCAAAGATCCTTAGGTGTGAAGGAACCATGATGCATGATCTGATTTGAAGAGTTGTATGTATTATGCTTGCTAAAAAGGAAAACATCTTTGGTCCCGCAATTGGGGGTTTGAACTAACATGTTGAACATGGAAGAGCATTTGAACTCCTAACTGAAGAGAACACACATTAGGATGTCCTAGAATCTACACAAGGCTCAATGTACCACTTCATGAATGTTATTGCAGAAGTTCCCTCATAGAGACTAGAGGGTTCGATAAATCATAAACAAGTCATAGGACGCCTTGGATATGCACAACAAACTCTATCACTTTATGAAGATATACATGAAATGAGTGAGTCTAGATGGAGTAGAGATACATATTGTGTTGCAAAAAATACATCCCCCTTACACATTCACTTATAGAGAAAAATGCTTTATGATAATGTAGCTATACTAGCTACAAGAGCAATCTAGTAGATTAACTATGCATACATGTATTAAAAAACACCAAATATAGGTTGAGCTTATGCAATGAGCTTGCTTCCCACGATTCATGCACTTATAGAATAGATTTGGATACACACAATAGGCCTCTTGGAAGTGAGATATATAGGAAATTGATTGTCTACGATTGAAGCTACTTTTCACATAATTCTCTCAAATTTTTTTCAACTACCTTTTCAACCATGCTCTTCATATATGGAAAGTTCAATGCCTAAGCTTGCATTTTTTCAAAATTTTCTACAGAAAAAAATTCAAAGCACACATTTCGTTGTAAAAATCACTTTTGACTCTCAAAGCACATGGATATGGATGTTCTTCAATGTTCATTTTTTTTTGCCTTTCAATCATTCATTGAAACCAATGTACCCATAGTTGAGATTGAACACATCCAACACCTCTCCTCACATTCAAATCTTCATCCAATTTCATGCATGCTAACGACTTCTTTGAACTCTGAAAACTTTGTGGCATTCAAAATTTTGAAAACATGCCACAACTTGTTTGTGTACACTTACACATGTTGGATGTGTGTCATAAGTGGGAGAGACACACAAGAAGCACTGAACAGGCTCTAAAGCCCACGGAAAAGATGATTACATGAGACTTTATTTTGTTCAAACCCCTCGGAATAGGTCTACTTGGATTACCTAGAGCCCACAATTATCTCGAAATGGATTTTTCTTATGGCTATGCACTAGCTCATAAGTTCCCGGCAAACGCACCAAAATGAATAGACTCTTTTGGTCCAAGGAAAAGATGCCCACAAATGCTCATGGTGTGCTCAAATCACCTCAACCTAATTGACTTGCATTGCTTGAGCCCCTAATGTACCTTCAATTTCACTATCCAATACACACTTGTACGTGCGCACTATCGCTCTCTCAAGTCCTCTTACTCTCATGCACTCGCGAACACATGTAAATATATTCTCCCTCATACACCCCCAAGAAGAGAATCCATGCACAATACAAAATCAACATAGAAGTCAAACCTTGAATTAAAAAAACTGATATGATCGTTCTAATACTACTTGAGAGAATGTAAGACGAATGGTTAAAACCTCCAAAATCCGACTATGAGCTCCCAAAGATGTTGACCGCTATCGTCGAGTTCGTCAAAAAGGAGGGGACTCCAAAAAATAACATGGAACTACATGAAAATTCAGGTGATATTGACGATGATCAAGTTCCATAGTTCATATCCGAGTATTGAAAATCTTTGCAGTCAGATAACTTAATTACAGTTACGGTGGTCCAGAACATAACTTTCGACAATCGTTTATACAGAGCATGATTTGAACCTGAATTTTCCTACTTGATTCACTCTCACAATGTAAACCTCCTAACCTCCACATATGAGCAGAACATGCTACAATATTGCACGAACAATACTGCACATCAAATAACACTACTGTAATACAATTAAACTAAACACCATTTGAAGCCATCCTTTCCTTTACTAAACACTGTGCTTCAATCTCTGTGGAGAACAAAGCAGGATAAAGTTGAACTATAGGAAATCAAAGAGATGCTTCTTAAAACAAGTAAAAAAACAAACCACAGTCAAGTATTCGCACACTAGGACTCCTTTTCCAAGAGAATCTCCTATGCGTGTGAAAAACTTGGAAGTCTTTCTTACTCACAGATTTGCAGCGCAATATGTGCGTCCTGATATAAACCAAGCAGATCGAAATCAACACTTTATGCGATTTTTGGTTTCCAATTCCGCTCTGTCATCATCTTTCCCAAAGGTCCCAAAGAATTTCAGGTAGACTCCTCTGAGGTGAAAAGCATTAAATCAGAGTCTCGAATCCATGTAACTCCTCATTTGCAATATAACCAGCAAGCTTTAAATGTCACTTGTTGATTCAAGCCCATCTTGACAACGCGAATTTAGAAGTCTATAATGGTGCTGACGTAACCCTCCAAGTAGGGATGGTCAACAAATGCAACAGAAAGCATGGGTTTTCAACTCTGGAATCATCAATAAGTAGTAGCTTGGAAAGCTATTCAAGACAGCTGTAGTTGCCATCTCGAAGAAGCTAGGAAACCTTAATTTTCCCTTCTTGCACATTAACTCTTCTAATTCCTTTCCTCAAACCTCCGAAAATCTCCTGAGCTATTGTGGCCACTAGCACAATTCACATTCAACAAAAGGGTCCACAGATAAGCAATTGTTGCGATGTATTCAGCTCTAAGACCTGCACCATCTGGAAGTTTTATATACTTTGTGAAGTTCAAACATATCAACAGTTTGGATTGAGCACTTAGAAAACTTCTGCCAATTTGTAAGAAGAGCACAACTGCAATAAGATCTTTAGCCAATCACATAAAGCTGATTCCTGTAGCTTCACTCCAAGGCCGAGGAAACATTAGACATCCCGAGGAGATTCATCACCAGGTATGTCGCGGATCTCCTCTGTTACCTTGAATGTTCTGAGCACGATTCCTAGGTACTGTAGTCCGCTCAGATTTGGAGATACACATCTCTATCTCTCAGACGTTCAGTCTTGCTTTAGGAAAACAACATACAGAATGTTTGCCCTCATTTCAGCCATTCCACCATCACCCAGAAGTACTCCATGAAATTTGGAATTTTTTTTGCTTCTCGCTTCCCGGTTTGCATTCGAACAGTTCTATCCACTCTACAGATCCGTTGATCTCCCAATTAAGAGCATCTTCTGAAGCTTCATGTCCCTTGTAGGTTTATACTTCACCTGTGCATCACCAGAGAATGCTCCTCCCTTCTCTCTCTCTTTAAAATTGTACCCGCCAAGTGTATGAATGGATCTCCCTTTCCTCGGGAGAATTTCCCCTCTGAAATGTCTGCGTACCTTAAAACTTCAGTTGGTTCCCCCTTTTTCATGCAAAACGCCCATAGTACCCATCCTTCCTTTCTCAGCAGTTCCAACCTACGAGCTATCTCCAAAAGGGCAGCAGTCCCACTGTTGGGATCTTCAAGAAAGCTAGAGTTCCAAGAGAAAAATGAATGTCCAGGAGTGCCTCGGTATTATCCAGAGAAGGGAGCAGACGTGAACTGTTGTCTTAAGAGCCGACTCTTGAAATGAACACAGAAGTGTCTCTCTCCATTTCGAAACATAGAACAGGTCCTTTACAGACGTTGAGGACATCCAAACTGCCTCAACTTTACTACAAGTCCTCCATTATCATTAACCTTAAGGGCTTTCTCACTCAATGAACCCTGTCAAAGTTGCTTGTGGGCGAAGAGTAACATCATAGACATTGACACACGAGTATGTTGTTCTCTCAAAGAGAGAGACGAGACGTTCCTCATTTGGCAGAAGTTCAGGTACAGGTGCAACAGTAGGAGTAACATCCTTCAAATTAACAGTTGGATCACCGAGGGCCAAGGCTGAGCCTACTAGTCCTGCATCATGAATTAAGATATTGCAAACACTTCCTAACCCCACTAAGATGAGCCTCCGACTTGCTGACAGTCCTCCATTCAGTCCCCAATCAAGGGCTCTCTCTGTGCGCCATAGCGGTGCCTGGAAGCGTTCTCAAGCCTGTATTTTATCGGAGCTACTTCCGATCTCTTCAGAATCAATATTCTTCTTCTTTTCTCTAGGAAACGGGGTCTGTATACATCATTGAGCTTTTGCCATCAGCTCTTAGAAGTCGATGCCCGTCCCCTTTTTCATCTGACGCTGAAGTCCTCATTTTTTTTATCAGATCCGCCTTGTTTCTCTATTTGATGCCCCAAGAAAGCACTCGCTTGCTGATCAAAAAGCGCTCCCCCTTCCCATAGAAGAGAGCACCCTACCAATGTGCTCTCCGCAGCAGTGCAGAACTCGAGGGTAGCCAGACTGTTATCAAAGAACTCCTTCACGAGTAAAAACACCTCCTTGCTCTTCCAGACGTCCTCCTTAAACTCCAGAATCACCTCCATGACGTCGCCATCGAGCTCTAGCAAACTGGTCGTTACCTCCTTCAACGAATCAAAAAGAAAAGCTGAACTCTTCACCCCCCCTCGAAAAACGAGAGAGAGAGACTCCCTCGTACATACACCCCGTAGAAAAGATAAGGTATCCCCTTGCTCATATACCTGTGGACACAAAGAGCTCAAATGTAGTCATTGAGCTTCAGCATATATGCAACCAAACGATCTGAAAAGAACAACCAAATAAAAGAATTGTGTGCACTTCCATTCTGTATTGACTCTAAAATATCTCCATTATTTGTTCCTCCAAACATGCTGCACTCCAGTATGCCAGAATAATATGCTACACCACTGTCTCAGCACAAGCACCTTTTTGATCAATAAGAGTGCCAATTTGTTCGCCCATTTACATCAAGTTTAATGTGTCCATTATCGTCTCCAGGTGAAGTCTCCATAAACCAATAATTGCATTGCAAGAAATGGCATTACGATGAGAAAGCAACTGCAGCACTTGTGCTTTTGTAAGATCATTGCACTTGGCATACATATCCACAACGCATTTGCAAGGAAGCCATCATCACTTTCCAAGAAACCCTGCCTCGCAATCTTAGAATGAATATATTCTGCATTGTCAGCTACTCCTATGATGCCATAGGCTGCCTTGCTGCTTCTAGAGCACCACACTTTGCGTACATATAAATGAGGGCATCTGAGCACTTTTCAACTAAACTTTGTCGTTCAAGATTATCATGTATTCTAATGCCTTTGCTCAAGTCTTTGCTCCTGGCATAAGTCCTCAATATACCCACAATGCATCTCGGTCATAGCTTCGTGAAGACAACCATCTGGTCGACTGATCGAGTACCTGCAATCAAGCATATTTTTTCTGCCAAATAAAACCACATTAGTGCATAAAAATCAACCATTTTGTGGGCTAACATACTCCCCTCTGCTTAATTGCGAAGTCGTCCTCGACGAGCCAAATTGTTCCTGCGCTCAAATCATCCAACATGTGCTGATCACTCAATCAAATACAAATCTTTACCTTGCATGACCATACTCTTCTTCTTCCTCAATGTAGCACCTGAAATCATACTCATACAATCATTTGTTAGTACCAAAATCCAATCATCTCACTTACCATCTTTGTCCATCTTCTCGCATCTTCATTGACATGTCCACCTGTCTGCAAACTTATCAAACATATTAGATCATTTTCCATCAACCACCACATCTACTACCAAAATGAGAAACATCCATATCCATCATCCATATCACACATGTATACTCAACACACGCATCACGATCTCGCATCACACATGCATTCTCGTCACGAACAACATACATACATGCAAGCAGAAGACATGTCCACATTCCCTCTCGTCACTTTTCTAGATTGTTCGTTCAACACATCACGAATCTTTGTTCCACATGCATACTCAACACATTTCCCACACACACCATATATAATCAAACCATTCCCCACTTTTATTTTTGATACTCTTCTTGGCCATACGATCGCTTTCCTGATTTCTTTTTCTCGTTTCTAGCTGAGTTCTCTCGCCGATTTTTCATTCCCCTTCTACCTAGGGTTTTCACTACCCGCTTGCCTTCCTGTCTATCTCTCTGTTTTTCTTGCCCGTCAACTAGATCATATGCTAGGTCACCACCACCTCTCTTAAATTGATGGACACACGGCAAAGACCACTCAAGCCTAACACGAGCTCACTCTAACAAGATCACTCATCGTCGACGCGATTGCGAACTTCACAAGTCATTGCACCACCTAAGAGCCAAACTGAACACTTCCGGAAGGTTTGCAGACAAACAATGCAACTAGCACGATTGGATTCCTCAAGTCCAAGCTTTCCATAGACACATCGCAACCAAAACCCTAGCCGAGCTTAAGCTTCAATTTGACATGTTTCATCAGGAGCCCACACATAACCCAAATCCCCACAACACAAACACATATATTCCCATCCGAGCGTCATGCTCTCTCACCTCTCTTATGTCCCCCCTCGAGCGAGGAATTCTTCTCATTCATTTTTTTTTCCACATTTTTTCTCTTTTTTCATCATTTTTTTTCATATATTTACTCACACTTGCCGGCCTACACCGAAGCTGGATGCGACTCGTGGACTCGACCACCCGATCGAGTTTATTCCACCCATCTACCAACCCAACGAAGCGCGCGACACACAGACAGCTAGCCCTATGCGAAACCGACGTCGGTTCGTGGCTTTGACCACCCGGCCAAAGTGGGTCCACCCACCTATCGGCACACATAAGCGCATAGCCACACTCACACATACACAAACATATATTTTTTCATTTTCTTTTCATTCCCGCATCTCGAGAATTAGGAGACAAAAGAAAGGATCTTTTCCCAACCATCCCAATCACGACACACACACATATATATTCCCTGTGGACATCCCGATGAGACATGTCTCCTCTCTGCTGCCACTCAAGCCAAAATCCAGCCACTAATGCCATGGTCAACCCGTCCTCGCAAAACCCGCACACACTAATTACTTTGCCGACCTGAAACCTCAAAAAGTGTCACTTCAGTTCCTAAGTGTACAACAAACTTGGTCCACCCGTCCTCACATCTTTGACTCGCAATCCGCAAAGCAAACCCTAGTCAGACTACAGCCGTCCTCACCCACATCCATCGCCTCGTCTATTTTTTCATCTCCAACTTCTGCCTCGCAGAGCTTCTACATGATTCGACAGCTTGCTGATATTGTCCTCTAGCCAGGCGATACGGTCTGGAAGGCCACCATTCATTACTACACCTCTCAATGCCTCGAGCTTCAAAGCTAAATCCCTTATCCCTTCTTCTTTTCGCTCATCCCTACCTTGGAGTCGAAAAATCTCATCATCCACTTGATGGAACCGAACCCACATTTTCTTCTTCTCCTATTCTAAATGGCTCATCTTTCTTTCTATTTCCAAAGGAACCTCCTCGCTTTTCCCGACTTGGCCAGACAACTTTTCAACCTCTTCTCGAATCGACCTCTCCTCCCAAATTCTACTCATATTTTCTTCATCCAGATCATCTACCTTCTTCGACAATTCATTCTTCGTCCTTTCTAACTCTGTTCCGAACGCATCCAACCTATCCAACACTGCTTTCAACTCTTCCTCCGTTTTCCTTGCTCTCGGACCTCCACTTGTCCTCGCATCTCACCGTCTTTCCGATTCATCCACCTACCGAGCTTGCTACTCAGCTTTGCATTCTCTTTTTCTACCCATCCAACTTTCTCATCACTCTCTGCTTGGACACTTTTCATTCTTTCTAACTCCAGATGGAACTCTTCCACTACCTTACCCGCTTGGTCATCATGTCTACCAGTCATCTCTCGCAATTTCTCGATCTCCTTTTCCATTCGGTCGACTCTCTGTGCCATGTCATCATCCTCTCGTGAGAGCTCCTCTTCAATTGAAACTCCATGGCAATTGGCTATCATCAAGCCGGTTCTTAGGTCTAGGGCCACATTTTCATGCTCAGACCTCGAAAGACCTTCCCTCAAGCTTTTGTTCCCCCTTTTTAACTCCTTGTTTTCACTTTCCAATGCTCGTACTTGCTTTTCCCAAGCTCCTAAGACCTCGATAATTTTCACTTGAGTTTCCTCTAATTTCTCTATTTTGATCCTCTCGTTATCTCGCTCTTCTCGCAGACATTCCAACTGACGTAGTATGCTTGCCAACGAACTCTCCTTATCTTCGGCTTTCACATAAAAGGTCGCAACCTGAGGACTAACCTCTTTTGCCACGACCTCCTCAATGAGAACATCCTTTGCACGACACACGTGCTCGCATAGCTTCTTGTTTCCGCATTCTACGCATCTAGGGACGAAGTCCAATGGGGTGCACACACGAGGGCAAAATTTTGCGATGTGCCCTATCTTTTCGCAACACCAACACCGAATGTAATTCGAGATTGGGCCAACCCGGCGACATTCATATGCATGATTTCTCATTGGGTGCCCAAATCCGCTTCGACTTCTAATCCCTCTCGGAGTCATCATTCTTGAGCTAATTTCTCGAACATCTACAACTTGTGTACTTTGTGCCATCTCTCTACCAAGACCAAAGCAACCAATCCGGGGCTTGGCTGTGCCACACAATTGGGGCACCAAGCAAACTCGTAGCACTCTCTATGAGATGTGCTAAGCCAATTCCCGGCAAACGCACCAAAATGAACAGGCTCTAAAGCCCACGGAAAAGATGATTACATGAGACTTTATTTTGTTCAAACCCCTCGGAATCGGTCTACTTGGATTACCTAGAGCCCACAATTATCTCGAAATGGATTTTTCTTATGGCTATGCACTAGCTCATAAGTTCCCGGCAAACGCACCAAAATGAATAGACTCTTTTGGTCCAAGGAAAAGATGCCCACAAATGCTCATGGTGTGCTCAAATCACCTCAACCTAATTGACTTGCATTGCTTGAGCCCCTAATGTACCTTCAATTTCACTATCCAATACACACTTGTACGTGCGCACTATCGCTCTCTCAAGTCCTCTTACTCTCATGCACTCGCGAACACATGTAAATATATTCTCCCTCATACACCCCCAAGAAGAGAATCCATGCACAATACAAAATCAACATAGAAGTCAAACCTTGAATTAAAAAAACTGATATGATCGTTCTAATACTGCTTGAGAGAATGTAAGACGAATGGTTAAAACCTCCAAAATCCGACTATGAGCTCCCAAAGATGTTGAACGCTATCGTCGAGTTCGTCAAAAAGGAGGGGACTCCAAAAAATAACATGGAACTAAATGAAAATTCAGGTGATATTGACGATGATCAAGTTCCATAGTTCATATCCGAGTATTGAAAATCTTTGCAGTCAGATAACTTAATTACAGTTACGGTGGTCCAGAACATAACTTTCGACAATCATTTATACAGAGCATGATTTGAACCTGAATTTTCCTACTTGATTCACTCTCACAATGTAAACCTCCTAACCTCCACATATGAGCAGAACATGCTACAATATTGCACGAACAATACTGCACATCAAATAACACTACTGTAATACAATTAAACTAAACACCATTTGAAGCCATCCTTTCCTTTACTAAACACTGTGCTTCAATCTCTGTGGAGAACAAAGCAGGATAAAGTTGAACTATAGGAAATCAAAGAGATGCTTCTTAAAACAAGTAAAAAAACAAACCACAGTCAAGTATTCGCACACTAGGACTCCTTTTCCAAGAGAATCTCCTATGCGTGTGAAAAACTTGGAAGTCTTTCTTACTCACAGATTTGCAGCGCAATCTGTGCGTCCTGATATAAACCAAGCAGATCGAAATCAACACTTTATGCAATTTTTGGTTTCCAATTCCGCTCTGTCATCATCTTTCCCAAAGGTCCCAAAGAATTTCAGGTAGACTCCTCTGAGGTGAAAAGCATTAAATCAGAGTCTCGAATCCATGTAACTCCTCATTTGCAATATAACCAGCAAGCTTTAAATGTCACTTGTTGATTCAAGCCCATCTTGACAACGCGAATTTAGAAGTCTATAATGGTGCTGACGTAACCCTCCAAGTAGGGATGGTCAACAAATGCAACAGAAAGCATGGGTTTTCAACTCTGGAATCATCAATAAGTCGTAGCTTGGAAAGCTATTCAAGATAGCTGTAGTTGCCATCTCGAAGAAGCTAGGAAACCTTAATTTTCCCTTCTTGCACATTAACTCTTCTAATTCCTTTCCTCAAACCTCCGAAAATCTCCTGAGCTATTGTGGCCACTAGCACAATTCACATTCAACAAAAGGGTCCACAGATAAGCAATTGTTGCGATGTATCCAGCTCTAAGACCTGCACCATCTGGAAGTTTTATATACTTTGTGAAGTTCAAACATATCAACAGTTTGGATTGAGCACTTAGAAAACTTCTGCCAATTTGTAAGAAGAGCACAACTGCAATAAGATCTTTAGCCAATCACATAAAGCTGATTCCTGTAGCTTCACTCCAAGGCCGAGGAGACATTAGACATCCCGAGGAGATTCATCACCAGGTATGTCGCGGATCTCCTCTGTTACCTTGAATGTTCTGAGCACGATTCCTAGGTACTGTAGTCCGCTCAGATTTGGAGATACACATCTCTATCTCTCAGACGTTCAGTCTTGCTTTAGGAAAACAACATACAGAATGTTTGCCCTCATTTCAGCCATTCCACCATCACCCAGAAGTACTCCATGAAATTTGGAATTTTTTTTGCTTCTCGCTTCCCGGTCTGCATTCGAACAGTTCTATCCACTCTACAGATCCGTTGATCTCCCAATTAAGAGCATCTTCTGAAGCTTCATGTCCCTTGTAGGTTTATACTTCACCTGTGCATCACCAGAGAATGCTCCTCCCTTCTCTCTCTCTTTAAAACTGTACCCGCCAAGTGTATGAATGGATCTCCCTTTCCTCGGGAGAATTTCCCCTCTGAAATGTCTGCGTACCTTAAAACTTCAGTTGGTTCCCCCTTTTTCATGCAAAACGCCCATAGTACCCATCCTTCCTTTCTCAGCAGTTCCAACCTACGAGCTATCTCCAAAAGGGCAGCAGTCCCACTGTTGGGATCTTCAAGAAAGCTAGAGTTCCAAGAGAAAAATGAATGTCCAGGAGTGCCTCGGTATTATCCAGAGAAGGGAGCAGACGTGAACCGTTGTCTTAAGAGCCGACTCCTGAAATGAACACAGAAGTGTCTCTCTCCATTTCGAAACATAGAACAGGTCCTTTACAGAGGTTGAGGACATCCAAACTGCCTCAACTTTACTACAAGTCCTCCATTATCATTAACCTTAAGGGCTTTCTCACTCAATGAACCCTGTCAAAGTTGCTTGTGGGCAAAGAGTAACATCATAGACATTGACACACGAGTATGTTGTTCTCTCAAAGAGAGAGACGAGACGTTCCTCATTTGGCGGAAGTTCAGGTACAGGTGCAACAGTAGGAGTAACATCCTTCAAATTAACAGTTGGATCACCGAGGGCCAAGGCTGAGCCTGCTAGTCCTGCATCATGAATTAAGATATTGCAAACACTTCCTAACCCCACTAAGATGAGCCTCCGACTTGCTGACAGTCCTCCATTCGGTCCCCAATCAAGGGCTCTCTCTGTGCGCCATAGCGGTGCCTGGAAGCGTTCTCAAGCCTGTATTTTATCGGAGCTACTTCCGATCTCTTCAGAATCAATATTCTCCTTCTTTTCTCTAGGAAACGGGGTCTGTATACATCACTGAGCTTTTGCCATCAGCTCTTAGAAGTCGATGCCCGTCCCCTTTTTCATCTGACGCTGAAGTCCTCATTTTTTTTATCAGATCCGCCTTGTTTCTCTATTTGATGCCCCAGGAAAGCACTCGCTTGCTGATCAAAAAGCGCTCCCCCTTCCCATAGAAGAGAGCACCCTACCAATGCGCTCTCCGCAGCAGTGCAGAACTCGAGGGTAGCTAGACTGTTATCAAAGAACTCCTTCACGAGTAAAAACACCTCCTTGCTCTTCCAGACGTCCTCCTTAAACTCCAGAATCACCTCCATGACGTCGCCATCGAGCTCTAGCAAGCTGGTCATTACCTCCTTCAACGAATCAAAAAGAAAAGCTGAACTCTTCACCCCCCCTCGAAAAACGAGAGAGAGAGACTCCCTTGTACATACACCCCGTAGAAAAGATAAGGTATCCCCTTGCTCATATACCTGTGGACACAAAGAGCTCAAATGTAGTCATTGAGCTTCAGCATATATGCAACCAAACGATCTGAAAAGAACAACCAAATAAAAGAATTGTGTGCACTTCCATTCTGTATTGACTCTAAAATATCTCCATTATTTGTTCCTTCAAACATGCTGCACTCCAGTATGCCAGAATAATATGCTACACCACTGTCTCAGCACAAGCACCTTTTTGATCAATAAGAGTGCCAATTTGTTCGCCCATTTACATCAAGTTTAATGTGTCCATTATCGTCTCCAGGTGAAGTCTCCATAAACCAATAATTGCATTGCAAGAAATGGCATTACGATGAGAAAGCAACTGCAGCACTTGTGCTTTTGTAAGATCATTGCACTTGGCATACATATCCACAACGCATTTGCAAGGAAGCCATCATCACTTTCCAAGAAACCCTGCCTCGCAATCTTAGAATGAATATATTCTGCATTGTCAGCTACTCCTATGATGCCATAGGCTGCCTTGCTGCTTCTAGAGCACCACACTTTGCGTACATATAAATGAGGGCATCTGAGCACTTTTCAACTAAACTTTGTCGTTCAAGATTATCATGTATTCTAATGCCTTTGCTCAAGTCTTTGCTCCTGGCATAAGTCCTCAATATACCCACAATGCATCTCAGTCATAGCTTCGCGAAGACAACCATCTGGTCGACTGATCGAGTACCTGCAATCAAGCATATTTTTTCTGCCAAATAAAACCACATTAGTGCATAAAAATCAACCATTTTGTGGGCTAACAAGCACACACAAGGAGCACAAATGCAACAAGACACAGGGAGAAAACGGATGTCTTGAATAGCTCTCTATTGACAATGAACAATATTGAAGTAAGAGTTGAATGATATCCCTAAGTACAAAGTACCACCACATATGAGAGTATCATGTATGTGGTAAGGGGGGGGGGGACCTCTAGCAATCACTAGAGTAAAAAGTGCCCATGTGTAGGGAAAAGGTTCACATCAAAGCTACTCAAGGAATACATAAGCATAACAAACCCCCCTGGAGCAAATGATGTAAACACATACAAGAAGTAATAGATCAATCTCCACTGGGCAATAAACCTAAAGCTTTGCAAAAAGCTTCAAAATTTTCCCATGGAAGAGCTTTAGTGAATATGTCTTCCACATTATTTTGTGTATACACATATACCAACTCAATATCTCCTCCATGAAGGCACTCTCTCAAATAGTGATAATGCACCTCAATATGTTTGGTTCATGCATGAAACATTGGATTTCGTGCAATAGACAATGCATTGGGACTATCTGTGAGAATATGTGTAGCAATATCAATCTTCATGCAAAGATCTGTCAATGGGCATCTCAGCCATATACACTTCATTGTAGCTATAAAACTGCCCTATACTCAGCTTCACAACTCGATGTCGCCACTATAGGCTACTTCTTACTCAACCAAGATATGCATGAGTTTCCAAGGAAAAAGCAATCACCACTAGTGGACATGCAAGTATAATAAGAACCAGCCCAATCACTATCTATAAAAGCATGCAAGCATGGCTGAATATCTTTGCCATAAAATATACCTAAACTCAAAGTGTATGTGAGATATCCAAACACACGTTTCACTGCTTGCTAATGCTCAGTGCCAGGTCTTTGCATGAATTGACTCAACTAGAAAACTGCATACTGTATATCCAAAGAGAAGTGTCAAATGCAGCATTGGAATCCTCAACTGAGAACCTAAATCCTATCTCTACTGGTGTGGAAACAGGCTTACAATCCTCAACATCAAAACTCTAAAGTAGTTTTTCAACATACTTTGCTTGATGCATAACAATACCCTATCAACAAAAACTAGATGCCAAGATAGTAGCTCAAATGACCAAAGTAAGTGACATCAAAAGTCCACCGCATGACCCAATCAAGAGTATGTCATCAAGATAAAGAACAAACATTGTAAGATCAGCTCCATCTTTGCATACATAGAGTGTGCTTTCAATTGAACTACTTGTGAAGACAATAGCAATCTAGTGGTTATGGATTTTGTCATACCATGCACATTGAGCTTGCTTGAAACCATACAAACTGATGTCTAACTGATGTACTTCCCAACCTCATTGGGCAGCCAATGCAACCACAGTACATATGTGAAGTAGATGCAAAAGTTTCCACATAGTCAATGCCATATTGTTATGCATATCCTTTGGCAACCAATCTAGCTTTTCTAATTGCATAGCTTATCCATTTTGGATCATTAGATGCATCTTCAAAAGTAAGTGGCTCTTCATTACATGTTCTTGCAATAAGAAATTAATCCACAAAATTACTTGATGCATGGTGAGAGCTTGATCTTGTTCTACCAAGTAAAGATGCATTCAATTTGCTGTCTTGCAAAGTTTGTTTCAACCACTTTGGCATAGTTTGTGCACTCTTGATAGACCTGCATGCATTATATAATACATCATGATGTATATCATGTGTGGAATAAATCTCATGCTCATCTTCATCCATATTTTGATGCAAATTTTTAGCCATATGTGGTTGGAAGTTTCCACAGTTCCAACCATGTTAACTAGAAAATTTCAGCCATGTTTGGCTAGAAAATATCAACCATGTCTGGTAGGAAATTCTCTACATTTTTGGCTCTATTTTGTTGAAATTTTTCATCCCTTTGAAGTATCAATTTGCTATTACACATGGCCATAATCAAGTGCACCACTTTGGAACAAAGGCATGAATGTATCAAACACATCTTGTGAGCTAACTATTGGCTGTTTTTTTGCATTCAAGTAGAGGGAAAACTAATTTTTCAGTAAATACTCATCTCACAATAATTGTGTTCATCAATTGATGGCACAAACGATATGCCTTACTTTCAGTACTATAACCAAAAAATATACATTTATGTGCCCTATCATCAAGCTTGTGACGTTGTTGTGATCGCACAAGAGCATATGCCAAACAACCAAACATGTGCATATGAATAGCCATCAGTTTATGTCCATTCCAAGCCTCATAAGGAGTCATACATCTCAATGCTTTTGTAGGGAAAGGATTCAACACATAGTTTGCACACATGAACACTTCCATCCAAAACTTGTAAGGAAGGTGCTTTCCTTTAATCATACATCGTGCCATTTCAAGGAGTGTTCTTCTTTTTATGCTCTACAACACCATTTTGCTGAGGTGTATATGGCACCATACATTGATGTGAAATTCCTCTTCACAAAGAAAATCATTAAACTCATGTGACATGTATTCACTGCCATATTTGTGCATAGAGTCAAAAGTTTGCTTCCAGAAAAATTTTCAACCATAGCTAAAAATTCTTTGAATCAAGAAAATACCTCATTCTTTGCTTTCATAGGATACATGCATGTATGGTGAGTAGCATCATCAATGAAGTTAACAAAATATACGTGTTTTCCAAAAGATGGAGTCTTGACAGGACCACATACATCTCTATGAAGTAGCTCCAATTTCTTGTAGTGTGTGTATGACTATCTTTTGGAAAGTAGCACAATGCAGTTTTCCAAGAATGCAACCTTCAGATGCATGGCTTTTCAATGGAATCAAGTGTTGGCAAACCAATAACCATTTCCTTGTTTTGCAAGTAAAGAAAACTCTTCAAGTGACCAAAATGAGCATGCCAACGCTCCATTTTAGCCACGGAGGAAGTATGAGTAACCAAGGCATTTGAGACAGTCCTCTTGTATGTATCCCAACAATACAAACTATTGCATAATTTATCGGATATCACGATAATATCATCATTTCTTAAATCATGAACCATACACTTATCATCAACAAAATGTACACGAAGTCTAGATTTGGCAATCAACGGAACTGAAATTAAGTTCTTCTTGATAGCAGGTACATACAATGATTTTTTCAAGAAAATCACACCTCCATTTTTGGTCCTAAGCTGAATTTCTCCTACTCTGATGATAGGATAAGAGACATTGTTTGCACACACCACATGTCCTCCTTTGGGTGCATCTTTCAAAGATGCAATAAACCTTTTGCATGAAGTTATGTGCTTTGAATAACCAATATCAAAGAACCAATCCGAATCAGTTTCACTCACAACCATACATTAAGAATGCAAAGATGCATCATAAAGACATGTAACAACACATACCCAAAAAACTTCAGCCATGTTGGCTTCATCATTCTTTGCATTTGAAGCATTTTCAACAATAAACATACTAGATTCCTTTTTCTTTTCATTTTTCTTAGCAAGCTTCTACATCATCACTACTATGACCAACCTTTCGACAATATTTGCATCTTTTCTTCTTTTGCAAATCAGCATCATTAGAGGAATGAGTGGAAGAGGAAGGTTGAGACTTTGATTTGGATGAACCCAAAGCTCAAGCATAGTTGACTTTCCCTTTTTATGAGTGCGTTGTTTCAATCAAACCACTCCTATTCACTCTAGATTGCTCCTCTTCCAAAAGAAGAGACACAACCTCATCAAATGCATACATATTTGGATTCCCTTTTTTAACCAAACGGAGTGTATTGGAAAAGCTTTAAGAAGACTATGGTAATCCCTTAAACAATGTAGACATGAGTGATGCATGTGGAAAAATATCATCAATATTTGCCAATTGCTCTTTCAAGTCCTTGATGCATGTCACATACACATCCATTGACATTTTCAGCCATAACTACATCCTCAAGTTTCTTCCTCAAGTATACAACATGTGCTTCATTATGCATGACATACAAAGAAGAAAGAGTTTCCCATGCCTATCTTGATGTAGAACATGATCGAATGTGTGGAACTATATAACACTTCACAAAGAGCACAATCAATGCATGCGCTTGAGCATATTTTCCATCCCATCTAAGTTTCTCTTGTGTAGGTCGCTTGAAGAAAAAGCTCCATATGTGATAGTAGACAGTGAAGTACAAGAACCTACAAGTCTTCAATCTACATCTGCCACTCTATTCCATATTTTTTTTGCAAATAATAACATGTTTCATTATGTAAGAACACATTGGATATTTGATCGCATCAAGATTTCTTCCACTTGAAGCATGCCAAAGAAGTCATTTTTGACTGCCATTTCACTAAAGAACAAAAATGTGATAAGATCTTTTAGTGGAAATGAATGTTGAAATTTCAGCTCCCAATCCGTCACTCTGATGGAGATTTTGAATACACAAATGGCTTTGAAATGGGGGTAAAACCATAGTGAAATTGGTGGGGTGCTTCTTGGTTGTTGAAAATCATTGTTCTATGCTCTAAAGTCAATTTGTATTGTTAAAAGTGCACACATGCCACGACACAAAAAAATGAAACTTTAGGAGTTGGAGCTGCTCTAATACCATTTTTGGTTGTGTGTAGAAGTGTGAGAGACACACAAAAGGCACACACAAGGAGAAAAAATGCAAGAAGACACATAGAGAAGATGGATGGATGGAATAGCTCTCTCTATTGACAATGAATAGTATTGAAGTAAGAGCGGATGATATCCTTAACTACTAAATACCACCACATATGAGAGTACCATGTATGTGGTAACATGGGGAAAAACATTTAGCCAACACTAGAGTAAAAAATTGCCCAATTATAGGGAAAAGGTTCAAATCAAAGTTACTCGAGGAACACATAAGTGTAACATATGTAAAGCATATCATTTGTTTTCTTTGAACATTCTTCTAATTAAGTGATAAGTATATATACGTGCTTTTCCCTAGCATGAAACATGGGGTTATCAGCTAGGTAGATGTTGGATGGGTTATCACAATAAAAAGGTAGTATTCAAATTTTTAACGTAGGTTAATGAAACTTTTTAACCCACATATTTTTTTTTTAATGTTAAAATTTATAGTCAACCTATGTGGATGATAAATCAATAGTGGGTTGCTTCATTGAACTCAAATTTTCCATCTTCTCGCCAAACAGGAACACATATCTTGAGATGCTTCTTTGTTTTTCCTTTAAGCTTGCTCAGTGTACATTACTATATCCTTTTGGGATATGAACCATGATCATAAAACCAATGATTTCCTCCCATACGATATCTCATCACTTTACTAGTTACAATCAAGTGCTTATGTATAGGGGCTTGCTTGAATTGTGAGAGTACGCTTATTGCTTGTAAAATGTTTAGTTTAGTTATTATTGCATAAATAAGCAACTCAACTATCTAACTATACATTCATTAACTCCCCTTGAATACAAAAAGCTTCTTGTTTATCTTTATAGGGTGTTTAGTGGCTTACATCCACTCATACCAAAACTTTGGAACACATCAAGCAAAATTTTCCTTTGCATTAGATATATACTTCATTTAGGACTCCAACCCTCAAGAAATTCTTGAGATTCCAAATATTAGATATCTTGAACTTTGATATAATACTTTCATTCATGTTTTTGATACTTGCAATAGCTTTTTTTGTAACAATCAAGCCATCTTTATGATTGTAGATACAAACTACCTTTTTCACCATCATGTCAAATATAAAGTGATAAGCTTTTGTCACCCATTTTGAAGCCACATCTTGCCACAAAGTCTAGAAGCATTTTTTTCTAGGTATTTGGACCTTGCTTCAACCCATATAAAGCCTTGTTTCACTTTCATACATGATGTGGAAGCTTAGGTTGATCAAAACCTTGTGGCTACACCATGTATATATGCTCCTCTGGATCTCAATGGAGGAAAACATTATGCACACCAATTTTATAAATCATAATCCTTTCATTGCAACCAAAGCAATCAAGATATTGATGGTTTTCGTCTTAGTAATGGATCTCAATTTTTATCAATGTTATGCCTTATTTTTATGCAAAATATATGGTAAAAACCCTTTCTTTGTACCAAGAAATGTTTTCATTTCATGCCTCTTTGATTGTACATCAATTTTGAGATAAGAGTCTTAGAGTTTTAACGTTTAGGGAGCTAAGGATGATCTCCCATTCTGTTTTTTACGCTTCAACCACCTTTTAATGGCTTTCCTACATTCTTTATGGTTGTTTTCATCCTCAAAGTTTCCATGATCTTCATATTCAATAAATTCATTCATGTATGCATAATGTTTGGTAATGAATGTATATAAATGAGCCTTTGTATAGGATAAATGATTTTTGTTGATATTCTCACCTCATTAGGGATTGGAGTAAACCTTCATATGCTTTTATTACATTCTTGTTTTTTATATATCTATTTGAATCCATATTCATCTTTTGTTTCTTTATTCATCCATATATGGTCATCACCCTTCTCTTATTGAATCTTATCGTTTTCTTTCCCTTTTGAATTATTTCCACTTATGCTAGGTATTTGAGTTTTTAGCCTCACACACCACAGTGAATGGTCCTTACATGTTAATGAATTATTAATGTGATAGTTCCACTAGGATCTATGCTTTCTTGCATGCTCCTTTGTTCATGGAATATACTTATATAGTTGAGTTTTTCTTCTTGCAAAGATCTTATCATATCTATATCAAGAATTTAATTCATGAAAGAAAACATTTCTTGACCTTAAGATCTCTGATATTAGATTTATAACATCTATGACATTGTTTTCATAAATGGATAACCAGGAGCATACATGTTTCTACCTTGGGATCTAGGTTTGATTTCAATACTTGAGGCATATGCATATGACAAAGTAGGGTAGGAAACATCATGTTTTCTTCTTTACTAAGCATTATATGGTATTGAAGAGTAAATAGCTACCATACAGAACCTATCCATGTTGTATGTTGTGATGGATACAACATTTTCCCAATAACATGAAGGCACATGATTCACATTCAACATATCTCTTTATATTTTTCTATTACACATTCTTCCTCTTAGAATCGTCTTCCCTTTTTTTTTAAGAGTATAAAAAATAGGAAAGGACCCACTATGAAGGGCCAAGAAACCCTCTACATATGAATTCCATATGGATATGCTGAGCTTAAGAATTGAACCCGTGACATCCTCCAGTCGGTTCAAGGTGTAAACCACATGGGCCACAACCCCTCAACAAAATGTCAACTTTTTTTAGGACTATATTTAAAGCTCATTATGATGCTATTTGGATAGTAAAGATTAAAAACATATTCATGAAAGTACTCTTGTTCTCCCCATGAACTCAACATCTTGATGAACCTACTCATTTTCTTCTTTACTTGAACCTTTCTAGATACAGACATACAAGTGGTGAACCTCAATCTACACACACATGTGGTAATCAAGTGGTTGGATTGAAAACTAATTTTAGAGTTGTGGACTTGTGAGCATGGACTAGTTAGCCTCATGTAGATATGTATCTGATGATAGGGTGTGAAAATTCAAAGCAAGGCATGGAAGATCATCTCAATCTCCCTTTATTCAAATTGAATGGTTTGAATGCCCATATGAAAAATTCTCTAGCTTTTGGTATAGTTGATGAAACACCAACAATATGGGGTTAATTTCAAAGCTCGTGATGAGAGATACCGATATAAACAAATTAAAAAGGATCAATAATTTGCATGAAAAATCCAAAAGATAGATTCATATAGTGATGGAAAAGAATCCTTTGAGAAAGTTTTTACAAGCATTGCGTAGGAAAAATTGATGACAAGAGAGTAAAAAATTGCTCCAAATTTGAGCTACAAGATGTTGGAGAAAATGCTTTTATTTGAGAAATTTTTTACAAGCATTGCATAGGCAAAAATTTTACAGCTCAAGGTCTCCAAAATGTGAGAAGAGATGGTGGACACACTCCAAAGATGAGTTTAGCGTTGCAAAAAAACTACTCTACACCTGCCAAGGTCACTTCAGAGATGCTAAGTAGAAACCTTGAGCTTGCTAATAATGCATTAATAATTCTTTAGTACCTTGGAAGATCATTCTCAAATTGATTCATCAAAACAGATGACTTGACACATGATAGATAATAAAAAACTTTCTATTTTGGGATGGAAGGCACTCTAGAATTTCACTCAGAGCTCACAGCCTTCTAAAAATTGACCAAAGAAATTTTGCACACATTTGATTGAATATATGATGAATCTATAGCAACAAATTTGATGAATTTTAATGGACTATACTGAGAGAAATCAATTTAGGAACATTAGGGTGTCATCCTGACTTTTCAGGAATAATTTGCCTACATACATAGGTTACTTCAAATTGATATAGCTCATAGATTAATGAACCAAATATGATGAAATTTGAGATAAAGAGAATATACTTATCAGCTTACTTATACTAATTTAAATCACTTCAAAAGAATAAGTACACAGAGAGAAATTAGTGACCAAGGTTGACTAAAAAACAATGTGAACATGAGACAACAGTTGAAGTAGACTCCAAAGATGATCTAAGAAATCAATCTGTATTGCACATATGGTACATGAATTGATTGGACATGAAGCAGGGGAAGGAGGATCACAATGTATACTTCAACAGTGATTCAAATCTCCAGAATCTCCTCTAATTGTAGCACTAAAGTCTGCTCTAATCTGTGACTTTCTTCATGTGTATATATAGAGAAATTTGAATTCAAACTTGGTAGGATTCCACCTAAAAGTTCCTCCATCACAGGGGAATCTCATCTAATTGACTTCTCCTACTTTGGGTTTATGATTTAAACTTAATGAGGTCGTGGAATTCTCTTCTCCCTTTTACTTTTGGAGATTTCACTTTTCTATTATTACAAGAGATAGTTTTTATGACTCCTCTCATTGAGAGCACAAAGGATGCCATTACATAAATGATTTAATCAAGCACTAGGCTTGGATAAAATGCATCAACAACTCCCCCTCAACCCTAGCATGCTTTAGTCTTCATTCCTCTTTCATTTCCATCAACCCAATCATGCCTTTGAATCTAGTTAGCTTGATACTATCTAGTGGCTTAGTCAACATATCTGCACATTGAAGATTAGTAGATACATAGGACAATTCAATGTCCTTGCTCAATAATTTTTCTCTAACAGAATGATATTGGACTTCAATGTGCTTGGTTCTAGCATGGTAAACACGATTATCTGCTAAGTGAATTGAACTAGTATTATCACCAAAGATGTGAGGAGTTGAGGTATGTAACCCCAATTCTGAGTATAAACACTTCAACCACATTGCTTCTTGTGTTGCATTGGTGAATCCTCTGTATTCAGCTTCAATAGATGATAGAGCAACAATTGGTTGCTTCTTTGAAGACCATTAGATTAACTTTGAACCTCCAAAAGACAAATAACCTGATGTACTCTTCCTATCATCCTTATATCCAGCCCAATCTGAATCTGAGTAGAGTTTGAGATCAATTTCAGAGGTGAAGGGGTAGAAAAGACCTTCATTAATTGTGCCCTTCAAGTATTTGAGCACTCTCTTGGCTGCTTCCATGTGTGGCTTCCTTGGCTTATGCATGAAGTGACTGAGTATGCTAACAATATAGCATATGTCCACCCTTGTGAGAGTTGCATAGTTTAAGCTTCCTACCAAGCTTTGATAGCTTGTGATGTCCTCAATGAATTCTCCTTCATAAGCACTAAGCTTATGGTTCATCTCCATGGGTGTAAGTGCACACTTATTTTTTTCCATTTTGAATTTAGAAAGCATGTCAAGTACATACTTCCTTTGAGAGATGTAGATACCAAAATCTGTATAGATAAGTTCAAGTCCAAGGAAATATGTGAGAGGTCCAAGACACTGATCTTAAATTCATTCTTCATTTCAGCATTTACTTGTTTGATTCCATTGATGTCATTTCCTATAATTATAATATCATCAACATATACTCACAGATAACTTTTGATCCATTCCTTTTTATGAATAAAGATGTATCTGCTTTGCTAGCCTTGAAGCCTTGATCATGCAAATAGGTTACCAACCTATGATTCCAAGCTCTTGGAGCTTGTTTCAATCCATATAGAGCCTTCTTTAGTTTTCACAGATAATTAGGGTGATGTGCATCTTCATAGCCAGGTGGTTGTGCCATATAAACTTCTTCTAAAATCCATCCATTTAGAAATGCATTTTTACATCTAATTGATAGAGCTTCCAATTCCCATATGTAGCAATGCTAACAAGTACTCTAATGGTAGGCATTTTAGCTACAGCTGAGAAGGTTTCTTCATATTCTATCCCATGGGTTTGAGCAAACCCTTTAGCTACTAACCTTGGCTTATGTCTATTGATGCTACCATCTGGATTCTCTTAACTTTATAAATCCATCTTGATCCAATTACCTTCATTGATGGTTTGCTAGGAACAAGTTCCCATGTGTCATTTTCCATGAGAGCTTCCATTTCTTCATCTAGTGCTTCTCTCCACTCCTTGTTTTGAGCTTCTTCATAAGATGTAGATTCTTCATGGTTGAGATCCTTGAGCTGTAATCCCTTCTCCACAATTTGTCCAACACTTATCAAATTCTTAGTTATTGTAGGTACATACAGTACCTTGCTCAGAAGATTCATTTTACATCTGATGTCTTGACATTACCTATCTTTTCCATTGAGTTTCTTGTATCATCACCTGTCTGCACTTCATGTTTATTCTTGGGATCTTCCAAGTCACAGAGCAATGCTACATTTCCTGATACATGATTTGATCATCCTGAGTCAATATAAAAGACATGATTATCATCCTTATCCTGCTTCAATGATAGGTTCATGAGAAGAAGTGAGTCTTCTTGACTTTGATCCTCAATGTAATTGTTGTAGTCCTTCCTTCCTCTATATCCATTTTGATAGTTATTATTGTTGTTGTGATAGTTTTTGTTATATCCTCCATTGTATCTACCTCTATTTGATCCATAGCCACCTCTATTGAATCCTCTTCCTCTAGAGTTTCATGGATTCCTATAACATTCTTTAGTAGTGTGATTAAAATAACCACATATGTTGCAAGTTTGAGATGTTTGGGGTATCCCCTTGCCTTGCTTTTAGCCTCTGCCTCTATCTCTAGCTTTTCCTCTACCTGTGAAGTTAGCTTGGAAAGAACTTCCTTCATCTTCAATCTTCTTGGACTTTGACTTATCCTTAGCTTTGGTTTTATCCAAGTATAGGGCAGAAGATTGACTACCTCTTGAGGATTCACCATTTTTGTTTAGCTTTGCTTCATGTGTGAAAAGTTGGCCTATCAGAGTGTTGAGGCCAGGCATCTGCATGTCGATGTATAGATCCATGGCAGTTGTGAATGATTCCCACCTGTCATCAGCTTTAATTCCATTGATGCCTTATGATTTTCTCTTCTTCAATCACCTCTCCAATGCTCCCTAATTGATCAGAGATATCCTTCATGTTTGTGACATAATCAGTCACACTTTGCTTGGGTATTTTCTTCAATGTAGTAAACTCCATCCATAACTGATTCTTCCTTGCTCTAGTATTTGAAGAGAAAAAGCTAGCAAGTGCATTCCAGTTCTCCCTTGAGGTCTTGCATCCTTTCAAATGAGGTAAAAGAAAATCAGAGATTGAGTTTAGAATATAGGACCTAGCTAATGCATCCTTTGCCTCTCTCTTGAGCATAACCTTTTGCAACAAGACTAGCCTTACACCTATCAATTGTTCCATCAGGTATACATTTTAGCTTGTATACCCATTTAGTGCCAATGGAATTTTTGCCTTGAGGCAAATCACATAAAGGTCAAGTATCATTCATCATAATAGCATCATATTTTGATTGCATAGAAGCCATCCACTTGTTTTACTTTTGTGATTCATCAAAAGAAATAGAGAAAGCTAAGCACTATGATAGCCTGAACTGATATAATATGATAAATGTGCATCTAATTTGCTATCTTTCAAAGCTTGCACCAATCATTTAGGCATAGTTTTAGCCTCTTCTATGTCATCTGTCTCATCAATGAGTGCATCATGTAAATTTGCATAAGAAATGGAATGATCTACATCATCGTGTGGAGCCTTCAAAGGTTGAGAAATTGCCTCATTTGGACTAGCACTTGATTGTCCACATGTTCACTGATTTATGATCCAATTTCTTGCATTTTTGTTTAGGAACCAATGCATATGCTAGACAACCAAAGACACGCAAATGGACAACAAACAACTTGTGACCATGCCAAGCCTCATATGGAGTGATTGATTGTAGTGCTTTGGTGGGACACCCGTTAAGTACATATGCTATATACATAATAGCCTCAAGCCAGAAGCTATGTGGTAAAGCATTACTTTTGACTATACACCTCACCATCTCCACGAGGAACCTAATCTTTCTTTTAGCAACACCATTTGTTTTAGCTTTATATGGCACTATACATTGATATTTTATACCATGCTCAGTCAAAAATGCATTAAAACTAGAAGACATGTCTTCCCTCCCTCGATCAGAATGGAGGGTGCCCAGTTTTCGTGCTCATAAACTTTCAACCATAAATAGAAAATAGTTGAAGCACATAAACATTTAAGACTTTTCTTTCAATGGATACACCCATGCATGCATGGAGAAATCATCAATAGAATTCACAAAGTACAGGTAGTTCCCAAAAGAAGGTATTTGCATAGGACCATAGATATCACTATGAATAAGTTGCAATTTATGATAAGCTCAAACTGAACCATCTTTTAAAAAGGAGGAACGTTGCATTTTGCCCAATCACACTCTTCATATATATGTTTACAAGGTGCCTCAAGTTTGGGTAGAGAGGATACCATTTCAGATTTTTGTAGGCATAACAAACTAGTAAAATTTAGATGATCAAAGCATGCATGCTAAAGCTTTGCATCTGGGATAGCCTGTGAATCTTGAACTACACATGCTGAAACATTCACATATTTTTCATAGTCTATGAACATATACAAATCATGGCATAAAATATCAGAAGCAATAATAATGTCCGCATTTGAGAGATCATGAGCTATACATCTACAAAATTGACAACCAAGCCAATCTTGGCTAATGCTGAAACTCACAACAGATTTTCTTGATCCCAGACACATATAAAGCATTTGAAAATGTGAAGGAGCTACCCTCAATAGTAGTGAAAATGATCTTACCAACTCCCATTATAGCATAAGAGGAGTTTTAACACATGTGATAGTATTCCTTGTAGGGGCAGACTCAAGTGAACTGAAGAAACTGTGCTATGAGGTAATATGTTTGGTCACCCCACTATCAAAGTGTCAAACATATAAGTATCAAATAGACATACACTTATCATGAGAAGATGTTTCATAGCTGCAAACAATAGTAAATGCCCATTCTTCATTTTCCCCATCTAAGCTCCACATTGGGAGCGCACAGGTGGACAACACCATTGTTGTAGTTGCATTACCTGGCTTGCCAATTTGAGAATTGGAGTTCTCTATCTCTGATTCTGCATCTATCTTTGTATGAATTTTTTTGTCGAATCTGTCTATTGGTCTATTTTGTTGTGCGGTTATTTTCTTATAGTTATTGGTGTCTAAAAGTGGCTATTTTTTATAATTACATATTCTTCTACCTAACAAGCATAGGGATTTTTTAATTGACCACTCTTTCGGATTGGCATCAAAGTTCATCACACATCTTTCTTTCCATATCTTCCAAAGCACTTCCCCTCTGATGGCATTCCACAACTTTTTCTCTTTTGATCATTTCCCTTACAAATTTTGCAAAACTATTAAATTTTCCTTTTTTGTTTTCTTCTCATCTTCGTTTTCATTCTTCAACTATGCAACAAAAGAAATTCTTGCTTACTAGTAGATGAGCTCCATTTACCTTTTACCTTCTAACTAGCTAAGAAATCTTGATTTGCAACATGCGTAATTGACCTATTATATCCAGACCGATCTTTCTACAACAAAATAGATACTAAATCTTCAAACATTAAGTCATTTGGATCGTCTTTCATCATTAATTAAAGAGTAGAAGCAAAGAATCTGATATGAATATCAAAGATCTTTAAGAAAAATTTGCAAAAGTGAACTATCTGGAAAGACTTCATCAACAAAATTTAGCGCGGCTCCTTCAAATCTTTGATCTTTGTCAAAGAACTATCAATAGAATCTCCTTCATTCATATGCTCACTCTCCAACTATTTTGGAGGTAAGCAACACGAGCCTCATTTCTTTCCTAGTATAAAGTAATAATTGTATCTCAAACATCCTTTGCTGTTTTGCAAAAGTGAATTTGAGGGATTATGTCACATTTTGCAAACAAAGCTATCAATGCATGTGAGTGAGTATCTCTGCAACCCCAACAAAGTTTCTTCGCAATAGTTGCAGCAAGAACCACATCACAAATAGGAACTTGAAGATGATCATTTTCAATGCCATCTACATCACCTTCAATAACTATATTTGCAAGTGTAATAGGATGTTTTTCAACACCCTACACAATATTCCACAATATTCATATGGGCTTTATATGAAAAAAAGAATGGATTTTTAAAACTCTTCTTTTAGAATAGGTGAATAAAAGTAGTTGGATCCAAACATTTTGACAAACTAGCTATGCCTTAGCAAATAGACGATTGTTTATAGATTTGAGGATTGTAGTTCAAATGTTTGGGGAGTGCATGTTGATATATTTAGGTAGTGATGTGTGTGAATACACTAGGACCTCTAGGGCACTTTTTTCCCTCTTTAGAGGTTTTTTCCCCCGGCTTGTATATATGCCTATTTCCCTAACAGGTAACTTATCTTTTTACATTCTAGTGGTAATACATTTCGGTATTGCATGTTGTGCTCCAAGCTTCTTCTTCTTTTGTGTGTTGTCTGCATGCTTCCGTAGAGCTTGAACTCCAACAATTAGTATCAGAGTAGGTCATCGCTTCATCTAAGGCATTGTCAACACCTCTTTCATCATAGTCTTAGAATTGCATGAAATTTGGTGAGCGTACTCAGGGTGATTAGGAGATCTGAGCTTATTTTGGCCTCTGAACACACTATCATAGCACTTGTGCAGGCTATTTTGTCTTTTTGTGCCAAAGATATATACAGGTTTTGGTTCACCAGTATAAGCATCTCAAAGTCTACTACAAGTTTAGTAGAACTCAATAGGGTAGTTTTGTTCAACTTTTTGAGATATAGTCAATTTTCTGCATCAGGGTATTTTAATCAATGGCCATGGCTGAAAGCAGTGATGTATTCCATATGTTGGCTATTGAGGATAAGTTGGATGGTACGAATTACCCATTATGGGCTTATATGATGCATCATGTATTGGTCGAGAAAGGACTGTGGAATATTGGGTAGGGTGTTGAAAAACATCCTATTACACCTGCAAATACAAGTAATAAAGCTAATGCAGATGGTGTCGAAGATGGTGATAGTCTGCAGATTCCTCTTCATGCTACAATTTTGTTGCACCTACTGCAAAAAAAAATTGTTAGGATGGCAGAGATGCTCAGGAACATGCATTCATAGCCTTGTCTATCAAATGTTCCATTATTCCTCACATTCACTCTTGCAAAACAGCTAAAGATGCTTGGGATACACTTACCACATTGTACCAGGCGAGGAATGAGGCTCCTGTTGCTTACCTTTGAAAGCAATTGGAGAGTGAGCATATGAATGAAGGTGATTCTATGGATAATTTTCTAACAAAGATCGAAGATTTGAAGGAAATTTCCACTGATGAAGTCTTGCCTGACAGTTCACTTGTGTAGGCTGCTTTGAATGTTCTTCCCAATTCATACCAGAGTTTTGTTTGTACTATTTGTTTGATGATGAAAGGCAATCCAAATGCCTTAACATTTGAGGAGTTAGTCTCTGTTCTGTTGCAAGAAGATCGCTCTAGGCAGAACAGGTCCATTATGCATGTTGTAGATCAAGTTTTCTTGGCTAGTTAGAAGGGCAAAGGTAAATGGAGCTCTTCTACTAGTAAGCAGAAATTTGCTAATTCTGCACAAACAAAGAAGGATGATAGAGACATCACGATCTATCAAATGGCAACGTGATTATTACTTCTAGCATTTTATCTTGTGGGATGTATAAGCTCATAGACTATGAAAAATCTGTGAATAATTTAGCATGTGCATTACATGATTCTCAAGCTATGTCAGATGAAAAGCTTTGGCATGCATGCTTTGATCATCTGAATGTTGCTAGTTTATTATGCCTGTAGAAATGTGAAATGGTGTCTTCTTTGCCCAAACTTGAGGCACCCAGTAAACATGTTTGTGAAGGCTATATTTTGGGCAAAATGTAGCATTCCTCCTTTCCAAAAGGTGGTTCAGTTGGAGCTACTTAGAAATTGTAGCTTGTTCACAGTGATGTCTATGGTCCTATGTAGACATCGACGTTTGGAAACTCTCTTTACTTCGTGACTTACATTGATGATTTTTCTAGGCATGCATGTGTATATCCATTGAAAGCAAATTCTGAAGTGTTTACGTGCTTTCAAACAATTTCTCGTTTTGGCTAAAAATCTATCAACATGTAAAATGGGCACCCTCTGTTCTCATCGAGGGGGGGAATATATGTCTTCTGACTTTAATGCATTACTAGTTGAATATGGTATAAAACATTAGTGTATAGTGTTGTATACACCTCAACAGAATGGAGTTGTTGAACGGAAGAGCAGGTCACTCATGGAGATGGCGAGGTGTATGGTCAAGGGTCAGGCTTTATGACATAGTTTTTGGCTTGAGGCCATTATGTGTGAAACATATGTACTTAACAAATGTCCCACTAAAGCATTGTAGTCTATCACTCCATATGAGGCTTGGCATGGTCGTAAGCCATATATTGCTCACCTGCATGTTTTTGGTTGTTTGGCATATGCATTAGTGCTTGAACAACATCACAGGAAATTGGATGATAAAGCAGTAAAATGTATTTTTTTTGGGTACAGTTCTGAAAGCAAAGGCTATCATCTGTATCATCCACAAACTAAATGCATTTTGGTTAGCTATGATGTTGTTTTTGTGGAAGATGTTATTCAGCCTTTACTTTCATGTACGAAGGAGACATTTTTTAGCTCCCAAGATATGTATGATACTTTGCTGCCTCTTTTTACAGGTGGATAGTCCAGTTCTAGTCCTAATAAGGCAACTTCTCAACCTTTGTGGGTTTCATGTGATGATGCAGATCATTCCATTTTTTATGTAGATTTACATGATGCACTTGTTGATGAGAGAGTTGATATTGAGGAGGAAAAAATTATGCAAAAATGGTTGGTGCAGACTTTGTGTGACAGGAAATTAGATGAAGCTTTGTCATACTCTACTTGTTCAGGCTCTCATAGTGCCTCTTTTGCATCAGGTTGCTATGCTATGGCTACCTCTAGTCTCTCTAATGAGAATGAGCCTGTTTTGTTTCATGAAGCACAAAATTTTGAAAATTGGATGGCTGCTATGCAATCTAAATGTGATGCTATCATGAAAAATGGTACCTGGTCTATATGTGACTTGCCTCTTGGCAAGAAGGCCATTGGCACTAAGTGGGTATACAAGCTAAAGCATAAGCCTGATGGAAGGTGCATTATCATTATGTGAGGGAGAGGTTCTCTCCTAGAGAGGTCAGCTTGGCATATGTGCCCACGTAGGAGAACATTGCAGACCTTTTCATGAAGGCTCTGCCTAGGGAGAAGTTTGAAGCTTTCTACAAAGCTTTGGGCTTACTTCCTTTTGTGGATAGATTCCACATAGCTTGGCACTTCCTTATACATGAGTGCCAGCTCCTTGTTCACCGCATCACTCCCAGGGGAGATTTGTTGATATTTTTAGGTAGTGATGTGTGTGAACACACTAGGACCACTGGGTTACTTCTTTCCCTCTTTAGGAGGTTTTTTCCCCAGCTTGTATATACACCTATTGCCCTAACGGGTCACTTATCTACATTCTAGTGGTAAGACATTTCACTATTGTGTCTTGTGCTCCAAGCTTCTTCTTGTTCCTTGTGTTGTTCACGTGCTTCTGCAAAGCTCGAATCCAATAGTGCATGAGAAGATTGAACACTTGAAAAAGTAAAAACCTGGATTCAAAACTTCTGTTGTCTAGATATTGAACATTTGTTGCAACATTTTGGGAATGACCCTCTCATTTATGTGCAACTGAGACTGAAGAGAAACAAAAATATGTTAATGGACAACCCTCATGCTAAATGAATGTGAATTTTTATTCAGAGTTAGAAGGAACTCACTATGAACTAGTAGCCATTGGGTTTGGTGCTACCTTTCATGTTGACCTGGCAAAACATATATTTCCATGTTCATGAAAAGAACATAGTTGTAGACTTACAATACAAATTTATGAAGCAAAATACTAATTATTTAAATTCTCTTGTAAGGATTGAACTTGCAGAAACACGCTTCCATGAGATATGTTCATTCGTAACCTCATCAAAGAAGGCATGGTAGGCAATGGTTATTCTAATGAGAAGAAAATTTGGCATACATATTTTATTCATAACAAAAAGATGGCATCAATGATGGAAGTGATGAGATGTTTTCAAGTGTTGCTTATCATTTTTATGATGTTGAAGAGTCTATCAAATATGTTTGAATACTAATTTGAGTATGTTTGGATGTGTGCATGGGATTATGTGTGCTATGCATGTAAAGGTTACCTAAAAAATATTTTTCCTAAATATACTATGGAAATTATATTTTCTTTTGATTTTATGTCTAAGTGAATCTCACTTATTATTATGGACTATTTTTTTAATGAACATCAAGCTAAATGTTTAGAATTTGGAATTATGTTAATGTAATGTTTATTTTTCTATGTGGATATATTGGTTAATGTCCACATATATATAGAATTTGCTTGGTGTATATAGATGTGAACACAAATAAGTAGTTCCCTTATCTGTATACCTTGGTTGGAGTCTTACTATCTTCATTCATGTGAGGAAATTGGATCTCTACCATAAATGTGCATGCGTTATCTTGTGTCCATAAACGAGTCATAATTGTATATGTAGAATTTGGCTAATGCCCACACAAATGAATATTTTTGGTGGTGTTCAAAGATCTAAAAATTTTGGTAGATGTCCATAAATGATTTAGACTTGTATGTGTAAACTTTGGGTTTTTTCATCATACATTGTCTGGCTGGTAACTTGAGCATGTACACCTTGAATGATGTCCATAAATTTGTTCGAATCATACATGTAGGCCTTAGTTGTTCTTTTTTGTAAATAAGATCCATAGTAATTGATTTTACATTTTTACACATGGGTTGTTGTCATCATACTTTCTTCGATTTCGGTAGCATATATTTTACACCCTTGTGGAATATGTCCATAAATTGTTTTGAATCATATGTGTAGAACTTCGTTGCTATTTTTGGTGCATAGAGTTAAAATAATTGATCTTATTTTAATTAAGAATTATTTTTCTAAGTGTATTTGAGTTTCATACTATGTGCTCTCTGTTCCAAGGAATGTATATAATTTTTTCTTTCATACAATACATTTTTTCTTTCAATAAAAATCACATTTGATTAAGAATTTTCATCCTGTTCACTACCAAGGCATCCTAGGAGGCTATTAACATGAACCAAAAATATGATCTAATGTACGTTCTAATTTTTCATAAACCTTTGTATTATAGATAATACATATGTTAAAGTATTTTTTCGAATTCTCTTTGTATAAGGTGTCGGATTTTTTGGAAATTTGTCAAAAAAAGACACTTAAGTGTTCTATTTTGGTACCAAACTAGTGTTATGAAAATGTTTTAATTGAGGGTGTGCATGGTGTGGTAAAAAAACAACATAACATCAAAGAAATAGACTAATAATTATAACTACGGAAATCTTTTTCTTTTTCTATTGAAGTTTTCTTCAGATTTCTTCATTGCACTCTTATTACTTATGGAGAATGGCCTAGGCCAAACTTCCTCTTAAGAAAAAAAACATAACATGAAAGAAACAGACTAATAACTTATAAGTAAGGAAAATTTTTTCTTTTCCTATTGAAGTTTTCATAATATTTCTTTATTGCATTCATATTACTTATGGGTAGTGGACTTTGGATGTAGTGCATGGGGATTCTTTAGATACTTTCCTTGCACATGGCCTTGGAATGTGGCCCTATGCATGCATACTTTGAAACACATTAAGAACAACACAATGCAAATAAGGAGGTTCTTGAGTAGATTGCTAAAGTGTGTATTGATGTTGAGACACCCTATTTTAAAAGTACAAATTTTAAACTTTTATGTTAATGTTGTGTGGTGTATTTTCTATCCATGTTCCATTAGTTGTACCTTTTTAGAAAGACTTACCAAGTGTTGATGTTGTTTTTCTAAGAAATTTGTTTGAATACTCCTTTTTTTATTGCCTTCGTATGGTTGGTGTTAACATATCAAGCTCAACATGTGATGATCAAGGATGACATGTATCACTTTTTGCTTTTGACATGTATAGTGGTTACATCGCTATATACGAGGAATACTTCTAGTGAGCTTCACCATATTTATCCATGAAGAGTGATGGCACATTTGTTTCTTGCCAACTCAATCATTCATGAACATTAGGGTTTTATTTATGTATTATTCCTTATATACTATTTTTATTGTATTAGTTCATTCTTGTACATTCTATTTATATAATAGATGAAGTAGAAGAAAATTATTCTTCTTTGCCTCAAGTTGTGTGTTATCCTCTCTTTGTGTGTGAGAGTGTGTGAGAATGCTCTTTTTTATCTCATTTCTCATGACATGGTATTAGATCCAGTGTGGCTGTAGAGAGCTCATGAAGAAGGTCGATAGTGAAGAGCGTGAAGGTGTGGAATGCCACTTCACAAAGAATGACGGAATGCTACAAAATTTGATGTGTAGGTAGAAGGAACCAAATAATTTTCAAGAATTAACACTTTAGGGTCACTTGTTTTGGTAATATTTTTGTTTTGGAACCATTTCCACCTCTGTTTTGAGATCGCAATGTAGAGCTCCATAGAAATAACAGGTAAATTTGAAAAACTTTAAATTGCATTCTATCCAACATTTCCTAGGTATCTGAGATCCAAAATTTTAAGTGATTCCATGTATTGTTGATACATGAGAATTTATGTGATAGTGTTCAAGTAGAGGTAAGGCTTCTATGTTTTGTAGCATTGTAAATTGCTACAAAAATGGCAAACTCTAATTTATGAGAAATAAGTTGGACAAGAAGAAATCATGCTTAGAAATTCTAAATGACAAATTTCTTGATGGGAAAAGGATACTATAAGTGCATTGAAAGAGATAATGAAAACATCCCACAGCTACTAGAGAGGAATCGGATTGTAGAATAGTTAAGAGCATATGAAGAGTGGAATCAAGGAACACATAAGGTAATGTATTGGTTATTTTTTGCATACAAATAACATGATTGGGTACATACAAGATGCCAAAACTCTAAAAGAGGCTTGGAATAGGTCGGTCACATTGTATGAGACCAATACAAAGGCACAAAAATTGCAACCCAAGAATGAGTGGCATACACTAGAGAAAAAGAGCATGTCAGTAAGTGAACATCTTAAAAATCAAAAGCATATGTGATTCGATTTTATCTATTGGCATCAATGTAGATGAAGATGATAAGGCTGAAGTATGCCTTTGTGGTTTAGGAGCTACATATAAGTAGCTCAAAACTTCTATCAACAAGGAGAATCTTCCAAATTTGTCTAATCTTGTGTTCATGCCAATAATTTAAGAAAAGCACCTTGGTGAAGACTCAAACTCCCAAGGAAAAGCTAGTTCTAAGAAAGTATTCTATTGTGGTAGAGGAAGAGGCCAAGACATAGGGTTCACAACTACAAGACAAAACAATAACTATGACTAAGGTCAACACAATACTAATGTAGGAGATAGAGGATACTTTTGAGGCAAGGGAAGCCAAGAGGCCACAAAAAATTTCCAATGACCGCAAGGGATGAAATTGTGATAGACTTGGCCACTTTTAACATGATTGTAGGCTGAAGAATCAAAATAACAAAAGCAACAAAACAACTATGCATCCACAAGTGTAGATGATTCAATGCATCTTGAAATTGTCTGCAAGTTGAAAAAGATTTTGTGTGGCTTAAACAAGCCCCTCATGCTTAGCATGCAAGGGTTGTCAATTATTTAAATTGGATTGGATTTTCTATGTGTGATGCATATCAGTTTTTATATGAAATAAAGGTTGATGATAACATCATAACTATGGATATTTATGTTGATGGCTTGATTGTATCTGGTGATAATGAAGAAAGCATTAACGAGGTAACTTCTTATGTAGGAATTTGGCATAAAATATCTTGGTGTGTAGGGTTACTTTTTGGGCATTAAATTTATACATACAAAAATATATGTATGTTTGCCCAAAGGCAACATGCCTTGAGTATGCTATAAAAGTATGGTATGGCAGATTGTAAGCCAATTTTTAGATCAGAATTTGAAGTTGATGCTACCTTAGGTGAACCATTGGAAAATTCTACTATGTAAAAGATAATTATAGGAAGTTTGATACATCTCACAACTAGGAGGATTGATCTAAGCTACATTGTGGGACTTGAGATATGCAGGTTCCTAGGAAACAACATAGATGCTTTGAGACACACTCTATGTTATGTGAGTGCTAGCTTGGATTATGTGTTGTTTTATGAAACTAGTGTAGAATCACAAGTTTATGGATTCACTAGCATAGATTGGCCTAGTAGTGTTCCACATAGAAGATCTACTAATGGTTTTTCATTTTCACTTGGGAGTGCTATTGTTACATGGAGTAGTAAGAAGCCACCCACTGTTTCTTTGTCGATTGCATAGGTTGCAGAGGTGTTGTAATGGAAGCATGTGAGGCATCATGGCTTGAGATGCTTCTTGTAGATTTAGGTGTAAATGTGAAAAATCCTACATCCATTTATTGCAACAATCTTAGCAGTATGGAATTAGCACAAAATCTTTTTTTTCATGCTAGAACAAAGCACATCAAGGTAAAATATCAAATTGTAATGGAGAAGGTATTGACACGAGATATTGATCTTGTTTGTGTTAGGATAGATGAGCAAGTTGATGATATTTTCAATAATACACTTGGATCAAAGAAGCTAAAGAAGCTAAAGAAGCTTTGGAAGCTGCTTGGATTATAAGACATGATGTTGAGACTGAGGGGGAGTGTTGAGATATCAAGCTCAACATGTGATGATCAAGGATGAAATGTACCCCTTTTCACTTCTGTGACATGTATAGTGGTTACACCAATATATGTCAGAGATACTTTCAGTGAGCTTCACCAGATTTATCTACTGAGAGTGATGGCACATTTGTTTATTCCCAACTCACTCATTTGCTGACATTGAGGTTTTGTTTATGTATGACTTTTTATATATTGTTATATTAATTCATTCTTGAATATACTCTTTACGTTGTCGGAATGAAGGGCTAAGTTGATGGCTCAAGTCAACCACTAGTGTTCCAAGTGACAACGCATGCAGGGTGCTTCTCGTAAAACTCAAATGATGAATAAAGACTCACATATGGTTAGTATTTCAGTTAGGAAACTTTATCAAATTTATTATATGGTCAAGAGCTTGTGGGTAACAATTATGTATTTTACCTAAGTTAGCAGGGAGGTCTAGTGTTGTGCCATTGGAAGCAAATATTCACAAATCAGAGAATCAATAGTTTCTTCATCAATGGGAGTGTTATGAGATAGACGTGTGTTTTGTTCTTGAGGAAATAAATAGGTACAAAGAAAAATATAGAATGTGTTCTGGTCAACAGGAAGATTTCTAGATTGATGTGAAACTTCTCTAGAAAATGAATTTACATCCATTAATGAATGCTAGAAATGAATCTAAACGAGTACTGAATGTAAAGTCCTATACAAATTATATGATCAACAGGAAGCTTATCACAAGAATTCCAAGTTTTAATGAACTAAATCTATCCGAATGGAAAAGATGGATGAAAATTCCAACATCTGTAGCCCCAGTCACAGAAAACGCTTGTGCTCTTTCCACCTTCTCGTAGGCTTCGTATTTGATTCACAGTATTTTGTAACTCTTGTAATGTTCTACAGAAGCATCATTTGAAAAAACACACAATGTAAGCACACACATATATATAGGCTTATGCACTCAGTCACGTGCACCATTTTCCATGCACACACTTCAAATAACTTACCCATACGCATGCAAACAAACACCCTCACCCACACTCATGTACACTCATAGTTTCTTGTTAGTTAGCACACATGTAGTTAGTTCACAACACTCACTTAACTCTCATAAGTACACATGCACACGTATACACAATTAAAGCACATACATAGCCATGGTTAAATGAAACACACACACACACACATGTAGTACCTTATGCATGCATACACATATAATCGAATACACATAAAGATACTCACAAATACCCACAAACATGCACACACTCATACATGTAAATGCACAAAAAACACACACATCCGTTGTTCACATAGGTAATCACAACTAGATCATAGTTGTCAAGAATTCACATACATAAGTTTAATTAACTCACATAAACACATAGAGTTTCACATCCACACTTAGGTTCATATCCAAACGTACTCATACCTATATATATATATATATATATATATATATATATATATATATATATATATATATATATATATATATATATATATATATATACATACATGCATTTGTGATATATTTATATCCTCAGTTATGAAGGATTTAATTGGAGGTTTGGAACGGAGATAAATAAAAAGAGGGTCCAAATAGACATAAAGTTGAACATAAAGTAAAGATTTCTAATGAGGGTTTAGGTATTACTTCTTGTTCTGATTAGAGCACATTTATATCTTCTTCAGCCATTTGTTTAAGATGATTTTAAGCTTTCTGCATGTAAGTCACACAGCAAAAATCCTTTTGAAAATGTAATAGATCAAGTAGAAGAAGATTGTTATGTGTTGTCTCAATCTGTGTGCTCTCCTTGCTTTGTGTGTGAGAGCTCTCTTTCTTATCTCCTTTCTTGGGGAAAATCGAGTTTTCCATATACTTGGTTCTTTCAATGGTGCTCTACCTACTCGTTTTTTGACTGATAGACCTTCTTGACCATGTTGTCATGGTGTTCCAAATGATTTGAGCCTTTGGAATCCATCATTTGGTGGTCTTTCATGTTGACTCTTTTAATATTGGCGCTTTTATTTTGTCATTGCCTACACCCTAGATGGCGTTGTTTTGTTTCTTTCTTTAAAAATATTTTGGGGTAACCTTTTCAATCCTTACATGTCTATTGTTGTCTCTAATTGAGAGTGTACTTTAACTTTGGAAGATGCATTTTGTAGGAAACCATGTGGTTGGTTTCATAGGGGAGTGATTCTTCTAGATTGATCCTTCTTCCTTCACGTCTTTTTTTTTTTTTTTTTGAAGTTGTATATGAGTCCTTGTGTTGAATAAGGTCCTTGCATTTCCATGCCATTCCATGTTGTCCTTTAGAGTGGATATGTGCATATTTTAACCATATAGTTACTTTTTGGAACCTTTGCCAACACTCCCCGTTCCCTATTTTCCATCATCCTCTACAAACATTTTGGTGGGCATTTACGATGAGAATGGGCATTGATGTGTAGAAGTCAAGTTTGGGATGTGAACATTGTAGTGGAATATTCAGTACCTAGAAAAACATCTAATCACGTAGATTGCAACTTCTTGGGAGACTATTTTTTTGGATTTTTTGAATATCTTTTGGTGTATCCTCGCAAAAAAAATGATGTGCTGAGAAGAAAATAAATTCTTATGGAATGATGGTGTGTGTGAGTGATCGTGCCACCCCAAAAGAGAAGATAAAAGATGGATTGGAAAACAAAAATTAGATGGTTTGGGTTGGAGGGTGTTGGAGATTGATTGTAGAATCACATGAACAACTCAAGGAAGAAGAAGAACCTTGGAGAACATTGCAACACTATTCTATTACCAAGTGAATGTAGAAAAATAAGTCAGTTGTTAGATTTATAGTCATATATACAATCTGAGGTAAAAAACCTCCTAAAGAGGGCAAAAAAAGCCCTGATAATCTTAAGTGTGTTCTCACACATCCCTATCAAAATATATGAACAAATCCCCCCTGGGGGTGATGCAGTGAACAAGGAGCTTGCACTCATGTATAAGGAAGTGCCAAGATAGGTGGATAAAAATCGAGTCACAAAAGGACGTAATCTCAAATAATTGCAAAAAGCTTCAAACTTCTCCCTAGGTAGAACCTTTGTGAAAAGATCTACAACATTATCTTATGTGGACACATAAGCCAAACTAATGTCACCAATAGAGATTCTCTCCTTGAAATAATGATAATGCACCTCAATATGCTTTGTGCAAGCATGGAATATAGGGTTCCTCACAATTGCCAATGTTCTTTGATTGTTAGTAAAACTGGTGGTGATAGAAGCCTCACCAAAACCCAAATAAGCCAAAAGGCATTTGAGCCACAGACACTCATTGTGAAAGATACCCAATCCTAAGCCTCACAACTAGAAGTGGTCATAACCATAATAGGTTGCATCTTGCTCAGCGAAGATATGCATGAGCTACCAAGGGTGTAGTAAAAGCCATCGGTGGACACACATGTTTCATAGCAACCAACCTAGTCTAAGTTAGAAAATCATGTAAATATGGCAATAATGACCCCCCTTGGGCTAAAATAGTCTAAAAAGTCCACTAGCACTCAGGTAGAGAAAGATGCACTTAAGTTCCTACAAATTCATGAAACCTGGGCAATGCATTTTGCTCATTTGAGAGACAAAAAGCTGAATATCAAGTTGAGTTATGCATAAGTAAATTAAGCATCCAACAATGTGCTGATATAAAAAAACATCAAATGCATCTCAAGCATCATGAAGACTCAACCATAAAGCTGCTTCCATGGGAGTGGCATTAGGTTTGCAATCATGAAGACTCAACCATAGACCTGTTTCCATGGGAGTGACAATGTTTTTGCAATCATCAAGGCCAAAACACTACAATAATGTGTCAATATATTTTATTTGACATAAAGTTGTTCCCCCATCAACCTACATAGATTGGATGCCCAAATAATGATGCAAATGCCCCAAATCTGACATCTTAAAAGAGGCATGCAAATCAGCCTTAAATTCAACAATATGTTTCTCATTAGGACTACTAAGTAGCATAGCATCAACATACACCATAATTATCAAAAGTACATCATTTGTGTACTTGAGATATAAGGTTCTCTCGGTTTGACTATCCTCAAATCTATGTGCTAGCAAGTAAGCATGTATCTTCTTAGACCAAGCATGTGGTGCTTGCTTCAATCCATACAATTCCTTTTTCAATATACACTTTTTTTTTCATGCCCTTTTTGCACAAAAGCACAAGACTAAAATACATATGTTTCTTCATGTAATCATCATTCACAAATTTAGTTTTAATGTCCAATTGGTGTACATTCCAACCATGATAAGTTGGAAGTGCATAGATGCTATCAGCACTAATCATTTGACATGTGGGAGAAAATCTCTCATCGAAACTAGTACACTTTTCTTGAGCATATCCTTTGTCAACAAAACTAATGTTATACTTATCAATTGCTCCATCAAGTTTACATTTGAGCTTATACACCCATTTAGTGGCAATGGCCTTCTTGCATAGAGGCAAATCACATAAAGAATAAGAACCATTCTTCATAATAACACCATATTTTGATCGCATAGCAACCATCCAATTTTTTGAATTTTGTGCTTCATCAAAAGAAGTAATCTCATTCTCATCGTAAAAACTAGAGGAAGCCATTGCATAGCAAACTGATGCAAAAGAAGCATTATGAGATGCCAAACAAGTATGATATGACAAAGGTGCATCTAATTTGCTATCTCTCAAAGTCTACACCAGCCATTTAGGCATAGTTTTTGCCCCTTCTATGTCAACTCTCTCAATAATAACTACATACGTAAATCTACATCAAAAATGGAATGATCTTTATCATCACTTGAAACCTATAAAGGCTTAAAAATTGTCTCATTAGGAAGGCCACTTGATAGTCCACCTAAAAGAAGAGGTAGCAAAGCATTATACACATCCTTTGAGCTAACTGATGTCTCCTTGATGCATGAAAGTAATAGTTGAATTGCATCTTTCAAACAAGAAACATCATGGCTAACCAAAATGTGTTTAATATGTGGATGATAGCATTTTCTTTCCAAATTGTACCCAACAAAATAGAGAACTACCATCAATAGTACTGAGAAAGATCTTTCAAACTCTCATGATAGGATATGAGGAGTTATTAGTACATGTGACAATATTCATTGTACGATCATGCTCAAGTGAAGTTGAGAAAATGTGCTTGATCTTTGTCAAAAAACTTTCCATTGAGTATCATTCATTCATATGCTCACTCTTGTTGATATATTTAGGTAGTGATGTGTGTGAACACACTAGGACCGTCGGGGCACTTTTTTCCCTCTTTAGGAGGTTTTTTTCCCCCGGCTTGTATATACGCCTATTGCCCTAATGGGCTACTTATCTTTGTACATTCTCTAGTAATACATTCAGTATTGTATGTTTGTGCTCCAAGCTTCTTCTTCTTCCTTGTGCTGTTCGCGTGCTTTTGTAGACGTCTAACTCCAACAATTGGTATCAGAGCAGGTCGTCGCTTCATCTAGGGCACCGTCGACACTCCGTTTGCAGTCTCAGATTCACATGAAATTTGGTGAGCATACTCAAGGTGTTTCAGAGATCAAAACAGCTTTGCTATATGGTGCCAAAATTGCGATCTGACCTAGTTTTGACCTCCGAACGCACTATCACATCACTTGTGCAGGCTATTTCATCTTTTTGTGCCAAAGGTATATGCGAGTTTTTGTTCGCCAGTTTAAGCGTCTCGAAGTCTGCTACAAGTCTAGCAGAACTCATCTGGGCAGTTCTATTCAACTTTTTGAGATACAGTCAATTTTCTGCATCAAGGTATTTTAGTCATCGGCCATGGCTGAAATCAGTGATGTATTCCGTATGTTGGCTATTGAGGATAAGTTGGATGGTACCAACTACCCATTATGGGCTTATATGATGCAACATGTATTGGTTGCAAAAGGATTGTGGAACATTGTGTTGAAAGACGTCCTGTTACACCTCTTACTACAGGTACTGCAAATACAGGTGCTGGAGCTAATCAAGATGGTGTCGAAGATGATATTCCGCAGATTCCTGTTCGTGCTGTTGTTTCTACTGCACATACTGCAAAGCAGATTCGTTGGGATGGCAGAGATGCCCAGGCACATGCATTGATAGCTTTTTCTGTCAAACGTGCCATTATTCCTCACATTCGCTCTTGCAGAACAACTAAGGATGCTTGGGATACACTTACCACATTGTACCAAGCTAGGAATGAGGCTCGTGTTGCTTACCTCCGAAAACAGTCGGAGAGTGAGCACATGAATGAAGGTGATTCTATGGACAGTTTCCTAATGAAGATCAAAGACTTGAAGGAATAGTTGATTTTTGCTGATGAGGTTATACCAGATAGCTCACCTGTGCAGACCGTTCTGAATGGTCTTCCTGATTCATATCAGAGTTTTGCTTCTACTCTTCGGTTGATGATGAAAGGCAATCCAAATGCCTTATCATTTGAGGAGTTAGTCTCTGTTCTGTTGCAGGAAGATCAGTCCAAGCAAAACAGGTCCATTATGCGAGTTGCAGATCAAGCTTTCCTGGCTAGTCAGAAGGGCAAAGGAAAATGGAGCTCTTCAACTAGTAAGCAAAAATCTGCTAATTCTGCATATTCGAAGAAGGAAGATAAAGATGAGAAGAAATCAGAAAAGCAAAAATTGTTTTGTAAGTACTGTAAAGGGAATGATCATAGCATAAAGAACTGTCCCAAATTGGCTGCTAAAGAGGCAAAGAAGAAAGAGGCTGGAATGGTTGTTGCAGAGGTCTCTACACCAAAAACAGAGTCTGCAAATCTTGTGCAGGAAGAAGAATGGGCATTTACTATTGTCTGTAGTTTTGACCCATCTTCTCATGAGTAGTGCATGTCTGCAATAGACTCAGATGTTTGGTATTTTGACAGTGGGGCGACCAAACATATTACCTCGCAGCACAGTTTCTTCTCTTCACTCGAGCCTGCCCCTACAGGGAATACTGTTACATGCGCCAACAACTCCTCTTATCCTGTTATGGGAGTTGGAAAGATCATTTTGACTACTGCTGATTATAGTTCTTTCACTTTGTCAGATGCTTTATTTGTGTCAGGGATCAAAAAGAACCTGTTATCAGTTTTTGCATTAGCCAAGATTGGCTTGGTTGTGAAATTTGTTGATGACAGGTGTACAGTTCATGATCTGTCAAATGGCGATGTGATTATTGCTTCTGGCATTTTATGTCGTGGGCTGTATAAGCTCATAGACTATGAAAGATCTGAAAATGATTTGGCATGTGCAGTAAATGATTCTCAGACTATGTCAGATGCAAAGCTTTGGCATGCACGCTTTGGTCATTTGAATTTTGCTAGTTTGCTACGCCTGCAGAAATCTGAAATGGTGTCCACTTTGCTCAAACTTGAGGCACCTGGAAAACATGTTTGTGAAGGCTGTATTTTGGGCAAAATGCAGCGTTCCTCCTTTCCAAAAGATGGTTCAATTCGGGCTACACAGAAATTGCAGCTTGTACATAGTGATGTCTGTGGTCCTATGCAGACACCCTCTTTTGGAAATTACCTTTACTTCGTGACTTTCATTGATGATTTATCCAGGCATGCATGGGTATATCCACTCAAAGCAAACTCCGAAGTGTTCATGTTCTTCAAACAGTTTTTGGTTTTGGCTGAAAATCTATCAGCATGTAAAATGGGCACCCTCTGTTCTGATTGAGGGGGGGAATATATGTCTTCTAATTTTAATGCATTTTTGGCTGAACATGGGATAAAACACCAGTGTACAGTGTCGTATATACCTAAACAGAATGAAGTTGCTGAATGGAAGAACATGTCTCTCATGGAGATGGCGAGGTGTATGGTCAAGAGCCAGGCTTTACCTCATAGTTTCTGGCTTGAGGCTGTCATGTGTGCAGCATATGTACTGAACAGGTGTCCCACTAAAGTGCTACAGTCTATCATTCCATATGAGGCTTGGCATGACCGCAAGCCATCAGTTGCTTATCTGCGTGTTTTTGGCTGTTTGGCATATGCACTAGTGCCTAAAAAACATCGCAAAAAATTGGATGATAAGGCAGTAAAATGTATTTTTGTTGGGTATAGTTTTGAAAGTAAAGGCTAGCCGTGATGTTGTCTTTGTGGAAGATGCTATTCAGCCATTACTTTCATGTAGTAAGGAGACATCTGCTAGCTCCAAAGACATATATGATACTTTGATGCCTCTTTTTACAGGTGGACAGTCTAGTGCTGGACCTAATGAGGCAACTTCTCAGCCTTTGCAGGTTTCATATGATGATGCAGATCATTCCATTTCTGATGCAGATTTACATGATGCACTTGTTGATGAGAGAGTTGATATTGAGGAGGCAAAAACTATGCCAAAATGGCTGGTGCAGACTTTGCGTGACAGCAAATTAGATGCACCTTTGTCATATCGTACTCGTTCAGGCTCTCATAGTGCCTCCTTTGCATCAGATTGCTATGCTATGGCTGCGTCTAGTCTCTGTGATGAGAATGAGCCTGTTTCTTTTGATGAAGCACACAATTCAGAAAATTGGATGGCTGTTATGCAATCTGAGTATGATGTTATAATGAAGAATGGTACATGGTCTTTATGTGACTTGCCTCCTGGCAAGAAGGCCATTGGCACTAAGTGGGTATACAAGTTGAAGCGTAAACTTGATGGTACAGTTGACAGGTATAAGGCTAGGCTTGTTGCAAAGGGTTATGCGCAGCAAAGGCATTATATGGTTTGAAGCAAGCACCACGTGCTTGGTATGAGAAGACACATGCCTATCTGGTTGCACATGGTTTTGAGAAGAGTCCAACTGAAAGCACCTTATATGTTAAGCATGCTAATGATGTGCTTCTGATCATTGTTGTCTATGTTGATGACATGCTGCTCATTGGTCCTATTGAGAAGCATATTGCTGATTTCAAGGCTGATTTGCATGCCTCATTTGAGATGTCTGATTTGGGGCATTCGCATCACTATTTGGGCATTCAGTCTATGCAAGTTGATGGTGGAATGGCTTTGTGTCAAACGAAATATCTTGACACATTATTGCAGCGTTTTGGCCTTGAAGACTGTAAGCCTATTGCCACTTCTATGGAGACAGGTTTACGATTGAGTCTTCATGATGCTGGAGATGCATTTGATGTTGTTCTCTATCAGAAGGCTGTTGGATGCTTGATTTACTTATGCATTACTCGGCTAGATATTTAGTTTGTTGTCTCACAGATGAGCAGGTTTATGCATTGCCCTGGAGTCACGCATTGGAAGGCGGTTAAGCGCATCTTTCGCTACTTGAGTGGTACTCGGCTACTTGGGTTGTTTTATCCCAAGGGGGGATCACTACCGCTAGATTTGCATGCTTTTTCTGACTCAGATTGGGCTTGTTGCTATGACACTCATGTGTCCACCAGTGGTTTTTGCTTCATGCTTGGTAGCTCATGTATATCTTGGTTGAGCAAGAAGCAGCCTACTATGGCCACTTCCAGTTGTGAGGCTGAGTATAGGGCAGCTTTCACAGCGACTGTTGAGTGTGTGTGGCTCAGATGCCTTATGGCTGATTTGGGTGTTGGCGAGTCTTCTGCCACCACCATCTTCACTAACAGTCAGAGCACATTGGCAGTTGCGAGGAACCCTGTGTTCCATGCTCACACTAAGAACATTGAGGTGCATTATCACTATGTCAGGGAGAGGTTCTCTGCTGGGGAGATCAGCTTGGCATATGTGCCCACGCAGGAGAACATTGCAGACCTTTTCACGAAGGCTCTGCCTAGGGAGAAGTTTGAAGCTTTCCGCAAAGCTTTGGGCTTACTTCCTTTTGTGGAGTGATTTCCACATAGCTTGGCACTTCCTTATACATGAGTGCCAGCTCCTTGTTCACCTCATCACTCCCAGGGGGGATTTATTGATATAGTTAGGTAGTGATGTGTGTGAACACACTAGGACCGTCGGGGCACTTTTTTCCCTCTTTAGGAGGTTTTTTTCCCCCGGCTTGTATATACGCCTATTGCCCTAATGGGCTACTTATCTTTGTACATTCTCTAGTAATACATTCAGTATTGAGTGTTTGTGCTCCAAGCTTCTTCTTCTTCCTTGTGCTATTCGCGTGCTTCCGCAGACGTCTAACTCCAACAACTCTCCAACTATTTTAGGAGGTAAGCAACATGTGTTGATATATTTTGGTATTGATGTGTGTGAACACACTAGGACTGTCGGGGTACTTTTTTCTTTCTTTAGGAGTTTTTTTTCCTCGGCTTGTATATATGCCCATAACCCTAACAAGTCACTTAACTTTGTACATTCACATGGCAATACATTGAGTATCATGTGTTGTGCTCCAAGCTTCTTCTTCTTCCTTGTGTTGCTCGTGTGCTTCCACAAACCTCAAACTCCAACAATTGGTATCAAAGCAGGTGGCCCCTTCATCTATGATGTCATTGACACACCTTCGATTACAATCTCAAAATCAGAAAAATTGGTGAGCATACTTACGGTGATTATGAGTTCAAAATAGCTTCATTGTGTAGTGTCAAAATCATGATCTTAGCTCGTTTCAAACTCTGAACACACTATCATAGTATCTATGTAGGCAATTTTTTTCTTTTGTGCCAAACATATTTACAGGTTTTGGTTTGCCAATACAAGCACCTCGAAGTTTACTAAAGATCTAGCAGAGCTCGACAACGTAGTTCTTTTCAAATTTTCAAGGTACAGTCATTTTTCTACATCAGGTTATTTTAGTCAGTGGTCATGGCTAAAAGAAATGATGTATTCCGTATGTTGGTTATTGAGGGTAGATTGGATGGTACTAATTAGCCATTATGGGCATATATGATGCATCATGTGTTGGTTGCAAAAGGAATGTGGAATATTGTGCAGGGTTTTGAAAAACAACCTACTACACCTACAAATACATTTATTGAATGTGATGCAAATGGCATTGAAGATGACAATCTTCAAATTCCTGTTTGTGTTGCGGGTTCCTACTGCACCTACTATAGAGAAAAATTGTTGGGATGGAAGAGATGCTCAGGCACATGCATTGATAGTTTTGTCTGTCAAATGTGCCATTATCCCTCACATTCACTCCTCCAAAAAAACAAAGGATACTTTGGATACACTTATAACTTTGTACCAAGCAAAAAATGAGTCTCATATTTCTTACCTCGTAAAAACAATTGGAGAGTCAGCATATGAATGAAGGAGATTCTATGGATGGTTTTTTGACAAAGATCAAAGATTTGAAGGGGCACTTGATTTTTTCTTATGAATTCTTACCAGATAGTTCATTTGTGCAAGCTGTTCTTAATGGTCTTCGAGATTCACATCAGAGTTTTGCTTATACTCTTTGATTGATGATGAAAGAAATCCAAATGCAAGGCTTAACATTTGAGAAGCTATTCTCTGTGTTATTGCAGGAAGATCAATCCAAGCAGAACAACTGCATTATGCATGTTGCAAATCAAGCTTTCCTAGCTAGTTAGAAAGGCAAAGGTAAATGGGTTTCATCTACTATTAAGTAGAAATTTGTTAATTTTGCACAGTTGAAAAAGGAAGACAAAGATGAGAAGAAATCAAAAAAGCAAAAATTGTTTTGCAAATATTGTAAAGGAAATGATCATGTCATAAAGAGTTTTCCAAAACTATATGCAAAAAAGGCAAACAAATTAGAGGCAAGAATGGTTTTTGCAGATGCCTCTACACCTAAAATAGAGTCTACTTATCTTGTAAAGAATGAAGAATGGACATTTACTATTGTTTGCAGTTATGACCCATCTTCTCATGAACAATGTATGTCTATAGTAGACTCAAATGTTCGGTACTTTGACAGTGGGGCAACCAAATGTATTACCTCGCAGCACAATTTCTTTAGTTCACTTGAGCCTGCCCCTACAGGGAATACTCTCACATGTGCTAACAACTCCCCTTATCCCATAATACGAGTTGGTCAGATCATTCTGACTATTGCTGATGGTAGTTATTTTACATTTTCACATGCTTTGTTTGTGCCAGGGATCAAGAAAAATCTATTATCAGTTTCAATGTTAGCCAAGATCAGCTCGTTTGTGAAATTTGTTGATGATAGATGTAAATTTCATGATCTCTCAAAAGGCAATGTTATTATTGTTTCTTCCATTTTATGTCGTGGGCTACATAAGGTCATAGATTATGCAAAATCTATTAATTATTCAACATGTGCAGTTAAAGATTTGCAGGCTATGTCATATGCAAAGCTTTGGCATGCATGCTTTGGCCATCTGAATTATGCTAGTTTGCTACGCCTATAGAAATTTGAAATGGTGTCCTCTTTGCCCAAACTTAAGGCACCTTGTAAACATGTTTATGAATGTTATATTTTGGGAAAAATGCAGTGTTCCTCCTTCCCAAAAGATGGTTCAGTATGAGCTACTAAAATAGATTGTTTCACAATGGTCTGTGGTCCTATGTAGACACACTCTTTTGGCAACTACCTTTACTTTGTGACTTTTATTGATGACTTTTCTAGTCATGCATGGGTGTATCCATTGAAATCTAAGTCCAGAGTGTTTATATGCTTCAAATAGTTTCTGGTTTTGGCTAAAAATCTATCGTGATGTAAAATGGGCACCCTCTGCTTTGATCGAGGGGGGAATACATGTCTTCTAATTTTAATGCATTTGTGGTTGAATGCGGAATAAAACGTCGGTGTAAAGTGCCATATACACCTCACCAGAATGCAGTTGCTAAAAGAAAGAATATTTCTCTCATGGAGATGGTGAGGTATATGGTCAAAAGTTAGGCTTTACCACATAGCTTCTAGCTTGAGCTGTTATGTGTGCACATATGTACTTAATATCTGTTCCATCAAAGCACTACAATCTATCACTCCATATGAGGCTTCGCATGGTCACAAGCCATCTATTGCTCATTTGTGTGTTTTTGGTTGTTTGTCATATGCATTAGTGCCTAAATAACAATGTATGAAATTGGATGATAAAGCAATGAAATGTACTTTTCTTGGGTACAATTCTGAAAGCAAAGGCTATCGTCTGTATCATCCATAGACTATATGCATTTTGGTTAGCTGTTGTTGGAGAACCAATCACAAATTGGACATAAAGTTGAAGGTCAAAGTCTAGAAGAAAAGCACATGCCCATGTGAAGGGACAATTTCACACATGTGTTATAATTGTAAATTTAGTTTTAACTTTAGTTCTAGAGTTTTCAAAAATCACGAGATTGAGAAAAATCTATATAAGTTAGATTGAGAAGGAGTCCATTTTGTATGATTGAGTATAGTCGAGCTTCTCTAAGTGAGGAAGCACCTGTAAACTTCTGAGTTTTTTCATAGTTATGAGAAGAACTAAGTAAAGTTTTGTGTATGAGAATCTCTCCTCCATCTCCATGCTTTGCCTACTGTGTAATGATCTCAAAAGTTGAAGTTTTCCAAGCAACTCGATGCCTAGCATCGAGTGTGTGCTGATAAGTCTCTGTATTATTCTCTGAGTTTTATCTACTGCTAAATCTCCTTGAAAAGATGAGGTTTGTGGAGCAACTCGATGTTTGGCATTGATTTTATGCATAAAGTCGATGCTTGGCATCAAATTCTATCATAAAAGTGATTTTCTTTATAGCTGTGTTCAAGGGGATATTTCGAGTGTTGAAAAAGTGGCTGAAAAAGCACCAAGTCGATGCTTGGCATCAACTTTTGGTTGCAAGTCGATGCTAGGCATCGAATTTGCATTTTTAGATAGTCAGTTTTACTAAAACAGGCAATATTTCCAATTTTGGCAGTTTGACATAGTCACCTTGTGAAGGCCATAACTTGAGTTGTAGTGTTCCATTTCTTGCAAGTAATAGCTTGTTGGAAAGCTCTACCCTTCTACTTTCATCTTCAAAATATCTTAGCAAAATAACCTTTGTGATAAGAGAAATAAGCAAAATACTAAAGGTATGTCATTTCAATGACTGGAAATTTTTGAAGAAGTAAAGTTTTTGGTTTTGGCTATCATTTCTCAAAGTTTGAAGTAGCAATGAGTTAATGGTGACCATAGAGATTGTCTAGTGTCACATTAATTCATTTCTTGTGATGTTTCACACATCAACAACCATGATGTTGTTTTTGTGGAAGATGCAATTCAACCATTACTTTCATGTACCAAGGTGACTCTTGTTAGCTCTAGATATGTGTATGACACTTTGCTACCTCTTTTCACAGGTGGACAACCAAGTTCTGGTCCAAATGAGGTAATTTCTCAGACTTTACAAGTTTCATATGATGATGTAGACCATTCCATTTTTGATGTAGATTTACATGATGCACTTGTTGATGAGAGGGTTAATATAAAGGAGGCAAAAATTATGCCTAAATGGTTGGTGTAGAATTTGTGAGATAGCAAATTCGATGCACCTCTATCATGTTATACTCGTTTATGCTCTCACAGTGCTTCTTTTGCATCATATTGCTATGCTATGATTGCCTCTATTCTTTGTGATGAGAATGAGCCTGTTTTGTTTAAGGAAGCACAAAATTCGAAGAATTGGATGGCTACTATGCAATCAGAATATGATGTTATTTTGAAGAATGGTACTTGGTCTTCATATGATTTGCCTCCTAGCAAGAAGGCCACTGGAACTAAGTGGGTATATAAGCTGAAGCATAAACCTTATGGGATGGTTGACAGGTATAAGGCAAGGCTTGTTGCAAGAGATTATGCTCAAGAAAGAGGCATTGATTTTGATGAGACCTTTGCTCCCACATGTTGAATGACTATTGTTCATAGCATCTGTGCACTTGCAGCTCATCATGCTTGGAATATACATCAATTGAACACTAAAATTACATTTTTGAATGGTGACTTACATGAAGAAGTTTATATTTTTTTAGCTATGTGGTTTTATGCAAAAAGGGCATGAAAACAAAGTGTGTAGGTTGAAAAAGGAATTATATGGTTTGAAGCAAGCACCATGTGCTTTGTATGAAAAGATACATGCCTACTTGATTGCACATGGTTTTGAGAATAGTCCAACTGAAAGTACCTTATATGTTAAGTGTGCAAATGATGTGCTTCTAATCATTGTTGTCTCTGTTGATGACATGATGCTCACTATTCCTAATGAGAAGCATATTGCTGATTTTATGGCTGATTTGCATGCCTCATTTGGGATGTCATATTTGGGGCATTTGCATCATTATCTCAGCATTCACTTTATGCAAGTTGATGGTAGAATAGCTTTGTGTCAAACAAAATATATTGATATGTTATTGCAGTGTTTTGGCCTTCAAGATTGCAAACCTATTGCCACTCCTATGGAGACAGGTTTACAATTGAGTCTTCATAATGCGGAAGATACACTTGATGTTTTTCTCTATCAGCACTCTATTGGATGCTTGATTTAATTATGCATAAATTGGCCTAATATTCAGTTTGTTGTCTCACAGATGAGCAGGTTTATGCATTGCCAAGGTGTTAAGCACTAGCAGATAGTTAAGTGCATCTTTTGCTACTTGAGTGGTACCACACTACTTGGATTATTCTATCCCAAGGAGGGATCACTACTGCTAGATTTACATGCTTTTTATGACTCTGATTGGGCTGGTTTCTATGACACACATGTGTCCACCAATGGTTTTTGCTTCATGCTTGGTAGCTCATACATATCTGGGTCGAGCAACAAGCATCCTACTGTGGCCACTTCTAGTTGTGAGGCTGATTATAGGGCAGCTTTCATAGCAATTGTTGAGTATGTGTGGCTCAAATGCCTTATGGCTAATTTGGGTGTTGGTCAATCTTTTGCCACCAGCATCTTAATTGACAGTAAGAGTGCATTGGAAATCACAAAGAACCATGAGTTCCATGCTCACACTAAGCACATTGAGATACACAATCAAAATATAGAAGTTTATCCTAGTGGTTAAGTCTCATGGATGGGAAGGAGGAGATCTTCGGTTCGAACCCCATAGGGATCATGGGACGATATTTTTCCCACAAAATCTCTTGTGATTTCTAGAAGCTTCCACTCAATTAATGTGAGCTAATCAAATATAGTGTGCTTATATGGTTAGTACACCTAATACGAGTGACTCTAGTTAGAGTCTGGTTGTAGGTGTTAAAGCAATGGTGGAGTTTGCACATACATATGTGGACTCCAATCAACTACAGAGGTCACCCTTGGTCTATAAATTTATATAATTAATGATTGGGTGAAGATTTTGACGTTATTCTCTCATGTGCCTATATATCTAGTTTATAACATTGGTATCAATGTCTTGCCAAGCTTCCATGGAGACCTTGTGATTCCATCATCTTCCTCATGAGAAAAAAAGTTCTGGTTTTCTTATTCACCCATTTGAATTCATAAATATATGTGACCTCTTATGTTTCTCTCCTACGTGCATCTATAGGTTCCTAAAAAAGATCTGTACAAAGAAAGAGACTCCAAGACTCTAAATGATGTGAAAAATCTCCAAGATGCCCCAAATACTACCAAATGGATTCATACTTCTAGGAAATTGGTCCAGTTCATATTCTATGCATCTTTGCCTACCCATGAATAGCTTCAAAGATGTGCCACACCAACCAAGCGAGCCTCACACATGTAGAAGCTCTTCTCTTTAGTGATATAAAAATGTGTATATGGAATAATCCAAAGCCCTCACCTCTCTCATCTAAAGGAGCACACAAAAAGCCAAAGTTTCCCACCCCTTGGATCTCTACATATTTCCAACCTAAGAGCCCTCATTATCACTTATAATCTCTTCTACTTATATTTGGCCACCTACTTCCTAATTTCTATACATATGAGATATCCCAAAGAGGAGTAAGCCAACACCTATCATTATGATGTCAACACTTCCCTCTAGTAGTGAAGAGGAGAAGGAGCTAGCTCCATGAATACATGAAATCGATTGTGAACAAGCCAACGATCACAAAAGGGATGATAAAATCAAGAAATTACTTGACCCATCTAGCTATGGAAGCAAAGAGGTGCCTCTCAAGGACTCTCTACCTATGAAGGAAACTTGGAAGACTCAACAAGGAAGGAAAATAAAAAAGTGGAAAAATAAGGATGTTGAAGTTGAGGGGTCAATCAAAAAAATGCAAGATGATCTTACTTTCATATCACAGCATAGTGTACAAGAACTATTGAAATTGAAAGGAGAAGGCTGAAATAAATTTGTTGTCAGCTTTCCAACATAGAACTTTCCCTTTATGACTTGGAAGCTTTGATAGACCTTCTAAGCTTCAATTTAGTGCAAAAAAACACCTTGTATTCTTTGAAATATTAGTATGAAATAGATGGTGCAAGACAAACTACTTGCACATGAAGCAACTCCCAAAGAACTTCTAATTGTAGATGAATGTGCTACTTAAACTGCTAAGTACACATAGACTATTTGTAATTGATCAAATTAATCTTGAAGGATGATACCTTATAGAGTTAAGAATCTATTATGCATCAGAGTTCAATTAATCAATGAGGCATGCTCTAATTATGAGCTTAACATCTACACATGGTCATCCCAAGTTTTCAGGGAATATCAATGATAGACCCCGAGAAGAAAAATGAACTCTAACTCACTATACAAGCATTCAAATAATGAACGCTTTTATACACTTAAAATAGACACTAATAGATTTATAATATTCATGATCATTGGACTCCTTTGCAAGGAGAACCAAGCTCTACAAGTCTGGTAACTTTGGAGAAGATGACATAGAGAAAGGGGTAGTGAGCAAGAAGTAGATTCAACTTGATTGTATTCAAATATCTCACTGATTACAAGTGTGTAGGGTGATTATATACACTCCGTCATGTCTCTTCATGGTATTCCACGACTTATACCAAACAAAATAACCCATACGCCTCAAAGTAATGAATTATTTGTAACATTCTCTCTTTTCCTGTAATCTAAGAAATGATGTATCAAATTCAAATTGATTGAAGTGTTGGTGTGAGACTTAAACCACTTGAATCATGGCTTAAGGATTCAAATTACATCCCCAATTAATGAGCTAATGCTATGGTACATGAAGAATTTTTCAAGTATGTGAATATACGAAGGGTGTATGTGAAATCATACAATTTGTTACATAAGCAAAGTTCTTTTCAATAGATAAACTTGATTGTCCTTGATGAATCTTTCATCTTCAACCATGTTGAAAGATTGTTGTTCATCTTCAAGCATCTTGAAAGATTGTTGTAAAAACAACTTCCCTCAAACTAAACATTCTTGAGTCTTCAATCTATAATAATTTGCATACCTGCAATAGCTTTGTATATACAAAGCTTTACTCCATCTAGAGCCTTTGTCATCATATCTACCACTTGTTTATCTGTTGGAACAAATGACACATGAATCTCTTTTGATAAGAGTTTCTCTTTGATAAAGTGGTAATGAGCCTCTATATGTTGGTTCTTGCATGATATACAGGGTTAGTTGCAAGATGCATTGAACTCAAGTTGTCTCCAAAATTGTGAGGTTTGGAGCTCACAAGTCCTAAATTTGATCTTTTAACCATATAGCTTGTTGTGTTTCTATTGTCAAGCCTTTGTATTCAACTTCAGTTGAGGAGAGTGCTACTGCAAGTTGTTTCTTAGAAATCTAAGAAACAAATTTTGATCTTGCAAATGCTAGAAATCAATGCATGCATCCCAATCTAAAAAGCTAATAAATTTGCATAGATTAGGGGTTTATTGAACTAACCAGAAGAAAGATGTACATTATTTTGTTGAGAATTGCAAGATCTACCAAGAACAACAATTTGTAGAACATGTCCCTTTGTTCATAATTCATAAGAATTCATCATGGAGTGAAGAACTAGTCAGATGCTTGAAATCGAACAAAGAAAAGGAGATAGGGAATTTTCACGAAAAAGTGATGAAGTTGGAATGCAAAGATTATTCTTTGATAGGGTAAAAATTGTACAAATGAGGAAAAGATGGATACTTAAGAATCTGTATACATGAAAATGAATATGTCAAAATTCTTTAGTTAGCACATGTTGGCATAGCATCAAGTCATTTTTTAGCTGAAAGAACAACTAAGTTAATTATCTATGTTGGATTGTGGTGGCCTACTCTTCATCAAGATGAAGAACTATTTGTAAACAGTTGTGACATATGTCAAAGAACCAAAAATCCAATAAGAAAGGATGAAATGCCTCTCAAACCAATAACGCGTTTTAGAGTCTTTTCAAAGTGGGGAATAGATATCATTGGACCCATATCACCTACTTCTAAAAATACTCATGCTGAGTATATCATTGTGGCAACTGATTACTTAACCAAGTGGGCAGAAGCTAGAGCAACAAGAAGGAATGATGCAAAAACAACAACTAAGTTTCTCTTTGAAAACATCTTTTTGAGATTTGGGTTACCAATAGAAATTTTAAGCCATAGAGGCGCTCATTTTGTGAATGAAGTCATAGGTTATCTATTGGAAGATGTTAGCCCCAAAAAATGGTTGATTTTGATGCACTAATCGGTTCTATTTGGCAGAAAAATACGCTTGATTTCAGGTACTTGAAGAGTGGATTTGATGATAGGGGAGACGCATTTGGAGAGCGTAAGGCTCTCCTACTGACATGAGGCTTGGAGCAAAAGGAGTTAGAAAAGATTTCTTTGGAGAATGCAGATTCAGGGGTCTAGACTTTGAGCTACGTAGATGTGCTCAGCCTGCAGATGAAAAGATAGGAGTTGTTGATTCACAATATATTGTCCATAAAACTTCTGCTTGCTTGGGAATCAGAGAGAGCATGTGCCTCGATTGTTGCGAAGACAGCATGGTTTTCCAAAAAACAATTGAGGCGAATTCTTTTCTGCTTGGTGAACTCTCAGAGTACCTCATACATGAGCTCTTCAATGAAGAGTGGGGGATCGCTATAAATCATGGAAATGCTTTTCATCTTGTTGACTACATATACCATGAGTTCAGAGAAATCATGATTCCTGTCCTCCTGGACAACAAAGAAGCTCAAGATTGGGAATTTTCCAGTTTCGAAAAGTGTTTTTGTTTCGCGTTACAAGTTTCTGGGGATATTAACTCTTTTTCTCTTCAAAAGGCTACAGCTTTGGCATTTATGAAATGCTTTCTATATTCTCTAGCATGGCTTATGCATCATACATACTCAAACAGAGGACAATACGAGAATCAAATGAAGTTGCTGAGTTTACGGAATTCAAATGAAGTCTTCTTGGCTCTTTCTTCCAACCTCTTGAACATATTGCAGGTCTCATTTATGAAGATATTATACTGGGACTTTGGACTGGCAGGTCCGTTTTTTTTGGCTCTGACGAGCACAGCAGAGGAGTGGGAGGCATGCCGTTTTTGTTGCAGGCCTGACAAGCAACAGAAAAGGGGGGGGTATGTAATCTTGTGGATGTCCGATGAAGAGGCTGCAAAGGACTACAACGTGGAAGGGGGAATTAACCACCTGTTGCTGGGGGATTAGAAGTGAAGAGTTGGAGGGCATTGGCGTGTTGAGTGGCTATGGACGGGGGAGGGACTGTTTCTGAGGAGTCTGCGTTTCTCTCGTGACCAGAAGGGTGAGTAAAGCTCCGCAGCGATTTCCTTGATCGTGAACCTTGACTAGTGAAGCTTCCGCCATAGCCAGTCTGCAGTAAAACTCGGGAGAACGTTTTGCTCTGCCGTATGGTGATTACTTATTCATATCCATTCCAGGCTTCCGTCACATTCTCGTTCAGCACTCTTCGCCTCTTTGAGATTCAGTAACAAGGAGGAGGGACCTTGCATATCAGAGGAGGGGGGAACAGATATGGGAGGACGCAGTTATCTAAAGTGAGGATTCCAGATCCTTCCGGCCGTATCTAAAAACAGGAGTGCTGCATTTCCTTCGGGAACCCGAGGTCAGAAGGAGGGCTTTATGTCGATCTCTGTTCATTTCTTGCCTTCGGCAAAGATTATGTGCCTTGGCAATATAAAAAAACTGGAAATTCTATTGTTGCTTCCGCTTCCTCCAATCTAAGTGTCGTGCAAGAGAAGAAGAAAGAGCCCTAAGCAACGTTCAGGCAGTCGTCATCGCGAACCTTTTCCTCCTACATCTCAGCTGTTCCGAGTACTGAAGAGATTTTTGATCCATCTGCTACGAGTGAAGGACGAGAAGGCACATAAGAAAGGGGGCTCTCGTTTTTATCTCTGCCGGGACATCTTTGGGGGAGGGGGGGGAAGCTCTCGGTGAGCAACAAGGAGCTGGGGACGAAGGAGTGCAGCGGGTGTACTCTGTCGGCTGAAAAGGAAGAAGAAGAAGGAAGAAGCTCACATGTCCACATAGGCCCGCTCCATCTGTCATGCAAAATTTCATCAGTATCTGCTGCTGCTGCTTCCTCGAGGTTTTCTATTCCATTACTCCTCGTGAATGTCTGCCATATTTCTATTTTTAGCCAGAATTTGTCTGTGAAAGAATTTATCGGCCTCATTCTTTCTGTCGACATCCATGAGTATGGTTCTTTCACAAGTTATCCACTTGTCTGCACGTCTGTAGGTTTGGTTAATGAGGGGCTCACATACCATGCCACTCAAAGGCTCTTTGTTTTGATGGTTTTGTCTCTAACGCTCGAAAAAGGAAAAATCGTTTATCTCCCAGCTTGTGTTTCCGTATTGTTTCACAATAGATCCATCATGTGGGAATCGTTCATGAGCTACGCTGGAGGTAAGTGTTGTAAAGAGGAAAGGCATACATTGTCCATGCTATCGAGCAGATTAGAGGTGTCAAGCTGGTTATAATGAATACTTATAATTTTCATGTTTTGAGTTCATGCAAGCGCAACTTCTGGATCAGTAGAACATGAGGCTGACACCATGATCGAGGCTTAGAAGGTAGTATTGATATCAGAGTGGAGTCTGATTAGAAACCAACGCAGTGTCAAATTATGTGCGTGTGTGCTTTTGTATGCGTCTGTTGAGGGGAGGGTTGACTCTATCATGCATACACTCAAGTTTTACCTCCTAGCATGTTAATCACGTATCAGTCTTTGGAGAAGAAACATAGCTATGCCCCTTTACTCGTTATTTTCAGATTGGATTCAAGTGAACAAGTTCACATAAATAAAGAAAAAGAGACCCTTGTTAGACGATAATAACTCAATCCAACTTTTCGGACGAGTATTATCGGGTCCTCGGGTCCTTGGGAGTGGTAGGGGTCTGTTAAACAGAGGCGCTGTACTATTTTCCCAATCTCTTACACAATCGCTAGTATTTTCTCACCTCTTAACACAGGGGTTGAATTTGAATACTGACTACTCCTTGGTATGATAAGTGTCAGAACGTTCGTCCATGAATATCTGTATGGTAGTAGTACAGAAATTCTACCGAAACTTACAACTACGCGAATACACTCTTCTCAAAATAATCCGCAATAAGACGATTTCATGCGACAACTAAACGCACCGAATGAAATGCATAGACAACTCGAATAGAGATTATATTAAACTTTTCATATGCTGACTCAGATCATAGATTTCTACCGCAATTAATGACTTACTAAGACTTCTGTCCACACACAGATCCTGGTCGAATACTCAGTGATTACAGTTTATTGTATAAAACCTGGTCACTTAACCGAAATGGTAATAAACTCTGTTCTTACACAGTCTCACGCAGGACAATCAATACACAATCTCACAGTCGAGAAATACAGAATCATATATAACTGCTCACCAAATAGACTCACAACATCACAAACTACCCAATGAGAATCGATTCAACCAAAGAATAGCAGAATAATTAAATATGAATAGAATGGAACAGTATTCAATATCCTCAGCAATATCTCATACACAGTCTTTTAAAATATGTTACTCGTGGTCTCCGAATACTTCAATTTCGATGTGATCAACCCTATTCACTACAGTGCGCAACAGAACAAAGACGTATCTATCCTTCTGTATCTCTCAAATACATTCCTGTTAACTATCAATCCAAGAGTCTGTTTAACACAGTAAACTCTGCTCCACCAGTCTAACGAAATGATGATGCGACGATCGAACTCTTTTCTCTTCCTGTCTTCTGCTTTTTATTGCTTTCGCATTCTCCATCTACCGACTCTTGCGAAATTTCCTACCTCTCCGTCATTTCAGCCACAAGTCTTGTTTATCCTTCTTCTGCGGTTGCGGTTGTCTCACTCCATCAGCCTTGTAACACTAGCACGCACGGTGGACTCGAACCCGCAAGTGCAATACTGTAGGTGATATCCTTTTGCCTGGGGCTATCCTCCTATTTTCCTCCTTTACACGCATCAGAAAGACTCTGTATACTGTCCATATCCTGCTGGTGATTCAGCAATTATCTTTCAATCCGAATGTGTCACTGTACGTGATAGGTCGTATTTTCCTCCAGAACTTCCTCAAACTCGTATAGCTGGTCTAGTTGCCTCTTCATGAAGTCCCGCTTTCTTATATACTGGGCCCACCTTCTTGATCATGTGCTGTAAGCGCTTCGTCTATGGAATCAAAGTACCCTCTGTGCTGTTGAATCCATGTCTTCTGCAGAAGTGATATAACCATACAGTATCCTATCACCACCTGGCGGAAATATCCTTTTACAGTGTCTGTCGGTCCATGCCAGGATTTTAACTCCCCAATTCTTTCTGATCGCACTTGTTCTAGTGGCGGAACAAGTCCACTGTCTCCAGGGTAACTTAGCCAACTGTAGCAGTTCGGTCCTCTGGTGATGTTTGTCGAATTTCTTGCGTTATCTTCACCATCAACATCCTCACTCACATTCTCCACCAAATCCTCGTCACTATCCTGTTCGTTTCGCCTTTCGTCTTCCGAATCGCTAGAAATGATCACTTCTTCCCGAAGTCGTATTCGCACTTCGTCGCTCCTTGTCTTGTTTTCGTTTGCATCAGTACCATCCTTGACGCTATCTTGCTTCATCACCCTAAACCCTAAACCCTAAACCTTGTAGTATCGGTTCTGTGTAAGTATGCGCTCCCTGAGTCGTCATCTCAGTATATCCTTTTCAGACATGGTTGTAAGACTTGCAGAATACTATGCAGAAAAATACTTTGCCGGGTATACACATTTATAAGTGCTAGACCTTGAGCTGCCATTTGCTAGAATGATGATATTTCATTCAGACATGACACTTCATGCTGCTTACCGGGATTCTAGAATCAAAAATCATCATTCTGGAGATCGGTGTTGGACTTGGACCGTCTCTTACATGTGCGAAAAGTATTATACACAAAAAATCATGACTTTTATCAAAATATACCAGTACAACACTGGATTTGTAGGCCCAAAATCTATAGTTCTGCTTCTAGACCTTCTAAATACATATTTCTAGCTGATCGAAAAATACGAGCAATCTTTTTCTTAAGTGTTTCTAATACACTTTTCAGGGTGTCGGGTTCTAATAATTGGGCATCTATCCGCACCGAACTGATCGCAATAGCTCCCGAAAGTATATTTTCAGCCTCTGTTTGTAAAAATGCTTCCTGTAAATAAAATTCATTGGCCAATGCTGCATCTCTGGCCGTCTTCATATCTGTTACTTGTTGCTGCATTCGATGGATGTTATCATTTTTGTTACGTAATTGATTCTCGAGTCTTTCTAACTGTTGGTTCAGGAATTGGATTGTTTTGTAAAATGCATCTCTTTCTCTTCTCGTATCTGCTAATCTTTTTTGTTTCTGAGGCTCTTCAATGAGATACTTATGCAGTATGTTGTTGACTGTTGCTAAACTGTTTTTTGTTGTATCTAACTCGAATTCTGTTTGAGTTAACCTCCTTCTAGTTTCTTCCAGTAAGTTGCCTAATGCTATTCTGCCATCTTCTGCATCTTTGAAATTCTGTGTTAACCTATTAATTTCTGCAGTGGCTTCTGTCAACATTTCTTTATGATTGTTTATTGTTTCCAGAGCTTCATCCCGCTGTTTTGTTATATCTGCCTGATCATTGAGTCGTTCTTGCAGCTGTCTCACCTGCTCTTGTAGGGCTTGATTTTCTGCTTTTACTGTGTATACTTCTTCTTGAAGCGGAGTGATATCGGCTTCCAGTATTTCTATTTTCTACTGTAATCCTTGTAAATGTTGTCTGTATCAGCTCTCATCTGAGCAGGTAATTGCTGGGAGAGGTTAATAAGAAACTGTCCCATTGATGCTAATTCGGAAAATACCTGAACAGATTGTGTTTGTGGAAGTTGTCGCGGTTGGGCAATCGTATAGGTGCGTAATTGGTAAGAATTCGGTGGTGAATAGTTAGGGGAAGATGATGATGTATGGTCGGGGTGATCCTGGATGGGATGTGTTTCCTGTTGCGGTGGAAAATTAGAACGAACTGTGTTAGAGCTAATTACCTTTGTTGCATTCTGTTGATCATCTGTTGTTTCGGCTGCCTTCAGGAGCTTATCCAGTGCATCATTAGTAGGTTGACATTCATGGATTTGTGGATTCTCTTGCTGCTGCTGTTGACAGACTTTATCAGTTGACATTGCTTCTGTTTCAGTTCGCTTCTGCGTTTGTAGATGCTCAGATGCTAATGAATATGTGGACGATTCCTGGTGCATCGATGTATTTGTATCATGGAACTTCTCTTCCTCTTGATGCTTGGTCTCTGTTTCTGCTTCATTGTCTTGCTGATCAGCTGCATTCTCTACTTGTACTTCCTGCTGTTGTTCGTCTTCCTTTTGTGTTACTCCACCTGAATGCTGGTTGACCTCCTGTTGTATTTCTTCGTCTTGTTCGACTGAACCTGCATTCTTACTTTCAGAAGAACTGATTCTGATCCATTTTCTTCTGAATAACTGATTAATCTCCTCTTCATCTTCTTCGTCGTCATCTAACGGTTGCGCTGATTCTTCAATCTGTAACACTGGTCCTCTTGGTGGTGGTTGTGCTTGCATTATGGTTGGAAACAGAAATGATAAAATGTGTGGTAATCGAGACCTCGGGGTTTTACCTTTGTTAACTTGCTTCATAATTGAGACGCACTCCTTATGAATACGTTGAAAGAAGAATGACGCAAAGTTAACAGGTTCTCGGGCCGCTATATCTATGGCAGAATAAAATGGTCGAGAGATACCATAGGTACGTTTCTAAAAGTTGAGTATAGCAACGAGGAATTGTAGTGCAGTTCTTTCGGGTTCTAGTCGACAGAGAATGGCGTATTCATTAGATGAAAATCGCGAGAACAATTCTGCCATTCGGGTTGCTGAGATCATGGGAACATTCTCGCGGCCTTGTGGAGTTAAATGGTAAATTTCTGCAAACACTTGGAATGTGATCACAGTTCTAGACGGTAAGGAAAGGAAAACCCATCGTTTCTCGGTGGGAGATACTCGAGCGATAGCGGAAATGATCTGTGCGAACAAGGGGTGAGCTTCTACTGAGTGCCATGGCAGCTCGGCGAAACTACCCAATCCTCGTACATGCAGATAATTTCCTACTTCATCAGGGATACCATCGGCAAAAGCTGTATAGTTCGCTAGGGATTCCATTACACAGAGATGCAAGACGCAGAACACAAGTATTCAGAAACTATGGCTGTGGTCGCAAAAGACTAAATTACCTATCCGGCGAGTTTAAGTGAGTTATATAAGAAATTTGTACAAAGAATATTTTAAACGGTACTAATTACACAAAACGGACAGTAATGTCTATATTTGCCGTGCGTGCATGCAAAAAAAGGAGCGGGCGGCTGGACATAAATAGATATTAAAGTACAGCGATTACACTTATTTTATTGATTACACCGAATTAAAAATAAAAAAAAAAAAAAAAGGAATTAAAAACAAAAAGAAAAGTAAAAAATTTGTGGTACGCTGTGTACCCTTGTTATAGCCGAGGTGGCGCTACTTGATACGGCCGTAGCTTTGAACCGTTTATCGCTTTTGGAAGTGTTTGTCCAGTCAATGTAGTCAATCGAAAAGTAGCCGGACCAACTTGTTCTGAAATCTTGAATGGACCGAACCAACGTAACTTGAATTTTCCGGCTGATCTATTGGACTTCGCATTGTAAAAAAGAACAAGCTGTCCTACCGAAATACTGTCGTCTTTAAATTTCGGTCATGTGTCCTGGCCTGTCTTAATTGGATTTCTTTCATAGTTAAGAAACTGAGCCATCGGTGTTCATCTAATTCTCTAAGTGTTTCCAACCGAAATACCAATGACTCTTCGGGTAACAGCTTCTGAGACGTTGCTACTCTTAAACTTGGTATTACAATTTCCATCGGAGCTATTGCTTCTATTCCATAGGCTAACTTAAATGGTGTCAAGCCGGTGGTTACCTTATATGTAGTGCGATAGGCCCATAAGACTGCAGGTAGCAACTGATCCCATCTTTCCGGTGTTTCTCTAGTCAATTTCTGAAGCATATTTAGCAGAGATTTGTTGGTACTTTCTGCCAATCCATTTGCACGAGGATAATATGGTGAGCTGAATTTATGACTGATCTGGAATGACTGTGTTAATGCTTTCATTAACTTGTTCATAAAATGAGTACCCTGATCTGAAACAAGCTCTAGTGGCAGTCCAAATCTTGGAAAGACATCTGTTAATAGACATTTTGCTACTTCAACTGCTGTAGCCGAGCGTAAAGGCCATGCTTCTGCCCACCTGGTTGCATAATCTGTGCAAGTCAATATATACCTGTTATTGCTGAATACCGCGGGAGGTGTGATTGGACCAATGAAATCAAGACCCCATTTCTGAAATGGTTCTAAAGGAAGTACTGGATGAAGTGGAAAGTAATGGCGTTGTAATGGTTGTCCAGTCCTTTGACAGCTATCACATGTTTTGATAAATTCCAATATATCTCTATACATAGTTGGCCACCAAAGTCCACTTTGCAGAATTTTCCGGTGAGTAAGATCTGCTGCAAAATGTCCACCGGAAGGAGTTGAGTGAGCCAAAGTGATAACTGAGTTAACTTCATGTGGTGGAATACAGCGAAGTAGGATTCCGGTATGATCTGTATAATATAATTCTCCAGCAACTAACCGGAATCGTCGGCTAAAACCTGCAATTTTTCGGCGTGTAGCTGTAGGGATTTCAGAAGGTAGATATCCACTTGAAAGGAAGGTCAATAACTGATCATAATACGTAGTTGGCACTGGTTGGTTTGACAATTCTTCAGTAGTTGGTTCTGAAGTATAAATGGCTGGCGTTGTATCATTTATACCAACCGGAGGTTCACCTGAATCTAAGCGTGACAAAAAGTCTGCTAAAGCATGTGAACTACCTGGCCGATGAACGACATCATAGTCGAATTCTTGCAATAGTAGAACCCATCGTGCTAGGCGGCCACCGATATGTTGCTGTCAAACCAAGTAAACCAATGCAGCGTGATCGACATGAAATGTAAATTTTCAGCCCAATAAATAATGTCTGAATTTTTTTACCGAATATACTAATCCTAAGCATTCCCTCTCAGTTACCGAGTAGTTCTTTTCTGCAGGTGCTAATCTTCTGCTAGCATAGTATACTGGTCTAAACCATTTATCTGTTTGTTGCATCAGTACACTTCCTACTGCTATATCAGATGCGTCAACAAATACATGAAATGGGTTATCCCAATCTGGTGGCTGTAAAATGGGAACCTGTGTTAATAACTGTTTCAGTCGATCAAATGCTACCTGACATTCCTGAGTCCATTCAAATTGCCTTGCAGTTTTGGAAATTAATTTGTTCAGTGGTATTGCCACATGAGCAAGCCACCGTAAATGCCTTCCATGCCATCTCACTTGTCCCATAAATCGCATTACTTCCTTAGGTGTATTAGGCACCGGAGCTTCTAATACTACTGAAATTTTATCGGGATCAACTTGAATACCCTGTGCTGATATGATATGACCAAGTAATTTACCACATGAAACCGCGAACACAGATTTGTTTGGGTTTAAACACAATCTATATTCTCTACATCTCTGAAAGCAACATCGTAAATGTACTAGATGTGCAATCATTTTACCGAAAATTGAAAAATCATCAAGATATACTTGCATGAATGAGGTAAGATAAGGAGAAAATATTTCCTGCATACATCTTTGAAATGTGCTTGGTGCATTTCTCAATCCAAACCACATTACGGTACAAGCAAAAACACCCCAATTTGTAATAAATGCAGTTTTCGGTATATCTTCCTCAACCATTCTTACTTGGTTATATCCACTGTATCCATCTAGAAATGAATACATCTCATGACCTGCTACTTTATCAAGCATCGTATCCAAAAAAGGAATTGGAAAAGGATCCGGTATTGTTGCAGCATTTAATTTCCGATAATCTACGCAAATTCTCAATTGCTTGTTTTTCTTTGGTACAATTACGATTGGTGAAATCCATTCTGCATGTTCTATTGGTACTATGAACCCCACTTTTAATAACCTATCAAGTTCAGCCTTTACCTGAGATGCATAATGTGGGTTCATCCGGTAGCTGGTTTGCCTTATCGGTTTTGCTTCTGGTTTTAGCATAACTCTGTGTTGATAGATACGAGGATCCAGACCCTTCATGTCTTTGTAATCCCATGCAAAGACGTCAGTAAATTCTTGGAGTAGCTTGATTAAATCTGCTTGAAAAGCTTCAGGTAAGTTTTGCTTTATCTTTACAGGACGAGGGTGGTCTTCATCTCCAAGATTATAAGTGATTAACTGATCTTCTGGAACATAAAATTGTTGATGTTTCTCTGTATCAGCGGAAGGTTCGAGAAGCTGCTGTAATTCATTACCTTGAATCGAAATGGTATTTTCCTCCTTAATTCCTTCGACAATGGGTATTACTGTACATACTGAAGCATTCCAAGTGTCTACCACAGACTGTAGATCAATAGTTCCTACTGTCATCAAATCAACATTATTCTTCAGAAATTCTTCTTCTTCGTCATCCGACAATCCATCTAACATATGAACTGGTTCGGCGAAATATGGTCGAGCATGTAACTCACAGGGTTGTATAGCATCTAATTTTACAACACATTTGCGGTTTTTATCTTTGAATGTAAGTTCCTGAGCTGACCAGTCTTGAATTACCTTGGCTTGTTTTAACCAAGGACGACCGAAAAGTAGATTGTAGTCTAGGGTGGATTCCGGCAATTCAAGAACAACAAAAGTCATCTTGAATGTTGTGTCTTGGACAGTTATAGGTATATCTCGGACCAGTCCTACTGGATGAACTCTAGATTGATCAGCCATCCTAACAAAGAATTGAACTGGTTCTATCTTAGTCCATTCTAACTTCTTACAAAGTGACGCAGTGGCAATATTCACGCCGGACCCCCCATCAATTAAAACTTGTGGAATTTGATGTTTATGAAACCATACCGTAATCAGAGGAACTGAGTGATCTACCGTAGAGTCTGGTTCCGGTTGTACGGTTGCGGTAGCCGGAATGCAAGCAGATTTTGTAGTAGACTGTTGTTGAAATTGTTGGCGTATTCCTGGTACTAATGCCAGTAATTGCCCGAAAGGCAGTGTGATGGATGCTTTTGACAATATATCCCAAGTTGGTTGCACTTGATTTTCATCTTCCTTAACTGTTGAAGACGAAGCTTGGTCTGAAGGTGGTAATTCTACTGCAGATGATGTACCTGCTTTTGTTTTGTCAGCATGAACTTGTGTGGTATCCGGGGACTGGATTACTGGAGTAGGTTCTGGAAAAACAGGTGGTTCTACGGTGGTCCACTGGCTAGCCTTTTGATACATTATGTGTTGTTCACGTATCCCTGGCTCAAATAATTCTGCTGCTGGTTGCAATTGTTTACCGGAACGGGTTTGAACTGCTGCTGCCTGCGTCTCTACAGGTGTAATTGTACCACATTGGCCATTAGGTTTTGACGTTCCTTTTTCCTTTGATCATATTCCGCTGCATCTCTACAGAATCTTCTAATATGGCCCAATTGTCCACAGAAATGACATCGAGGTGGTGGTAAATTTTGATTTTCCGGTGGTGGTCCATTCTGCCAGCGCGGTGTGTTATAGTTGTTGTTCCTCTGTCCTCGATAATGTCGATACCCTTGTTGTTGATTGTGTCTCAAATGTGGGGGTACATATTGATTGGATGACTGCCCTTGCTCTTGAATAATTGCATTAACTGTTGCTGCTCCTTGTCTTCTAGCATTGTATGCACAATTCTCAGTGGTATGTCCTACAATGTTACAGATGGCGCAATAAGTCTGATTTAACGCACACTGGGTACTTGTATGTCCTGAATTCTTGCAAGTGGTACAATATACTTGCCTGGTTATATCTTCAGCCACATGTTTATTTGTTTTAATCCATTCCAAATCCTCTGAAAATCCTCCAACTTTGTTTTCTAGCTGAAGGGTCATTGCTATCACTGCGTCGAGGGTCATGGCTCCTACACATCTTATAATCATGATTTGCCTAAGTTGAGGAAGCAAACCATTGATAAACCACTGTGTAATAACATCGTCTGGTAAGTTAGCATGGGCCTGGGGTAGCTGCCTTAAATGCGTCCTGAAAAGGGTAGCATACTCTTGTACAGTTTGATTTGGTTTCTGTCTATTGTTCTGTAAATACTCAAAGATCTCTGCAGGATTCTTTTTCAGCCTGAATCGCTGCAGAAAAGCGTCTCGTACTGCTTCATAAGTACCGAAATGATTAATATCATATTCAGTAAGCCATCTTGCTGCTTCATTCACAAGTGTAGATTGAAAAACAATTGCTTTGTACGCCGGATCCGGTGGATGGTTGAGGACAGCATAACTGATTTCGAAGGTGCGTACGTGAGCATCTGGGTCATCTCCTGGAAACCCACTAAACTTTGTGTATGTTACTCCCGTTGAAGCCAATCTGGGTTGACCTAATTGTCGTTGTAGTTGTTCATTCATCGTAAATGTATTATACACTCCTTCTGTAATTCTGGTTGGAGTTTCTGAACTACCGGAATTTGTTTCGCCTAATGGCACACTTTCCGGTTCAATTAGCTTACTTACTATATTGCGAATTTCTGTTTCGAATAGTCTTCCTTCCTCCTTGATATCCAAAGTAGGAGGACTTGCTCCCAAACGTTGTAGTTGAGCTGAAGATTCAGCCGAAAGTGCTGAATCGTCACCGAAAAACTGTGTTTTTCTTACCGAAGTTCCACCGGAAGGATTCAAAATCGTGACTGGATACAACGTAGATTCGCCTGTATTAATTTCCTTCCCTAAAGTGTTTCTAATCGTGTCTGAATCTATTCCGAAGACTTTTATGCTAGATTCCAACTGCGTCTTGGTTGGTTCCAAAATTGCTGTATTTTCGACAGTCTGTACCGTAGTAACACCAGGCAACTCTAGAGATGTACTACGTTCTACCGTAATTTCACCGGAATCAGTGTTATCGTTTGTCACTTTTTCGACAACCGGGTCAGGTCTAATTGTACTAGTACCTCCCAAAGTTGTTCTTAATATCCCTAACTGATGATTCTTGGGATACTTTTCTCCTGATCGAGTAATCGGCATGTAGCATTTCCGTACTGATCATATAGTATTACGAACACACAGCATCGCAATAATCTGATTCGGTTGCTACTGCTCTTTCAACAAAATTTTAATTTGAACAAAATACCAGGCAATCTCAATGCCACATCCCCAGCAGGATCGCCAAATGTTAGACGATAATAACTCAATCCAACTTTTCGGACGAGTATTATCGGGTCCTCGGGTCCTTGGGAGTGGTAGGGGTCTGTTAAACAGAGGCCCTGTACTATTTTCCCAATCTCTTACACAATCGCTAGTATTTTCTCACCTCTTAACACAGGGGTTGAATTTGAATACTGACTACTCCTTGGTATGATAAGTGTCAGAACGTTCGTCCATGAATATATGTATGGTAGTAGTACAGAAATTCTACCGAAACTTACAACTACGCGAATACACTCTTCTCAAAATAATCCGCAATAAGACGATTTCATGCGACAACTAAACGCACCGAATGAAATGCATAGACAACTCGAATAGAGATTATATTAAACTTTTCATATGCTGACTCAGATCATAGATTTCTACCGCAATTAATGACTTACTAAGACTTCTGTCCACACACAGATCCTGGTCGAATACTCAGTGATTACAGTTTATTGTATAAAACCTGGTCACTTAACCGAAATGGTAATAAACTCTGTTCTTACACAGTCTCACGCAGGACAATCAATACACAATCTCACAGTCGAGAAATACAGAATCATATATAACTGCTCACCAAATAGACTCACAACATCACAAACTACCCAATGAGAATCGATTCAACCAAAGAATAGCAGAATAATTAAATATGAATAGAATGGAACAGTATTCAATATCCTCAGCAATATCTCATACACAGTCTTTTAAAATATGTTACTCGTGGTCTCCGAATACTTCAGTTTCGATGTGATCAACCCTATTCACTACAGTGCGCAACAGAACAAAGACGTATCTATCCTTCTGTATCTCTCAAATACATTCCTGTTAACTATCAATCCAAGAGTCTGTTTAACACAGTAAACTCTGCTCCACCAGTCTAACGAAATGACGATGCAACGATCGAACTCTTTTCTCTTCCTGTCTTCTGCTTTTTATTGCTTTCGCATTCTCCATCTACCGACTCTTGCGAAATTTCCTACCTCTCCGTCATTTCAGCCACAAGTCTTGTTTATCCTTCTTCTGCGGTTGCGGTTGTCTCGCTCCATCAGCCTTGTAACACCCTCCACGCACAATTTTTATCATACGTCCTTTTTGCCATCTGTCCCAAAGTAGACGTTACAAAACATTACTAGTGGAACAGACATCATTTTGATAAGGCATTACCTCCTTCCTTGAAATTGCATTTTTCCATTGATAAGCGCATTGAGCTAATTGCCTTCTTTCCCATTAACTCAAGTTTTCTTGACTTGCTTATGTTTGAAGAATTGCATGTATACGAACGTTCAGAATTAAGTTGGGATGTATGCTCATAATCTATGGAAAGTTCAAGCTCAAGAGGGAAGCGAATCCATGTCAATTCACTTATATAGAAGAAGTGTGATAATAATGGTAGGATGGTGTTCTAGCTACAACCGAACTGAAATGCACTTGCCATGGTGCAAAGTAGCCTACTTACTCGTATTGAGTGGTTGTCCGAGGGAGTAGATATTTGAGTCGATATTGGAGTGAGTATCTACGTGAATAAGTGCCTAGTTGAGAGTTCTGTGCCCGTTTGATTGTTTGAAGGCGAGGATGTTAGATTTTGTGGTTGAGTGAGTTAGGGGGTGACTACGTTTGTATGTTGACCTGGTGTGTGTGGTCCATGGGTTCATGTATGCGAGTGTGTGAAAGTGAGAATAGGAAAGAATGAGAGTGTGGATAAGTGTATGTGCATGTAAGTGAGTGGAAGGAAGAGTATGTGAGAGTGTGGGCAAATATACATATGAGAAGATGTGTGCACAAAAGTAAGAAGACTTGGAAGAACGATAGTGCGTACATATGAGTGTGTAGGAACATAGTAAAATTAAAGGTACAATTGACGCTCAAGCAATACAAGTCGATTGGTTTGAGGTGGTCTGAGCACACCATAGAGGCTTCCGCAATCATCTTTTCCTTGGGCTCAAGAAGCCGTTCATTTGGTGCGTTTGCCGGGAATTAGCTTGGTACGTCTCTATAAGGGAGTGCCATAGGTTCGCCTAACGCCACAGGTTGGCCGAGCTTGCGGACCCCGCGATCTAGTACATGAGCGAGGGGAGCTCATCGTCAGGAGCAACACAAACTCAAAGAGAGGAACGCGCTCAGAGAAGAGCCCTTGAAAGAGAAAGAAGAAGGTGGGAACCGCCAGGTGAGTGGACTTCGATTGCCTCGAAGAAATCAGTCAAAAACGTGTACTCCCGTAGAAGGGTCGCGAATCAAGTACGACAATTTGAAGGAGGGATCCTGAAGCCACGTGCGCTAAATTTTTGGGATCGAAGTGATATTGATATCACACCTTTGTTCGAAATGGCTCAGCGAATTTCAGTTCACTTGGGGGACTTCACCAAGTTTTTGGGTACTTGGGACGAAGATCCGGATAGCTTTATCCAGTTGTTTGAGGTTACTTGTGAGGCCAATGACGTAGTTGACCAGGATCAAAGGTTGAGAATTTTTCCGGCTATTCTCCGTGATGAGGCAGCCAATTGGTATGGGAATTTGACACCACAAGAGCGTGGAACTTATCAAATGCTCAAGGAAGCCTTCTTGGCAAAGTTTCGACGACAAGGCTTCCAAGATAGATTGGCCCAAAAAATGGATTATTTGCGACAAGGAGTCAATGAGAGCATCGACAACTATATTCAGAGAATGGAGACTTTGGTAAGAAAAATGGGCGTGAATGCCCCCAATGATGAGACATTGAAACGTAGATTCATTTCAGGATTGCGAGATCCTACGGCACAGCAGCATATCAGCCTGACAAGACCTGCGACCTTAATGGATGCTAAGGAACAAGCAAGGCTTTGGGAGGAAGTACAATTATGCCAACAAAGAAAGATGGAACTCTTATACGAGCCTATGGGAGGTCCAGGAAACATACCGATGAAAGATCCTGGCCAAGTAATTCCCGCATTGACAACTCCAGCTTTTGTAGCTGCCACTAGCACGCCAGGCGAGGTAAAGCCTGCGCTAACCGAAGAACGAATATTAGAGTTGGTCACGCAAGCTATAAAAGTTGCCACGATAACTCAGGAGACGTACACAGTAAAACCAGAGGTCACAACAAACCCGAATCAAGTGTTTCGATCGAATACATGGTGTGGAAAGTGCCATGGTTATGGCCATTTGGCTTCAGAATGCCCTACAGTCTCGAGAGTATTCACAGATAGGTCGCCACCTAGGATGCGTTGTACTTTTTGTGGAAGGACAAATCACACAGAGGACCGATGTTACAACAAGAGAGCCTATGAAGAAAGGACTATGAAATCCGGGGATACAAGAGAAAGACCTTACACTGGATTGCCCGCTCAAAGTGTACCACCTACATCTCGTTGGGAAAACAGACCAACTTATGGATATGGTGCTCAGGGTCAAGGAGGAGACTATCCAAGAGGAACTACGCGTGATCAAAGAAGAGATGGTCCAATCCAGTGCTGGAGATGTCATGGCTTTGGCCATACCCAATCTAGATGTCCAAACGAAAAGAAGCCAATTGACTATACCCCACTATGTAGGTACTGTAGTGGGGAGGGCCACTTTGATGAAGATTGTCCAAAACGAAGGGCTGCCGCCGGCAAGGAAAAAGGACCAGTAGGATCCTCGAACTATGTTGATACTCAGATGCATCTCACATCAAGAGCTCAAGAGCACGTTCCTACGATCGGAGTAGTGTTCAAGACACCGAACCCTCAAGAAGGCTCTAGCTCGTCAATGCACTTTGTGGATGCTTACGAGGCCAAGAAACCACACAAAGATCCAACTGTAGCAGTAGTCACAAGGACTCAAGAGTACTCGAAGAAGAATCCAGGAGGCGAAGGTGAAAAAGGGAGTCAAGGGAGGATAGCTGAACACGAAGAGGTAGAGAATCAAGTTAGAGGACTTGTGGAGCAGCAAGAGTTTGAGGATGGGGAAGAGGTTGAGATCCTTCCACCAGTAACCAAGGAGTTTGTGCCGGGCATAGCACCATTCCCTGAAAGATTGAAAGCTCCTAAAATTAGAAAGGAAAGACAAAGTTCGGAAGGAGTGGATATTGTAAAGTTGCTCGCTGACACTGAAGTCACGTTGGACATTGGCACATTGCTAAAATGTTCGCCTGCTTATAGGAAACAGTTCTATAACGAATATATAAAGAAGCCAAGGAAAGCTCGAGACAAAAAGAGACAAGACAAGGATGTCCAAGGAATCATTCAAAGCATCACGACGCAAATTGATTCAAATGCTCCAGCTGTGACGGTCGAGATTAAAGGATATGCAGTCCCTGGTGCTCAGTTAGATAGTGGAGCTGCAGTCAACCTGATGACCGAATTCATGATGAAAGCTTTGGGCCTTAACCACATGGAAGAGACGCCGATGTCTTTGAGAATGGCAGATCAAACACAAGTGAAGCCTGTGGGCCTTTTGAAGAATGTAAGTACAATTGTGGGCGGTCTAGAGTTTAAAGTCGATTATCTGATAGTAAGACCAAGGACCTCGGAGGCTACCTTCTCAATCCTACTTGGACGACCTTGGCTGGTGCAAGCCGAATGTGTGCATGACTGGCGCACATGTTTTATTTCGATAGGGCCAAAGTCTGATCGGATTCAAATACAAGTATCCCCACCCTCGAGCAACAAGAAGAAGACAATAATAGTCGATGAGATGGAAAGGAAAGAGAAGGACAAAGCAAGGCACGAGAGTGCACGAGCTAGATTTTCTTTGAACACGGACACCTACAAGAATCTGCTTCAAGACGGGTTCAACTTGCAGCTCTTTAAGAATCAAGACACGAAGATGGGAGAGTATAAAAATCCATTACTCTATAACGACGATTCGGATCAGGAGCTGCTAGGATGGTTGACGCACACAAGTGAATTTGATTGTTACATGTTGAGTATAGACTCAAGTAAAAACAAAGCTACTCAATCCCTGGAGAAGGGAACTTCAAAAGAGGAATCGAAACGAGAGTTAGCTGCGGCAATGGAAGTGCAACAGTTGCGAGACAGAGTTAGAATGCTAGAAGCAGAGATTCTAAAGAGGAGTCGAGGATCAGAAAAGGAAGCGAAGAGTAAGACCAAAGTGTCGGAAGCCATCGCAAAAGCTGAATTGAAGAAACTAGGTTCAATCGGAAGAGAACAAGACAATGATTTGCTGACCAACCATGCACGCGTGATCGGAGAGCACATTCCAATCACAGTGTCATCGAGAAATAAAGACTATTCGCGAGAAGCTCAGTTGGAAAAATGGGAAGTCTTTCCAGAAAAGTTCTTGAGTGTAGGGTCAGAGCTACCAGATGGAGTACGAGGCTGCATTAAAACGACACTCAAAAATTTTAGCGAGGCCTTTGCATGGTCGTACAGTGATCTGAGAGGAATTGATCCCCAAATCTGCCAACATTACATAGACTTGGAAGAAGGCACACGACCGATATGCCAACGACTCAGACGAACGAATCCAGTCTATTCGGAATTGATCAAGTTGGAATTGACCAAATTATTGGAGGTAGGATTCATATACCCCATTGCATCTAGCGAATGGGTATCACCAATTGTAGTTGTGCCGAAGAAAAATAAGAAAATCCGTATTTGCATAGATTATCGGAAGTTGAACGAGCGAACGAAGAAGGATCATTTCCCCTTGCCATTCACTGATCAAATCTTGGACAGAGTGGCTGGCCATAAATTGTACTCCTTTTTGGATGGTTTCAATGGGTACAATCAGATCCAAATTCATGAAGAGGACCAATCCAAAACTACTTTCACGACAGAATGGGGTACGTATGCATATCGGGTGATGCCATTTGGATTATGCAATGCACCGGCCACATTCCAGAGAGCAATGATAGCTGCATATCAAGACTACCTGCAGGATTGGATGGAGATATTTCTTGATGACTTTGCAATCAGAGGCAACGATGAGAACATGATGGAGAGGATCGAAGCAATTTTAAGAAGAAGCATCGAAAAAGGAATCGCATTGAATCCTGAAAAGTGTACATTTGGGGTACGAAGAGGATTGCTTTTGGGTCATGTCATTTCCGAAAAAGGGATTGCGGTTGACGAGGACAAAGTGGAGAAAATTGGACAACTTCCACCACCGCAAAACTTGCGACAACTCAGAGGATTTTTGGGCCATGCAAACTATTATCGACGATTTATATTAAATTTTGCATCCATAGCGGCACCACTGACGACTCTTTTAAGAAAAGACCAACAATACCAGTGGACGGGAGAGTGTCAAGTCGCATTCGACTCGATCAAAGAGAGGTTAATAAATGCACCGATTTTGGTAGCACCTGATTGGACGAAGGAATTTCATGTACATACCGACGCTTCTCATACTGCGGTTGGAGCAGTACTATGCCAAGCGGACGAGAAAAAGTTGGATCATCCTATTTACTATGCAAGTCGCAATTTGAATAGCACTGAGAGAAACTACACGACTACGGAGAAGGAATGTCTATCGATGATCTTTGCAGTGAACAAGTATCGGCACTACTTGATGGGAAAGCATTTTACTTTTTACGTGGATCACGAAGCCCTTAAGTATATCATTAATAAACCAGAGTTATCAGGACGACTGATGAGGTGGATGCTACTTCTTCAAGAATTTCAGTTTACAGTGGTAACCAGACCAGGCAAAGCACATATATTGGCCGACCATTTATCTCGAATTGTTAATGAGGAGCCAATCTCTGGTGTGCCCGACGATGCTCCTGATGGGCATCTATTCCAGGTTGATGCGAAAATACCTTGGTATGCCGATTTGGTGAATTTCTTATGCACTACTAAATATCCGCCAGGAGCAAGCAAGAGGGAGAAACAAAAGCTGTTAGCATTGGCAAAGCATCATAGCATCATTGGGGGGCAACTCTATCGATATTTTGTTCATGACAGCATTTATCGGAGGTGTCTCGAGGAAGAAGAGGCAAATCTAGTGTTGAGGGCTTTGCATGACGAACCTTGCGGTGGACATTTTGCTGGTGAATTGACGGCAAGAAAGATTTTATTAGCCGGGTATTGGTGGCCAACATTGTTCAAGGACTCACATACATATTGTAAGAAGTGTGACAAATGCCAACGAATGGGCAAACCCACATTATCACATGCTTCTCCTCTTACGCCGGTGTTGGCTCTTAAGCCGTTTGAGAAATGGGGAATTGATTTTGTGGGGCCTATTGATCCTCCCTCACGACGAAGATCCAATAGGTATATCTTGGTCTGTACTGATTATGTTACAAAGTGGGTGGAAGCCAAAGCTCTGAGGACTGACCGAGCTGTTGATGTAGCGAAATTTCTATATGAGCAAATTATCACTCGATTTGGATGCCCATTGGAAATAGTGAGTGATAGAGGGACACATTTTGTCAATGAATTGATCGAAGAATTGATGGAACTCTACAAAATCAAACATAGAAAGAGCACTCCATATTATCCAAGGGCAAATGGACAAGTGGAGGTCACCAACAAAATCCTTGAACAAATTCTGACAAAAACAGTAGCGGTGCATAGGAGAGACTGGGATGAGAGACTTCTGGAAGCTTTGTGGGCATATCGAACATCCTACCGAGTGACAACTAAGAGTACTCCGTTCTCTCTAGTCTATGGCGAGGAAGCCATTTTCCCTATCGAAAAAGAAGTGCCGACGTTAAGAGTGGCCATTGCAGCCAGATTGGGCGAGGAAGAGTCATTGAAGGAAAGATACATACAACTGGTAAAGCTGGAAGAAAAGAGGCTCATCGCACAACAAAGCTTGGAAGCTATTCAGAAGAGACGTAAGGAAAGACATGACAAAAATCTCAAAACCTATGTGATTCAAGAAGGGGATTTAGTACTAGTCTATGATAGCAAGTATTATAAATTCCCCGGGAAGCTACAGACAAGATGGGCGGGACCGTTTAAGGTGGTGGAACTCAATCCCAATGGTTCCATGCAAATTCAGGATTTAGGAGAAGAATATGCTCCCGTGAAGGTTAACGCGCTTCGAGTTAAACCATATTTCAAGTGATGTTAGGATGAGAGAAGCCAGACGAGATCCAAACGAAATGACGAAGTAGACTACTTGTACATACATGTATAGTATTATATATATATGCGCATATGTAAGCTATGATTTGTGTGTCATAAATATCATTCCTTGCTAGCTCAAGCATTTGGACTTCTAATATTTTTTGTGTTATGCAGAGACTGTTAAAGCCTAAGTAACAAAATGGCAGACCAAATTACGCAACTCTACTTGTACGAGCTAAGGATATACTTCTCGGACCAAACATTCGCTCGCATGGATATAGATGTCGACGACCTTGAGACGGAATACGATGTTGAGGAAGCGCATTGGCTGGTATGCTTTATAAACCAGGATTTGGGTGTTGCATTTTATATTGAGTGTTTTGAGGAGTACCTAGCTCGACATGTAGGATGGGCGGGAGATTGATACTATTATTTTGATCCCGCGAGGGAAATGCCTAACGAGGAAAATGATATCACATGGGCTTGGGCAGACGTGCTAACGCTAGGAAGTGATGACGGAGCTCCCGAAGTTGAGCCTGACTCGCCTTAGAGAAGTTGTCGGGATTCGAGTACGATGAAAGACTACATTAGACATTCCGGGGACTCACATTCTAGGACACCTAGGGATAGGTATACGAGGGACTAAGGCATAGCTGGCTGTAGTTACCAAGTGAAAAGTTGAATCGATGAATACATATGTAGTGTCTGTAATTGAGAGAATGGAGTGAAGAGGTGGTTGATCTATCAAAGGCTAGTGTGTATCTGTTTTGCATGCATGTGTGGGAACAGTGGGAAAAGTCCCTTTCTTCCTCTCCCTAATTCTCAGGACCTGGGTGAACTAATTAACTATGAAAAGAAAAACGAAAAAAAAAAAAAAAAAAAAAAGTGTTGTGTGATCGTACCAATGCGCTATGGTGGGCTAGTAGGTGGGTGGATTTATCCTCGCCGGGTGGTTAGGACCACGAGCCGCAGCTAGTTTCGCCATAGGCTTGGGATGTATATGTCTGTGTCTTAGCTACGCGCCATAACGGGTTGGTAGGTGGGTGGAGCCATCGTGGCTGGGTAGCCACGACCATGAGCCGCATCCAGCTTTGTTATGGGCTAGCTGATCTATGTATGTGTGATCATGTTGTGTTTGTGTGTTGTGCGCTGCATTGCATTGGTAGATGGGTGGAATCAACCTGATCGGGTGGTCAGGTCCACAAATCGCATCCAGTGTCAATGTAGGCCAACGTGTGATTATAAGAAAATTTTCATATGAAGTTATTCCCCACTCCTGAGGGGGAGAGAAAGAGAGGAGAGGGCGATGATCGCCTGGAAGGGAATGTTAGTTGCTTGTGTGATTAGTATATGTTGGCTTGCGACAGATCAGCTCACTTTGGATCAACATTCTTGAAGGAACGGAGACTCTATATGTATTTATGGATGAGGCTTTAGCGAGGTAATGCAACGGTAGTGCTTAATAACTTGTGTGCTCTATCTGAGGGTTTTTCTAGTGTTTGGGACACTCTAGGGTTTTGATGTATGTCTTGACTTGCACTCGAGTTTCGATGATTTTTGTATGACGACGATGGTGATTTTTTTCGGGAACGTCTAGTCATGAAATGGTTGTACATAGCGAATAGCAGGTCAATAAAAAGGGTTATGCATTTTGGGTATCTTTGCATCTCCGATCGTGTTCATTTCAATTGTCGTCGTTCATTTCAGTTGTTGTTATTTTCTTTTCTGTTTGCCGCAATAGTAGTTGCATATCTAAAACATGGAAAGTGTGCATGTGTTATTTTGGTTGAGATCATTGTCATAATGGAATGTATGAACAAATTGATGCATGGCTGAAATGGACTTGTGTATATGTGCATGTTCTTGGATCGTTTTGGAAGTGACTGATTTGAATGTATTTACGAGTGATTTTTGAGCACTAATAGCTTCGATGAGTGCAGGTTCAGTGGAAATGGCGGCTCAATGAAAAGGTATGTGAACTAATTGGAAATTGACATGTTCATAATTGTTTGGATTGTATTGCACTCAACGGCTCGTCGAGGACGACTTCGCAAATAAGAAGAGGGAAGTATGTTAGCCCCAAAAAATGGTTGATTTTGATGCACTAATCGGTTCTATTTGGCAGAAAAATACGCTTGATTTCAGGTACTTGAAGAGTGGATTTGATGATAGGGGAGACGCATTTGGAGAGCGTAAGCCTCTCCTACTGACATGAGGCCTGGAGCAAAAGGAGTTAGAAAAGATTTCTTTGGAGAATGCAGATTCAGGGGTCTAGACTTTGAGCTACGTAGATGTGCTCAGCCTGCAGATGAAAAGATAGGAGTTGTTGATTCACAATATATTGTCCATAAAACTTCTGCTTGCTTGGGAATCAGAGAGAGCATGTGCCTCGATTGTTGCGAAGACAGCATGGTTTTCCAAAAAACAATTGAGGCGAATTCTTTTCTGCTTGGTGAACTCTCAGAGTACCTCATACATGAGCTCTTCAATGAAGAGTGGGGGATCGCTATAAATCATGGAAATGCTTTTCATCTTGTTGACTACATATACCATGAGTTCAGAGAAATCATGATTCCTGTCCTCCTGGACAACAAAGAAGCTCAAGATTGGGAATTTTCCAGTTTCGAAAAGTGTTTTTGTTTCGCGTTACAAGTTTCTGGGGATATTAACTCTTTTTCTCTTCAAAAGGCTACAGCTTTGGCATTTATGAAATGCTTTCTATATTCTCTAGCATGGCTTATGCATCATACATACTCAAACAGAGGACAATACGAGAATCAAATGAAGTTGCTGAGTTTACGGAATTCAAATGAAGTCTTCTTGGCTCTTTCTTCCAACCTCTTGAACATATTGCAGGTCTCATTTATGAAGATATTATACTGGGACTTTGGACTGGCAGGTCCGTTTTTTTTGGCTCTGACGAGCACAGCAGAGGAGTGGGAGGCATGCCGTTTTTGTTGCAGGCCTGACAAGCAACAGAAAAGGGGGGGGTATGTAATCTTGTGGATGTCCGATGAAGAGGCTGCAAAGGACTACAACGTGGAAGGGGGAATTAACCACCTGTTGCTGGGGGATTAGAAGTGAAGAGTTGGAGGGCATTGGCGTGTTGAGTGGTTATGGACGGGGGAGGGACTGTTTCTGAGGAGTCTGCGTTTCTCTCGTGACCAGAAGGGTGAGTAAAGCTCCGCAGCGATTTCCTTGATCGTGAACCTTGACTAGTGAAGCTTCCGCCATAGCCAGTCTGCAGTAAAACTCGGGAGAACGTTTTGCTCTGCCGTATGGTGATTACTTATTCATATCCATTCCAGGCTTCCGTCACATTCTCGTTCAGCACTCTTCGCCTCTTTGAGATTCAGTAACAAGGAGGAGGGACCTTGCATATCAGAGGAGGGGGGAACAGATATGGGAGGACGCAGTTATCTAAAGTGAGGATTCCAGATCCTTCCGGCCGTATCTAAAAACAGGAGTGCTGCATTTCCTTCGGGAACCCGAGGTCAGAAGGAGGGCTTTATGTCGATCTCTGTTCATTTCTTGCCTTCGGCAAAGATTATGTGCCTTGGCAATATAAAAAAACTGGAAATTCTATTGTTGCTTCCGCTTCCTCCAATCTAAGTGTCGTGCAAGAGAAGAAGAAAGAGCCCTAAGCAACGTTCAGGCAGTCGTCATCGCGAACCTTTTCCTCCTACATCTCAGCTATTCCGAGTACTGAAGAGATTTTTGATCCATCTGCTACGAGTGAAGGACGAGAAGGCACATAAGAAAGGGGGCTCTCGTTTTTATCTCTGCCGGGACATCTTTGGGGGAGGGGGGGGAAGCTCTCGGTGAGCAACAAGGAGCTGGGGACGAAGGAGTGCAGCGGGTGTACTCTGTCGGCTGAAAAGGAAGAAGAAGAAGGAAGAAGCTCACATGTCCACATAGGCCCGCTCCATCTGTCATGCAAAATTTCATCAGTATCTGCTGCTGCTGCTTCCTCGAGGTTTTCTATTCCATTACTCCTCGTGAATGTCTGCCATATTTCTATTTTTAGCCAGAATTTGTCTGTGAAAGAATTTATCGGCCTCATTCTTTCTGTCGACATCCATGAGTATGGTTCTTTCACAAGTTATCCACTTGTATGCACGTCTGTAGGTTTGGTTAATGAGGGGCTCACATACCATGCCACTCAAAGGCTCTTTGTTTTGATGGTTTTGTCTCTAACGCTCGAAAAAGGAAAAATCGTTTATCTCCCAGCTTGTGTTTCCGTATTGTTTAACAATAGATCCATCATGTGGGAATCGTTCATGAGCTACGCTGGAGGTAAGTGTTGTAAAGAGGAAAGGCATACATTGTCCATGCTATCGAGCAGATTAGAGGTGTCAAGCTGGTTATAATGAATACTTATAATTTTCATGTTTTGAGTTCATGCAAGCGCAACTTCTGGATCAGTAGAACATGAGGCTGACACCATGATCGAGGCTTAGAAGGTAGTATTGATATCAGAGTGGAGTCTGATTAGAAACCAACGCAGTGTCAAATTATGTGCGTGTGTGCTTTTGTATGCGTCTGTTGAGGGGAGGGTTGACTCTATCATGCATACACTCAAGTTTTACCTCCTAGCATGTTAATCACGTATCAGTCTTTGCAGAAGAAACATAGCTATGCCCCTTTACTCGTTATTTTCAGATTGGATTCAAGTGAACAAGTTCACATAAATAAAGAAAAAGAGACCCTCCACGCACAATTTTTATCATACGTCCTTTTTGCCATCCGTCCCAAAGTAGACGTTACAAAACATTACTAGTGGAACAGACATCATTTTGATAAGGCATTACCTCCTTCCTTGAAATTGCATTTTTCCATTGATAAGCGTATTGAGCTAATTGCCTTCTTTCCCATTAACTCAAGTTTTCTTGACTTGCTTATGTTTGAAGAATTGCATGTATACGAACGTTCAGAATTAAGTTGGGATGTATGCTCATAATCTATGGAAAGTTCAAGCTCAAGAGGGAAGCGAATCCATGTCAATTCACTTATATAGAAGAAGTGTGATAATAATGGTAGGATGGTGTTCTAGCTACAACCGAACTGAAATGCACTTGCCATGGTGCAAAGTAGCCTACTTACTCGTATTGAGTGGTTGTCCGAGGGAGTAGATATCTGAGTCGATATTGGAGTGAGTATCTACGTGAATAAGTGCCTAGTTGAGAGTTCTGTGCCCGTTTGATTGTTTGAAGGCGAGGATGTTAGATTTTGTGGTTGAGTGAGTTAGGGGGTGACTACGTTTGTATGTTGACCTGGTGTGTGTGGTCCATGGGTTCATGTATGCGAGTGTGTGAAAGTGAGAATAGGAAAGAATGAGAGTGTGGATAAGTGTATGTGCATGTAAGTGAGTGGAAGGAAGAGTATGTGAGAGTGTGGGCAAATATACATATGAGAAGATGTGTGCACAAAAGTAAGAAGACTTGGAAGAACGATAGTGCGTACATATGAGTGTGTAGGAACATAGTAAAATTAAAGGTACAATTGACGCTCAAGCAATACAAGTCGATTGGTTTGAGGTGGTCTGAGCACACCATAGAGGCTTCCGCAATCATCTTTTCCTTGGGCTCAAGAAGCCGTTCAGAAGAATTACTAGTAGTTCATAGGTTGTCAACCCCATATCATCCTCAAGCCAATGGTCTAGTAGAAAGTACTAAAACAATGCTATGTAGGATCTTGCAAAAGATAATAAATGACAAAAGATCATATTGGGATAAGCAATAACATCATGCTTTATGGGCTTACACAATCACTTATAAAACCAGTATTGGAACAACACAATTCAACATGGTGTATGGCCAAAATGCTATACTTCCCATGGAGTTCTTAATTACAACCTTGAGAGTAGCACAAACCCTAGAACGGAAAGTATTCTAACTTTAGATAGCTAGTTTCTCGGTTATTTGAAGTCCAAATGGAGTGATCTATAGCTTTTTGGAAAGCTACAAGTGTCTACTATGTGTGGAAAACAAGACTAGAGCCATTGGACATCTGAATTAGGATTGAATCACATTTTAGTAAGCAGGTGTCAAATAGGATAGGTTGTAGAAGAGGTTTGATAACTTCTGATGTGCATACTAGAGTAAAATTCCTCCACACCCTATGATAATGAAGAAAACTACTTGCATGATATGGTAACCCTAATTGATCCTTCTAACATGGATGAGCCTACATGATCCATCCTTGAAATCCATGAAAATGAGACTCTCATTGAACAAGCTAGTGTCCCTAATAGTAAGTCAACACAAATAGTCAATTTTGAAGTCCCTGAAAATTCCATGAAATATCAAGTAGAGGAATGGAAAATCATTGTTTTTATGCCAAAGTGCAAAAAGATCTTGGGAGAGAGTTATGAAAATAAAGAAAATACAATGAAGTTGTCCATAACAATCAAAGAAAAGGAAGAGAGATGCTCATATATTGCAAATGATCATCAAGTTCCAAGTAAGAAGATCTCATACATCTCTTACAAAAATAATGATATATCTTCTTTTGGATCTATAAAGACCTTAGAGGGGTTGATCGTGACATCTGGAAACATTGTATACCAATAGCACCATATGCATGACCATCCAAACAAAGGCCATATACTTATAAAAAAACTTACTCTACCAAGATTAGGGAAGAAATAGATAAGTTGTTAACTGATGGTTTCATTTATGAAATTGAGCACATAGGGTGTGTCTCACCCATAATGATTGTCCCAAAGAAGAACGACAAACTAGGAGTTTGCATTAATCTTAAAAAGGTTAATGCAACAATTATTCAAGAAATTTATCCATTATTTAGGATATTTATCCCTTTCCTATTGCAAATCATTTATTGGAAAAGGTAGTTGGACATGTTGTATATAGTTTTTGATGAATTCTTAGGTTATAACCAAGTGCCTACTGCTGAAAAGGGATCAAAATAAAACAACCAAAATGGGTTATTTTTTTTCTTGGTTAATGACATTTGAATTCGCTAATGCCACAACCACATTCCAAAGTTTAATGTGCCATATCTTCAAGGAGTTTCTTCAGAAATTGTTTGAGTTTGAGGTCTATAAAAGCACAAAAACATCTAAAGGAAGAAGAAGAAGCTTGGAGCATAACACACAATACTGAATGTATTACTAAATAAGTGACTCGTTATGGTTATAGGCATATATACAAGCTAGGGAAAAAACCCTCCTAAAGAGGGAAAAAAGTGCCATGATGGTCCTAGTGTGTTCACACACATCAGTGCCAAAGTATTCAACAAATCCCCGTAGGAGTGATGCAATGAACAAGGAGTTGGCACTCATGTATAAGGAATTGTCAAGCTATGTGGAAAATTATCAAGCCACAAAAGGAAGTAAGCTCAAATCTTTGCAAAAAGCTTCAAAATTCTCCCGAGCTTGAACCTTTTTTGAAAAGATCTACAATGTTATCTTGTGTGGGCATGTATGCCAAACTAATCTCCCTAGCAGAGTATCTCTCCCTGACATTTTGATAATGCACGTCAATGTGCTTTGTGTGATCATGGACTACAAGGTTCCTCGCGATTGCCAATGCGCTCTGACTATCACTGAAGATGGTGGTGACAGAAGACTGACCAACACAAAAATCAGCCAAAAGGCATCTAAGCCACACACTCAATAGTTGTTGCCAAAGCTCCCTTATACTTAGCCTCACAACTTGAAGTGGTCATAGTAGGCTGCTTCTTGCTCAACCAAGATATGCATGAGTTACCAAGCACGAAGTAAAAAGCACTAATGGACACATGAGTGTCATAGCAACTAGCACCAATCAAAGTCAAAAAAAGCATGTAAATCTAACAGTAGTGATCCCCCTTGGGATCAAACAATCCAAGTAACCGAGTACCACTCAAGTAGCGAAAGATGTGCTTAACCATTTGTGAATGCTTGACATGGGCAATGCATAAACTTGCTCATATGAGAGATTGAAAATTGAATATCAGGTCAAGTTATGCATAAGTAAATCAAGCATCCAATAGACTGCTGATAGAGAACAACATCAAATGCATCTCTAGCATCAAATTTTTCCATTGAAGTGGCAATAGGTTTGCAATCTTCAAGGCCAAATCATTGCAATAATGTATCAATATATTTGGTTTGACACAAAGCTATTCCCCATCAACTTGCATAAATTGAATGCCCAAATAATGATGCAAATGCCCCAAATTTGTCATCTCAAAAGAGGCATGCAAATCAGCCTTAAAAATTAGTAATATGCTTCCCATTAGGACCAATGAGCAGCATGTCATCAACATAAACAACAATGATTAGAAGCACATCATTTGAACGCTTAACATATAAGGTGCTCTCAATTGGATTGTTTTCAAAACCATGTGCAATCAAGTACGCAGGTATCTTTTCATACCAAGCATGTGGTGCTTGCTTCAAACCATATAATTCATTTTTTAGCCTGCACACTTTGTTTTCATGCCCTTTGTGCATAAAACCACTAGGTTGAAGTACATACACTTATTCATGTAAGTCACCATTTACCAATGCAGTTTTAATGTCCAACATTCAGCATATGGACAAGCACTTATCTATCCACTTGTAAAAAGATGCAACAAAGTGTCATACACATCTTTGGAGCTAATTGATGTCTCCTTAGTACATGAAAATATTGGTTGAATTGAATCTTCCACAAAAACAACATCATAACTTACCAAAATGCATTCAATTTTTGGATGATACAAACGATAGGCTTTGCTTTCAAAACTGTACCCAAGGAAAACATTTTACTGCTTTATCATCCAATTTTCTACATTGTTGTTTAGACACTAGTGCATATTCTAGAAATCCAAAAACATGCAAATGAGCAACAAATGGCTTGCAACCATACCAAGCCTTATATGGAGTGATAGATTGCATTGCTTTGATGGGACACCTGTTAAGTACATATGTTGCACATATAATACCCTCAAGCCAAAAGTTATATGGTAAAGCCTGACTTTTGACCACACACCTCACCATCTCCATGGGAGACCTATTCTTTCAACAACTCCATTCTATTGAGGTGTATATGACACTGTACATTGATCTTTTATCCCATGTTCAATTAAAAGTGCATTAAAATCAAAATGTATATCCCCCCTCGATTAGAATGGAGGGTGCCCATTTTATATGCTAACATATTTTTAGCAAAAACCAAAATTTTTTAAAGCACATATACACTTCAAACTTTGCTTTCAATGGATACACCCATGCATGCCTAGAAAAATCATCAATAAAATTCACGAAGTATAGGTAATTCCCAAAAGAATGTGTCTACATAGGACCACAAACATCACTGTGAGCAAGCTACAATTTTTGAGTAGCTTGTACTAAACCATCTTTTGTGAAGGAGGAATGTTGCATTTTTTCCAAAGTATGGCCTTCATAGACACGTGTACCAGGGGCCTCGAGTTTGGCCAGAGAGGATACCATTCAGTTTCCTACAGACATAAGAAACTAGCAAAATTCAAATGACCAAAGTGTGCATGCCAAAGCTTTGCATCTAAGATATCTTGATAATCTTGAAATGCATATGCTGAACCATTCACAAATTTTGCATAGTCTATGAGCTGATATAGCCCATGACATAGAATGCCAGAAGCAATAATAGCATTGCCATTTGACATGTTCATGAACTGAACATCTGTCATCAACAAATTTGACAACCAAGTCGATCTTGGCTAATGCTAAAACCAATCACATATTTTTCTTGATCCCTCACACAAACAAAGCATCTGACAGTGTGAAAGAACTACCATGAGCAGTAGTCAAAATGATCTTACCAACTCCCATTATAGGATAAGAGGAGTTGTTAGCACATGTGATAGTATTCCCTATAGGGGTAAGCTCAAGTGAATTGACTGTGAGGTAATATGTTTGGTTACCCCACATGTGAGTGTACTCCAGACATACATTGTTCATGAGAAGATTGCTCATAGTTGCAAACATTAGTAAATGCCCATTCTTCATTTTGCACAAGATTAGCAGACTCCGTTTTATGTGTAGAGGCTTCTACAACAACCATTCTAGCCTCTTTCTTCTTTGCCTCTTTTGTAGCCAGTTTTGGACAACTCTTTATGACATGATTATTTCCTTTACAACATTTGTAAAATTATTTCTAATTTTCTATTTTCTTCTTGTCTTTGTGCTCAATTTTTTATTGTGCAAAATTTGCAATTTTCTGCTTACTAATAGATGAGCTCCTTTTACCTTTGCCCTTCTAACTAGCTAAGAAAGCTTGATTTGCAATACACACAATGGACCTATTCTGCCTAGACTGATCTTCTTGAAATAAAATAGAGACTAGCTCCTCAAAATTCAAGGCATTTGGATTGCCTTTCATAATCAACCAAAGAGTAGAAACAAAACTCTTACATGAATCGGGAAGACATTAGGAACGGTATGCAAGTGAACTATCTAGCAAGACTTCATCTGCAAAATCAACTGCTCTTTCAAGTCTTTGATATTTTTCAAAAAACTATCCATAGAATCACCTTCATCATATGCTCACTCTCCAACTATTTTCAAAATTTAAGCAACATGAGCCTCATTTCTTGCTTGGTATAAAGTGGTAAGTAGATCCCAAGCATCCTTTCCTATTTTGCAAGAGCAAATATGAGGGAATGGCATCTTTGATATACAAAGCTATCAATGCATGTGCTTGAGCATCTCTACCATCCCATCAAAATTGCTCTGCATTAGGTGCCGCAAGAACTGCAACACGAACATGAATTTGAAGATTGTCATCTTCAATGCCATCTACATCACCTTCATTAACTGTATTTGTAGGTGTAGGAGGTTGTTTTTCAACACCCTGCACAATATTCCCCAATCATTTTGTGAACAATATATCTTGCATCATATATGCCCATTATGGGTAATTGATACCATCCAACTTGTCCTCAATAGCCAACATATGGAACACATCATTGCTTTTACCCTATGGCCACTTACTAAAATCCCTTGATGTAGAAAAATGATTGTATCTTGAATAGGACTACCCTATTGAGCTCTGCTAAACATGTAGTAGACTTTGAGACACTTGTATTAGTGAACCAAAACATGTATATATATTTGATGCAAAATTACAAAAATTGCTTGCATAGGTACTACAATAGTGCATTTGGAGGTAAAAAAAAGCTCAAATCAAAATTTAGACACCATAGAGCAAAGTTGTTTTGAATTGCTAATTGCCCTAATTATGCTCACCGATTTTTGTGTGATTCTGAGATTGTGACCTTCTCTGAGATGAAGCAGCAACCTTCTCTGATACCAATGGTTGTATTTTAAGGTCTATGGAAGCACGTGAACAACACAAGGAAGAAGAAGAATCTTGGAGCACAACACACAATAATGAATGTATTACTAAGTGAATGTACAAAGTTAAGTGACATGTTAGGGTTATAGCCATATATACAAGAGGGAAAAAACCTCCCAAAGAGGGAAAAAAGTGCCCCAATGGTCCTAGTGTGTTCACACAAATTACTACCAAAGTATATTGACATAAATTCCTAGAATTTTATTTAGATTACTTATGTGCATATTTTGATTGAAGAAAGGATCATTTTATGGACCCAAGAAGGATTTGTTACAAACACCACTTGTATAAAGTTTGGTTAATTAGTGTGTTTTCATGGTCCGTCAAGGTAAAATCCTTGGGCACATAGTTTCCAAGAATGGCATATCTATTGATGAAGAAAAATGAGAGACCTTTGGATTGCCATGATCCCAAAATGTGAAACATATTGGACATTTGATATTATAGATGTTTCATACACATGGATCCAACAATAATTCATCCAATGCATGAGCTGCTAAAGAATTTTGAGTGGACGGATGTGCGAAAACTCATTTCAAGAACTCAAAAAACATCTCATATCAACACCAATACTAAAAGGCCTAGATTGGAACAAACCATTCCATATCCATGTGGATGCTTCTAATTATGCAATCGGATGCATCCTAGAATAACTTACAAATGAGGGAAATCTGGACTTTCACATTGCTTATGCAAGTCGTCAACTTATCCTAACAGAAAGAAATTATATGATTACTAAGAAAGAGGGCCTTGATATGGTCTTGTAGTAAAGAAATTTAAACATTATTTATTGGCACATAGATTTAAGATCTTTGTAGACCACCAAGATTTACTATATCTAATCAATGAGGCATGTGCTACTGGCATATTAGTAAGATGGTTCCTTCTCCTCTTAGAATATGAATTTGAGTTGGTAAACAAAAAGGGAATTACTTATAATCAATTTAACCATTTGCCAAGGATTAAAAGCGGTGATACTCAAGAAATGGGCTAGCCACCCTTTCATGTAGTTCACCGAATAAGAGGTAATGAAAGCTAATAACTTGCACATCAATGCTTGTTGTGTATACCATAGAGATGCCAACAAGATCCTTTTCTATTGCATGGTAGAAGATGAACGTGTAACACTTGTAGTCAAAGTTCATCTAGATGATTTTGGTAGGCTACATCCTAAATCAAGGACTTTGCAGAACATGCAAAGAAATGATGTTTTGATTGGCCTCATACGAAAAGAAAATACATGAATAGGTTGGTTCATGCTCCACCTGCCAAGTCATTTCAACCATTGAGCATGCTACTCTATACTATGTATCTGAATGCTCCTCATGGAGCATGAACATAGTATGATTTTAAATCAACAATATGTTATACAAGTTGGGAAAGGATAACTTCCTACACCTATGTGTACATGAAGATAATTATCTACTACTTTTGGAATCTGCACACTCAAGTGTTGCAAGCAGTCATTTTTCTACAGATTGAATAGTACAAAATGATTCTATTATTGGTTTGTGGTGGCCCACATTTGTAAGTGTGAGAATTTCCTAAGAGTGAAATATTATTTCAATAAAGATCAATCGCATTTAAGGCCAATGATGGTAGGACATGCATTTGCAAAATGGGGGATATACTTTATTGGTCCAATTAGCCCACCTTCCAAAGGATCTCATGTTGAGTACATAATGATGGCAACAAATTATCTCACAGAATGGGTCAAGGCACATGCTACAACAAAAGTTGATGCTCAAATCACTGCAAAGCTTTTATTAGAAAAATCCTTTACCAAATTTGGCCTCCATATTGAGATAATTAGTGATCATGGGACTCATTTTGTCAATGAATTTTTTGGAGTTTGAGGTCCACGGAAGCATGCAAACAACACAAGGAAGAAGAAGAAGCTTGGAGCACAACACACAATATTGAATGTATTACCAAGAGAATGTCCAAATATTAGTGACCTATTAGGGTTATATGCATATATACAAGCCAGGGGAAAAACCCCTTCTAAAGAGGGAAAAAAGTGCCCCGACCGTTCACACACATCACTACCTAAATATATCAACAAATCCCCCCTTGGGAGTGATACAGTGAACAAGGAGATGGCACTCATGTATAAGGTAGTGCCAAGCTATGTGGAATCAATCCACAAAAGGAAGTAAGCCCAAAGCTTTGCAGAAAGCTTCAAACTTCTCCCTAGGTAGAGCCTTTGTGAAAAGGTTTGCAATGTTTTCGTGTGTAGGCACATATGCCAAATTGATCTCTCCAGTAGAGAACCTCTCCTTGACATAATGATGGTGCATCTTAATGTGCTTAGTGCGAGCATGGAACACAGGGTTCTTCACAACTGCCAATGCGCTCTAACTGTCAGTGAAGATGGTGGTAGCAGAAGACTGACCAACACCCAATTCAACCATAAGGTCTGAGCCACACACACTCCATAATCGCTTTGAAAGCTTCCCTATACTCAGCCTCGCAATTGGAAGTGGCCACAATAGGCTGCTTCTTGTTCAACCAAGATATACATGAGCTACCAAGCATGAAGCAAAACCCTTTATTGGACACAGGAGTGTCATAGCAACCAACCTAGTTAGAGTCAGAAAAAGCATGTTAATCTGGTAGTAGTGATCCCCCCTTGGGGGGAAACAATCCAAGTAGCCGAGCACCACTCAAGTAGCGAAAGATGTGCTTAATCGCTTGCCAATGCTTGACACCTAGGAAATGCATAAACCTACTCATATGTGAGATAAAAAACTAAATATCTAGCCAAGTAATGCATAAGTAAATCAAGCATCCACCAACTTGTTGATAGAGAACAACATCAAATGCATCTCCAACGTCATGAAGACTCAACCATAAACCTATCTCCATAGCACTAGCGATAGGTTTACAGTCTTCAAGGCCAAAACGTTGCAATAATGTGTCAATATATTTTGTTTGACACAAAGCTATTCCACCATCAACTTGCATAAATTGAATGCCCAAATAATGATGCAAGAGCCCCAAATTTGACATCTCAAATGAGGCATGAAAATTAGCCTTAAAATCCAGAATATGCTTCTCAATAGGACCAGTGAGCAACATGTCATCAACATAGACAACAATTATCAGAAGCACATCATTTGCACATTTAAGGTATAAGGTTCTCTTAGTTGGACTGTTCTCAAAACCATGTGCAATCAGGTAGGCATGTATCTTTTCATACCAAGCATGTGGTGCTTGCTTAAAACCATATAATGCCTTTTTCAACCTACACACTTGGCTCTCATGCCCTTTTTGCACAAAGCCACAAGGCTTAAAAACATACACTTCTTCATGCAAGTCACCATTTAGACATGTAGTTTTAATGTCCAACTGATGTACATTCCAACCATGATGAGTTGCAAGCACACAGATGCTATGAACATTAGTCATTTAGCATGTAGGAGCAAAGGTCTCATAAAAGTCAATGCCTCTTTCATGAGCATAACCCTTTGCAACAAGCCAAGCCTTATACATGTCAACTATTCCATCAAGCTTGTGCTTCAGCTTGTATACCCACTTAGTGCGAATGCCCTTCTTACGAGGAGGCAAGTCACATAAAGACCAAGTACCATTTTTCATAATAGCATCATATTCTGATTGCATAGTAGCCACCCAATTTTTTGAATTTTGTGCTTCATCAAACAAAATAGGCTCATTCTCATCACAAAGACTAGAGGCAGCCATAGCATAGCAATTTGATGCAAAAGAAGCACTATGAGAGCATGAACAAGTACGATATGATAGAGGTGCATCTATTTTGCTATCACTTCTTAAAATTGATAAAAGCAAAATGTGAATCCAAAACTCTACCCTTATAGGTTTACCTATGAGATCTACATAAATTTTGCTAGACCACATAGAGCATGTGATCATAAAAACACAATCATTTCATTCCCAAAAATGGACTTCAAGAAAGCATGAAATAATAATTGCATAATATCCAATTGGTTGCTCATTGCATATACCCAAAATTCCAAAAACCAACTTGTCTGGCACACACCTATAGATCCTCTATCATACATCTCTTGTGCTGAAGGTAGGGTATGTCTCTCACCTACATTGACAAAGAGATCTTGACATATGGATGTCTCCTAGCTTGAAAGATCTCACCATAATCCTCTTGAACATGCAAAAAAGCTTTCTGCAAATCATAGTTGCCATGTGCTAAAACCATGCATATGTACATGATATATCTAGAGAAACATACATATTAAACACTCAATATGTACATGTGAACCAAAAGATGTAATATGGCTGGAACCAAGAAAAGTTTTATGCAAAAACTTGCCCTATAAGAGTCTCTAGGCATTAATGCATACCGAGGATAAAACACAATAATGGTGAATGCTTCTAGCACAACTAAGAATTTTCCAAAAAACCTTTCATTTGAAAAGAATGACTAGAAAAAACCCAAGAAACCTAAACGTACATTATAAAACAAGAATGAACAATGATTTTCTTGAAGTTCTCGAACATAGGTAGTGAAAAAAAAAAACACCAAACAACTTCAAATTAGCTCCAGAATCACCCAAATAATCATGTTGAACAAACTCTAAGAGGCCCAAGAGAGCTTTCAAGAAAAAAAAGACTGATCAATGTGATGAAAAATCTTGTCTTTCCCCCTCTTACATCATTGAAGGAGTGCATTTTAGTGGTGGAAATCACTAGCAATCGAGCTCTATGGATGCTAATACTAGGATGGGTGACCTCTCAAGAAGTCTCTCCTTCATGAGCCTTGATCCATGAATTCATCCCTTATGTGTAACTTGTGGTACAAATGATGACTTTGATGACAAGGAAATGACACCATATGTCAACATCTATGCCTTGGTGAGTGCATTGGAGTTGTGTACTGTTGCAAGTCTCAATTGAACCACATAGACCATCGAAAACCTGTGCATCCTTTCACATAATTTCTTTGATACTAGTGAAGAAAAGCTTCTTAGTTCCTCACAATGTGGGATATCTATTTGGTTGACATAGAAACTCTTTATGCCTATACATGTAGAACTACAGAAAACACAAAAAATAGAGAACCAGAGAGCACAAAAACATAGTTCATGTAGGTTTCACAATGGGAAGTCTCATTATAGTGCATGACTAGCTAGAACATTATATGTTTTATTATAAAGAGCATATTCAAGGGTATACGAAAACCATTTGACCTTTCACATAGATATTAATGGTGACATGGATCTTCTATAAACCTTTAAAAGACTTTAGGATGCTTGCACTATCAAACATGAACTCAAACCATTCCAAAAGAATAAAATTGTTTGTGAAATCATTGTGATAGTGTGTTTAAAAGTCGAAACATTCTTGAATTGAATCACTTCTTGCACCAAGCTCTCCAAGATCATATTCAATGTAGGTCAAAGTTGATAACCTCACACGACTTTGCAGCAGTCTGAGAAAGTGAGTGACTTAAGAAGCAATGACCCCTTGAAATACCACTTATTGATGTAAAGAGAGCAAAAAAATACATACACAACAAAAAAAAGCTAAAAAAAATTCCTAAAAAAAAAGAAATCCCTTGGGGTCTTAAATATGTCAACACACATGAATATTATGATATAGTAACATTCAGTAATAGATGGTGATTAAAGAGTAATACTTTGCTTTGTATATCTACATTAAAACCAAATGAACTTATTTCAAGGGAAACAATTCATCAAAGGTACCTTAAAGAGAGGTCATAAAGGTCATAAAATCATCATCCTCTTTGAATGAAAGATTTTATGCGCTATGTCTCAACTTGTACTCATTTGGGAAATATTAAAGTTTTATAATTGTAAAAAGATTTTGTATCATCACATAAAATCTATTGTTTACTATGGTTAAAACTATCTTATTGTACCCCGAGGTTGAAGATCTAGGGTTCAATACCTCTATGTCAGCTTCATGTTTGTTGGTGCAGGGCAATCAACAATTGAAGTTTTAATGAAGGTTTGGAAGTCAAGGATTGAAGAAAAATTCAAGTTGTGAAGCATGAAGGAAGAATACATCCAGAAGATGAAGAGATGTACACATATGTACATTAATACAGAGATAGTTCACTTATACTTTTGTATAGTCATGATATTGTAAATATTTTCCTATATATACAAGTAAAAAGTCGGGGAGAGAGCATGAGAATAGAGAAATCAATAGTTGTTATAAGTCATTAGACATCTTAGAAGTGAGTTGAGTCTCTCTCATCACTCAGTTGTAAATTTCTTCAGGAATAGAAGAAAAATTGCACCCGATGTTTCTGAGCATTCTCCTTCTGTGCTTGATCATTTCAAGAAATCTTTTGTAGATGTCTAAGTCCATAGTTAATGAGTCTATGGTTAAAGTTTGAGAGCCTAATTGTAAATAGGCTGTGAGAATTATGTGTAGGAGCATTCATATGTGAAGAAGTGTTCACTGGTTCCTGAAATAGGTGCAAAATTTGATGTTAATGTTTTGGTCAGTTCTCCTTCCACAGTGTAAAGTTTTGAGCAAGCAAGCACTCAATCTTTAAGTTGGAAGGAAAGCTATCTGTGGCTAAAAGAATTTTGATAAGCGGGTTCCAGATTGAGAGAACCAAGTGTTAAAAGTTATAGGTGTCTAAATCGACTTCCCAGAAGAGCAGTTTTAGACATAGGTAACTTGTTGAGATCATTTCTCAAGACATACTGAATCTTTTGGAGTGATTCAACTTGGAGAAGGTGCGCAAACTGTAGGCGACACCTTGTGCAAAGTTTCATAAAAAACTTTACACAATTGACAAGTTAATGAGAGAGATATATCCAGCAGACTTTCTGTGTAGTCATCTCCTTCACAGATTTTTCAAAATCTTCATAATTGATTATTGATCCTCTAAATTTGGTGAAGCTTTGAGTTAATCTTGTTATAGAGGTGCTCTAATTACAAGAGTAGCTTGTTCTTTTGGAGATTAACACTCTCCATCAGTGGTATCAGAGCAAGAAGCATCAAAATTGAAGGAAGGAGGATCCCGACTGCTGCAGGTGCAAAGAATTCAACATCTGAAGGTTCAAAAGGTGAAAGCTTGAGGACAAAGCTTGAGAAGGAGGTCATCCGACATCAAGGAAGACAAAAGGAACATTATTCGAAGTAAAGGTACATCTATTACTCATAAAGATTAATGAATTCAATATACAGGTGAAGAAAGGATGGAAGATTCTCTTCAAATAGAGAAGTTGGATAGAGAGAACTATCCAGCATGGTCAATGAGGATGGAAGCTCATCTTATGAGCAAAGACTTGATAGCTTATATTACAGGTGAAGAAGAAAAGCCTCAGTTCAGAGATCCTAGTGTTCCAACTAGGGAAGAATTATCAGATTTGAAGATTTGGATGAAGAGAGATGCTCAAGCTAGGAGCATTATCTATATGGCAGTCAATGACTACTTGCTACCTCACATTAGAGGTCTTGAAAGTGCAAGTGATATATGGAATGCTTTGGAGGAGCATTTTCAAAACACCACAAAGTCAAGGAAGGCATCTTTGTGGGCAGAATTTACTACTTTCAAGAAGAAGGCTTCTCAATCCATCTCAGACTATGTAACAAGGATGAAGGACATTGCATATGCTTTAGGAGTAGTTGATGAAGACATTGAGGAGGATAAATTGGTAAGGCAAATCCTCACAGGGTTGAGAGGTGATGACAAATGGAAGCCATTCATTTTGTCTACTAATTATCTCTTGATCATTTTACTCCTGACTTAAATCAGTTGCTAGGACATATGTTAACCTTTGAGCAGGATGTCAAAGATGAAGGTGACAAGAGTACAGGTCATGCAATGTATTCAAAGGATAAGAAGAAAAATAGCAAAGGGAAGCAACAAGCAAATGAAGATGAAGGCACAACTAGTCAAGCCAACTTCCTAAGAGGAAGAGGAGGTGGCAAAAGTAGAGGAAGAGGTAGGAGTAATAAAGATGGAATTAAAGCTTGTTGGATTTGTGGTAAGACAAATCACTTAGCTAATGATTGTTGGCATAATACTCAGAGTAATGGTGGATATAATCAGAATTTTAATTCAAGAGGAAGAGGTGGCAGAAATCAAAGAGGTAATTTCAGAGGTAGAGGTAGTAGAGGTTACTTTGGAAGAAATGCAGGTAGAGGATTCCAAAGTCAACAATACAACAATACCTACTACAATTATGCTTCAGATCAGAAGGAGGATTCAACATTGATAATGAATGCAACTTGTGAAAGACAAAGTGAAGATGAAAAAGTCTTCTACATTGACTCAGGGTGTAGCAATCACCTGAGTGGCAACATAGCTTTGATGTCTGATTTGGAAAATAAAGTAACTAATCATGTAGTTCAAACAGGTGACAATACAAAGCACAATGTGAAGTCAATTGGATCAGTGAAGGCCAAGGATGGAAGTACCCTCTTGAGTAAGGTCTTGTATGTTCCTACAATTCCTAAGAATCTGATAAGTGTAGGACAAATTGTTGAAAAAGGTTATGAAGTTAGATTCACTAATGAAGGAGTGTTTGTGGAAGACCCTAGCAATGGGTATAAACAGATTGTTTCAGGTAAGAAAGAAGGAAGATTGTTCACATTGGAGATCCAAGGTAATGTTGGTCATGCCTTGTTCACTTATGAAGGGCATAAGATCTCTGAGTTAGATCTTTGGTACAAGAGGCTTGGACATTTCAATGAAAGAGGTATCAAAGATATGGTTAACAATGGTTCAGTGTTTGGATTGCCTAATGTTGCAGGTCAACATATGACATACAAATGTGAGGCATGTCAATTAGGTAAGGCTCATAAGCAATCTTATTCCAAGCATGGTTTTATGTATTCAGAGAAGCTTGAATTGGTACACACAGATGTGTGGGGACCATCAAAGGATTTTAGTATCAATGGTTCAAGGTATTATGTGATTTATGTTGAGGATGCTACCAGATGGATCACTATCTATGTGATCAAAGATAAGTAAGATGTATTCAATACATTTAAACACTATCATGTGTATGCAAAAAGAATTACAGGTCATAAGTTGAAGAGACTAAGGTCAGATGGAGGGGGAGAGTATTTCTCTAATAAGTTCAGTGATTACTTGTGGAATGTAGGTATAAAGAGAGAGGTTACTTGCAGGTACTCTCCTCGACAAAATGGTGTAGCAGAAAGGAGAAATAGAACTCTTGTTGAGTTTGCAAGATCCATGATGAAGGAGAAAAATTGCCCAAATTACTTGTGGGTAAGAGTCCTACATTAGACCATTGCAAAGTATTTGGATGTTTGGCATATGCATATGTGCCATCACAATTAAGGCACAAATTGGAACCTAAAGCTGAAAAGTATGTATTCATTGGTTATGATGATAAGCAGATGGGATATAGGTTATGGAGTCCATCCACAAAACAATTCCTTGTATCAAAGGATGTTACATTTGATGAGCAAGGTACTTGGTATGCAGGTACAATCAATATTAATGCAGGTGATGAAGAAGTTGTGAACCAAAAGAAAGGTAAATCAAAGGTTCAGATCTTTGATGAAGAGGATAATAATGAAGTGTAGGTTGAAGTTGAAGAAATGCCAAGATTTGATCCTGAGTGTGATGAACCAAAAACCTCAAGGAGTGGAGAACTCAGAAGGTCATCAAGACACAAGTGGCAACCTACAAGGTATAGCTATGACACTTCTTTTTTGGCTACCAAAGATTATGCTTATATGACGAAGGCAGATGAAGACCCTTCTACATATGAAGAGGCAAAAGGTAAGGAGAATTGGGAGAAAGCTATGCAGGAGGAGTATGATGCATTGATGGAGAATCAGACATGGGAGTTGGTTCCTAAACCAAATAGCCAGAAGATCATTGGATGCAAGTGGGTCTACAAGACAAAGAGGTATGCAGATGGAAGTGTGTCTAGATATAAAGCTAGACTTGTTGTGAAGGGTTTTGCTCAGACTTATGGTATAGAGTATGATGAGACCTATAGTTCTCCATCAATGTTAACCTTTGAAAGTGGGGGATAAATGAGGTACTACAGGTGTGTGAATTGTTTTTTCAAATTTTAAGTCTCATAGAAGAAAATTGGGTAAGTTGAAAACTGAACTTCTAAGAAAAGAAAGACATACTATTGTCCTCACTGATGTGGCTAGGCAGTTGCGTTGTTTGTCTTCCTTGGCAGAAGCAAGGATTAAAACCCTTAGTTACACCCCATTGGAGGGACATGTGTAAATGGATTAGTGGTATTTGGACAAGGAGAAGGAACCATAAGTTAAAAGCCAATGGTGGCCTTAATGTCACACTCGGAGACTGGTTTCAATTGAAATCGACTTTGCCACAACGAACATGGATCATCAATATTGACCTCCCGGAATGCCCAAAAGAAAGCTAATCTAACATCTCATCATATCATGATGATGAGGAGTGTCCTCAATGCAACCAAGAGCATTTGAACCTATGCCCCCTTGAAGAGAGGTGAAAGACTCATCCACTTGAGTTAGTGCTACTCTACACAAACATGCACTTTTTTTTTAATAAACAGAGGTTCGGCAGGCGTTTACTCCCCTGGCTTTAACTTTGATAGTATACTTGTATAGGTGAATGGGCATAGTACCTATGGAACCCGCATATCTCAGAAAGCAGGGGTTACACTCAGTTACAACTGGTTTAAGCTGGCTAGACTCGGGCCTCAAGAGGCCAAAGCTTTACCAAACAACCTACCGGACTTGGACAAAGATGCACTTTTCATTAAAAATAAATTAATTCAAGCTTTAAGAGATGTAGATCATATGGTGGAATTATCCTATGGAAATGGGAAAATCGTGAGAGATGATTTGTGGGTTAAACACCATGAGGGCGAAACTCTAGCCATTGGCTACCCATTTTCCATGAGCTTAGCCTAAGAAAATTTGATATTTAATTGCAGTTCTCGTTGTGGGACATTCTATAGCTATTTATTTCTGCACGGTATCATGAGGAGTTGAGTGTACATCTGTTCCTGCAGAGTTACGAGCTCCGATCGTCTTTGCCATGGAATCCATACGCACTGCTAGCATATGGCAGTTAAATTGCCCTCAGAGACCGCTCTTTTCATTTCCAGACAACGGAGCATTTCTACAGGCTTGGGCGATATATCTAATCCTGGGCTTTTACTCAATGTTCCCGGAGAAGAAACCTCGTTGGATCAGCTTATCCCCTCTCCTCCATCGATTGGAGCAGTTATCGATGGGAATCCGCTGGCATATGGCCGCCTCCTCCATGCCCATCTTCTCAAAACAACTGTTGATCTCCATTATGCAGAAACTCACTTGGTTCAGATGTATTGCAAGTGTAGCTGCCTTGAAGATGCATGTGCAGTTTTTCGTTCTTTTCATATTCACCTCGTTGTACCAGCATGGAATTCCATTATCAAATTGCAGGTTAAAAAAGGTAAAAGCAACTGTGCCTTGCAGTTCTACGATCAAATGCTTACAGAAGGCTTCATCCCAACCTCATTCACGTACACACCTTTAATCTCTGCATGCACGAGTCAATTTTCCCTTTCTGAAGGTTGTCGCCTACATGCACGTGTCAATGCCACTGAACTCCGTGCAGATGTTGTTGTCGGTACAGCCTTAGTTGTCATGTATGGAAAATTCGGCAGCCTCGACAGAATGCGCTTTATGTTTGATACTATGCCTTTTCGGGATGCTCTCTGTTGGACTGCTCTAATCAGTGCATATGTACATCATGGGAAGAGTAAGATTGCCCTGGAAGCTTTTTTCCTTATGGAGAGAGAGAATGTAAGCCCCATCAAAGTTACTTTTATCACCATTCTTTCTGCATGTTCCAGCAAGGAATTTTTATCTGCTGGCAAGGAGCTTCATGCCTACATAAAGAGAAGTGGCGTTGAGTCGGATATTAACATAGCAAATGCACTTCTTTCGATGTATGGGAGATGTGGGAGTGTGGAAAGTGCAAGACTGGTGTTTGATTCTATGCAAGAATGGAATCTGATATCTTGGAATGCCATCATTACAGTATATGCACAAAATGAGAAAGGAGCAGAAGCACTTTGTATTGCATATCACATGCAGCAATCAATACTTCCAGATGATATTACTCTTGTCAGCATGCTTGATGCATGTGCAAGCCTTGGAGCTCTTTCAGATGGAATGCGGATCCATGCATGCATCTCAACAAGTAGATTGGAGGGAAATCCTACATTAGGAAATGCTATAATCAACATGTATGGGAAGTGTAACAAACCAGAAAAGGCGGTAGAAGTCTTTGATGCAATGAAAGAGCATGATGCAGTGACGTGGAATACACTGATTTCAGTATTTACTAACCAAGAAAATGGAGGTAAAGCCCTTCAACTATTTTATCACATGCAGCAGGAGGGTTTCATGCCGAATAGAATCACTTTTGTGAGTGCTTTCTCTGCTTGTGCAGGCCAGAGGGCTCTCTTTATTGGTAAAAGGATACATGCTCTGATTGCAAATAACAGCATTGCACAAGATGTTGTTCTTGGGACTGCTATTTTGAACATGTATGGTAAGTCTCATATGCTTAGCTTTGCCTGTCAAATTTTTAATTTGATGCCTGTCAAAAATGTGGTATGCTGGACTGCCATGATATCTGCATATGCACAAAATGAAAAAATAAAGGAGGCAGTTTCTCTATTTCATTCAATAGAAATGAAGCAGGATGTTGTGCTTTGGAATTCTATGCTTGCTGCATTTTCGCAAAATCAACTGGCCAACAGCTCTCTTATCCTCTTTGAGCAAATGTTACAAGAAGGAATTGCACCTAATAGGGCAACCTTTGTTAGCAGCTTGGATGCTTGTACTAGTGAGGTGATTTTGAAAGATGGTAAGCATTTTCATTCACGAATTAGAGGTGCTTCTTTTGAGCAAGATACCATTGTAGAAAACTCACTTATTGCCATGTACGGTAGGTGTGGTAGCTTGGATGTTGCATGTGAGCTCTTTGGGCAATTACAGAAACGGAATTTGTTTGCATGGTCATCAATGATAGCTGCATATGCACAAAGAGGTTTAGGAAAAGAGGCATTAGGTGTATTTACTCAAATGCAACAGGAGGGGATTGTTCCAGACGAAATCACATTTGTGAATGTCCTTTCAGCATGTAGTCATGCAGGTCTAGTGCATGAGGGTTGTGAGCAGTTCACTTCTATGCAAGATGATTATGGTATAACACCCACGATAGATCACTACAATTGTATGATTGACCTTCTGGGGAGGTCAGGTCAGCTTGATGAAATAGAGAGGTTGATCATCAATATGAAAGTGCCACCTACAGCTATTAGTTGGCTCACATTCTTGAGTGCCTGTCGGAACAATAAGGATGTGAGGCGGGGTGTATGGGCGGCTGAGTCCCTTTTTAAGGTTGATCCTAATGATGCTACTCCTTACATACTACTTTCAAGTTTGTATGCCGCAGTTGGTAGGCTGAATGATGCAACTGATGTGATCCTTAGAATGAATTGTAAGGGCTTAAGGTGTGAAACAATTGATCCAGGTGATGTGCATCCAACTCTTTATCCGCTTCTTGGGCTCAAGCAAATCCACGGAGATGTTTTTTTGTGCTAGCTGAGCTCCAATATGATCGTCTTAGCATGCCCAGAAGTCAGTCATTCAGCATCTTTCTTGAGAGCTGCTGTTTTCCCCAGGAACTTTCTCACACTTTATGATGCATGGCTTTGATTTTCAGGCTCTCTTAGACGAATTATGTGGTAGTAGCATGCACAGAAGGTCAGTCATTCAGTATCATTCTCGAGAACTGCTATTTTTCCCTGGAACTTTCTCACATTTATGCTGCGTGGCTTTAATTTTTAGGCTGTCTAAAGTGAATTATTTTCTTAGTAGCAGATATATTGTTTATAGATCTCCAGCTAGGAATTTCTCAAGACAGGTCTGTTTTTCTTCTTCTTATGGCTAGCAATAACTTGCTCATTAGGAGCCATCCTAAATTTGCATGTTAGTAGTATTATTGGGGATCTTTGAGCTGAAAATCTTTCTCTGGTATTGTGCAAGCCACATGAAGCAACACAAATCATTTGGATCGCTCAATTGTGCCCCACGTAGAGTGCTTCATCATGCACCATTGAACTCATTCACCATGGACCATTAGAAGCTCTTCAAGTTGCGATTTGAGACAGCAGATCACCTTTTGTCAAGAGTGGCTTATCTGGGTTTATAAACAAAGGTTTATCTTAGGATATTAAAGTGAACACTTTGGGGTACATAGTGGGTTTCCTCTATTTTGGATTGAGGTGTATCAAGAGTAGCCTCACACGTGTTACTTGGCGAGGTTCATGGCTAACATGCAACCAAAAGCACACAAAAGCGAAGAAGCAAGGAACTAGAACGGTCATGTGATCGATCCACCAAGAAGATATGCAGCCTGGAGGTGCATTTCAGTAAAAAAAAAAAAAGTGATCTATTTTTGTTTTAAAAACCCTTTTCCATGTAAAAAGTATTGTAAAGTGGTTTGGGAGTCCCTTGAGTGCATCTCTAATTTCTAAACGTAGTTAGGTTTATTTAGAGTCATTAGATTATAGTTCTTAGCTTTGTTTGATCTCAAGTATGGACAAAAGTAAGTTTAAGAGTTAATTAAGATAACTCAACTCATCTGGAAAGACATTTTGGACTCATTTTGAGAAAAGGATAGTATGCTTGATGCACTTTTTAAACATGTTTTCCATTTCTCTCTTTGTGAGCTTTCTAGAGTGTCTATTGCTAGAAAAAGTATTTTAGATTGCTATTTATCATTTCCATGTCTTTTTTTTTTCGGTATTTTCATGCATATTTAACATCATAAATGATTATGTGAAGGTATGCCATTTTATGATTATGCTAATTTTCGTGTGATCAAAGATCATATGAAGAGGATCTTGTGGAGAGCTTTCTAAAGAACTTGTTATTTTTTAGGTTTGTGTTTACAAGTAGGTTTGTATTTAGGTTTCTATTTTGCTCTTAAAGTTATGCATCAAGTCAAAGGGATACAAAAAAACCAAGAAAGGATTCACCAACATAGTATCCAAAACGTAATAAGAGAGCTTCAAAGTTAAACCCAAGAGTTTCAAATCATAGTATATCAATCTTCTTCAAGTGCCCCATGGCAAGTAATATGAAGTCCAAAGGTAAGCATGCCTGAGAAATTTGGTAGGGCAAGATCAAAGTTGCAAGGTTTTTTGCAACATGTGAAGCTATTCATAAGGATGCAACCCCGCTCTTTCATGGTTTGCACCTATCCTTGAGAGGGATGTGGATATTTTGTATGATTTCAAGGCCTTTGTTTAAGAGTCCAAATATTCTTTTGGAGATGCTAATTGTTCATGTGTTTCCAAAACAAATCCAAGGGAGCCACATTAAGGAAATAGACTTGCTTCCATCTATGCATAAGAATTTAGACAAGTTATATGTGATCTCACATGGCATGTCGATTATTTTATCAACCAAATTCAATGGGGCTTAGGCGATGAAATCAAGGACCTCATGTTAACCATGCCCAAGGTGAATACTTTGAATGAATTCATGAGTATGATAATAGATTGTTCGAGAGAAAGCAAGAGGAGAAGACTTATGTTCAAGATCAAGAATACAAGTTTACCTCATTTTCAATAATATGTGTCAGAAGAATCTCAACCAGAAAACTTAAGAAGAAGAAACAAGTTGGATTCAAGGCTTCCAGAGTATTTTCACTTGCTTTTATTTCTCTCCTTTTATCTTTTCACACATGATTCCTCTTCTTAGCAATATGATTTGAATTTTCCATATTATTCTCAACTATCCTAGGATCTAGTTTCTTTTAGAAAAAGTTATCTTCCAACCTTGTTTGCATAGCCCAATTCTTGACTTGAGCATGATGGATTGACTATAGAAGAACTTGACAACTTTCACTTTCAAGTGATTGACAAGTAATTATCATGTTTGATGGAGTGGTTTTTATGTTCCTATATAGGTTTTTAGGGTGATCTTTAAATATGTGCTCCTTTCTATATTCAACACAAGATCCAAATTCTCCCTTGAGTGGTGTACAATTTGGATGAGGAAAATCACAAATGAACTGATCTTCATTACAACTAAAGCATGGTCCTCTTCATAGGTTTTGATTTTTCTAGTGCTCTAGGAGGAGGTCTATTATTAGTATACATTAGGTTCCATTATTGAGGTTCCAAAATATCCTTGTATTGATTTGGAAACTATGAATCATGGATATGATAAGAAGGGCTATCACTTTACTCTTCATCATGATGTGGACTTGTTTAGTCCTACATATATTCAAAGCTACTTTCATTGCCTATTGTAGTTGAGCACCCCTATGCAGCCATAGTGGTGGGGTTCTTGATTGAGGATAGTGTACCCTTTTTTGTAGCCATAGGGATTGGTAGAAATTCCCAATGCTCGGTTGCACTGCAATCTCAATTGTACTTCAATTTTGAACACTTTATAAAAGGCAATTGGAATTATATTTAATAATCACACACTATTTTCGATGCATGTATGTACAATAGGAAATTCGTTTTTTTGGGTGTCGGATAGGTATCCTACAATTGGATGTCAAATTATAACAAAGTGGTACAAGGGTCCTAAGTATAATTCCTAAAAATCCTTTAGAGTGCTTAGGAAAGAAAAATGTAGAATGATCAAATTAGCCTCTTGAAGGCTTACAAATAACCTCCAATGACCACAATTGGACTACTTTTGACTTGGACAAGCATTGGAATATGGTTTAATAAATCAAGTTCTAATTATAATATGTCAATCAAGCAAAGGGAGGAATATGAAACTAGAATTGAATTGAGTTTGGAGTATGATCCAATTTTTGGATAGCTAAGAGTTGTGCACATAGTTTGTGAGGGGATCCTTCTTGTGACACAAAGGAAACCATCTTGAACCTTAAATTTTATGTTATTGTCTATGTCTCATGATTGGTTTAGAATTTGGAAAAAGTAATGCCACCATCATGTCTGAAACATGCATAAATCCTATGATCGACTGTCTACTTGCTTGATTTTGACATTCAGAGATCTTGTTTCGGATTGCTAGCATAATCAATGACATATCTCCCTTGAACATGTATATAAGGAGGGATTGGCCACATATGTCCTCAATCTTACCAATGCCAATATTGGGAGCTCAAGGAGTCATGATCTCCAGTAAGTACTTTTCAAGTTCCACTTCCAGTTCTTGTCTTGCTCCTTGTTTTTGTCTTGTCTAGTCTAGTATTCTAGGCTTTCCGTCTTCTAGTCTTGTAATCTCATAGTACGAGATCTTTTCAAGTTATTTCTTGTGCCTAGTTCATCTCCTCAAGGGAGTTCGTGTAATTCAGATATCTTGCCTGTCACCTACAATTCCATGTTGTGGAATCTCTCGTATCCTATCTAGTCCAATGATCCATACCGATAAGTATGGGGTTGTATGACTTCTTGTAATAGTTCCATATTCTTGTATTATTTCCTATATACATGTGTTTTTATAATCAGAAGTATACTTTCAAAATGTTGAATGGATTGTGGCATCATGGAGAACATAGTTGAATGGATTGTGGCATCACTTCAGAATCTCTAGTAGTATGTCGAGGACCTAACTCATTGATAGATGCAAGTCAAATTGGGATATGCCATGCATATAGGTGCACTACTCCAAGAGTTACTTGCGAGAATGGATTAGGAAACTTCAAGTAAATTAAGGAAGCATTCAAGTAAATCAATGCCCTATTTCATCCTTCATGAAGCAACCCAAGAAACGCATGCTATAAAAATTTGATGATGATCATACAAAGTTTTGAGGATTCTTGTAGCAAGTTAAATTGTACATTCATATGCCACCTAACATATACCCCAATGAGGCATCCAAGGTTGGTTATATTGGAACCCTACTCTATAGTTAACTGTTATCATGCACCTTAATCTTGGGAAAAGACATTTCAATACTTCATGACTATGAGGGTTTTCTCCGAGAGCTCATTGCCACATTTGGAGATGCAGACACCAATCGAGTGGCAGAAATAAAACTCCAAGAGCTATGTCAAGGTAATTGCTCTACCTCTACCTATACATTAAGCTTCAAGAGGGAGCACCACAACCTTTAGAACAATCTATAGACTATCCACATAGGAGCTTATAGAATTGTGTAAGAACATTGATGATATCTTGAGATTCTCCTATGATCTAGAGGAGTATGAACATCATGTAAAGATAGCTCTAGAGAAGCTAAGAGAAAAAGGATTGTATGCAAAATTGGAGAAATGCTATTTCTATAAGTCAGAAGTGGAATTCCTAGGATATATTATCTCAAAAAAAAGGAATATTAATGGACCCTAAGAAGACCAAGACAATCCTTAATTGGCAAACATCTTCACGTGTCAAAGATGTACGATGTTTTCTAGGCTTTGCCAACTTCTACAGAGTGCTCATCAAGGATGATTCCAAGATAGTAGCACCACTTATTGAGCTTAGAGGAAAAGTGAAATTCTCTTGGAACGAAGAAGCGAAGAAATCTTGTAAACCCTAAAATCAACATTCACCATTGCTCTGATTTCACCATGATCCTACCAAGCCTCTTTTCTTGGAGATAGGTGCATGAGACTTTGCAATTGGAGGCATTCTATCTCAGCATGGTGATATTGGACACTTGCATCCAATTACATACCATGGAGTCTACCAACATTGTAGAACAAAGCTTGATTTATTTGTTTTTATAGAGGAGGTATGCTCCTTAGCTGAAGCTTCAGGAATAGATGACTCATGGGTATTGGACAATGGTGCTTCTTGTCACATGATGAGCATAAAAAACCTTTACAATTCCTTACAGCCTCTAAAGGAACCCATCATAATAAAGGTAGGCAATAATGCATGTCTTGTAGAGGGCAAAGATAGTATTTCGTTCATTAATTCTAGTGGGGATATCATAAATATTTCAAATGTGTTGTATTCTCCACAAATCAAATGAAATATACTTTCAATAGCTTCTATACCTGATCAAGATCATGAAGTATCTTTCAGTAAGACAAGAGCTAAGATTATGGATAATAGCAATAACATTGTTGGGACTGGCATAAGGAGGAACAACCTGTGATTTTCTGTGCTCACAGCCACTACAAATGTAGGCACAAGTGAGCTATGGCATAAGAGATTCAACCATATCAAATACCCTATATTGAAGGAGATGCATTCTAAGAGTATGATTGCACACCTACCATTGATTGTAGACATGAAGCAACCATGCAAATTTTGCATGATAGACAAGCAATAGAGGAAGGTGTTTACGCAAGAAAGCAAGAATAGAGCAAGTTACAAGTTGGTGCATGCTAACTTGTGTGGAAAAATGCCCACGTAGGCCTTGGGTGGATCTTCCCACAAGATAGATGGTGGTGATGAGTTTACATCAATAGAGTTTGAAGATTTCAACAAGAGTAAAAGAATCAAGCATCAACTCAGAGTGGCACATAGCCCTCTAAAAAACGGTGTTGCAGAACATCAGAATCAAACAATCATGAAGATGGCAAGGTGCATGTTGAAGGGAATGGGTTTCCCAAATCAATTTTGGGTAGAGGCTATTAACACTGCTTTTTACATCTTGATTTGAAGTTACACCAAGCCACTTAATGGAAAGGCTCCACAAGAGGCCTACACTAGAAAAAATCCATCTGTTTCCCATTTCAAAGTATTTGGAAGGGAATGTTATGTACATGTTCCAGATAGGGAGAGAAACAAGATTCAACCAAAATCAATCGAATGTATCTTCTTAGGGTACATCGAGGATAAGAAGGCTTATAAGCTTTATGAACCTGAGTCTAAGAAGATCATGGAGAGTCATAATGTGGTATTTAAGGAGGAGCAACCACATTTAGTGGAGGAAAGAGAGCTTCCACTTTACTATCAGGCAAGGGGGCAATCCATTTTGAACCTGGCCCAAGAGCTATCCCTTCTATGCAAGAGAAGGAAGCATCATCTTTAGATGATGATTTTGAAACTCACTAACTTGTCGTTGCCCAAGCAAACAATCTATTGCCACATTAGGTGAGGTAGCTCTATGATTCTACAAACCCCGTCCCACAATCACTAGAATAGTTTGCTGATGGACCAAGGAAATAAGAGAAAATAGAGGAGTTGAGATGGATAAGCACCCATATTGTAAGTACAACCCTAATGCATTCAAGAACAATAAAAAGAACCAACCAATGTGGAAGAGGCACTCCATGATCCAACTACTCCATTAATTTCAAAAGTAACAGGTAAATACACCTTAGGAAGATTAGTAATAGGTAAATACACCTTCTACTAAGGAATAAAGTTTTGTAGCCCATCATTTACATCGTCTCATAAAAAATCTTATTTCTTATAATGCACTTTTGATCCATGCTACAACCCTTGAGGGTTTTTAATTTCATCTCCACTATAGTCCATTCTATAATACCATACTAGTCCTCACCATATGAATAAGTGAAGAGATATATTTAACAAATTAAGATCACGTATATGCTCCATTATCTCTATCCATTCCCTCCATATGCCCATAAAAGTATCTATTTGAGCGTTGCATCCCTCCTATACCTCAATTTTGTTAGAGACCCTAATTTATGTATGATCCCTTAGGTTTCAGTCCCTTCATCAATAAAAGAGGTATTGTGTATCTAATCATTTCTTTAAGCCCGTAAAATTCTTAATTCATCCTCATCCTCTTCCTCATACCCACCTAGCCCTAATCTCTCTCCTAATTCTCCCTTCCATGTATCCCTTCCTCCCATGCATCCCTCATACCATGAATGGAAACACTTCACATGTTGGGAAGAAGGAACCTTAGTGCTCTCTCCATTTTTGCTCTATTTTTGAATCATGTAATATGATGTAGTACCACTAATACCTATACAGACAAGGTGTTGAGATATGAGATCTATCATTTTGTATCTACATACATTCTCATGCATCTACATAATCCCACATGCAAGGGATCCTCTCACAAGCTCTCATGAACTCTCATGAAAGCTCAGATTATTCCACATAGGTGGTGTTTTTCTTTGTACTTCATATAAGGAGGGCCTCACTTCACCTATCATCATCTATGCATGTATGCCCATATGGCTCTCACCTTGGTGTTCAATCCATGCTTCTTATCTTATTTTTCAATTTAGAATTTTCACATTTCATCATAATGTTCTTTCTAGTGTATTTTGAGCCTTCATGGCTTGTTTGTGGTTTGTGAGTATCTTGAGCCGTGTTTCTCAACATGGTATCAGATAATAGTTTTACAATATTTCTTTTCTATTGTCATTTGTGTTGTGATAGGCATTTTTCTCTTCCCTCCCTTACATATTTTTCATTTGTGAAATGTTCCATTCTTATCATTTTTGCATCTTATAGATTTTTATCCTATAGAATAAAGTGTTTTTAGCACTACAACTTGCAATAAGAGTGCTTTAAAGCACTTGGAATCGATGTATATTTCATGTGTAATATAGAAAATATGTAATGACATTATAAGAAAGATCTATGTAAAAGTATTCAACCCTCTATCTACCAAACTCGACATAGGAACATATAAGACTCTCTATCTTCATTCCCATCTTCAAACTCTATATATATTTCTGCTTGCACTTGTCTAGTTTCATCAAGTTAATTTTTTCTCTCACTCATTGTTAAAGTAAATTGTGTTAAAAATATCAATATCCAATAAACATGTTAAAGTGGCTGATTGTGCATCCCTTTGAAGAGCATAAAAGTGATTTGATAAACTATGTAATTATATTAGTCAATGAAGCTACTTTTTTTTTACAGGATTATTGCTCAGAAAGATGAAATAGATGCCATCTATCATCCATATCTTTCATTGTTGCAACTCTCAAAGGTGTCCCTCCATGTTTGTATCCAAGCTAAGCAAGGCCAGCTACACACAAGCACAATCTTGCATTCTCAAAGTGCAATGCAACTTAAGCTTGTAGATCTACAATTTAGACTAGAATGCTTCTTAAAAAAAGGACATGCACTAGATACAAAGAAGAAAATATTTGAGACAAAAAAATCTAAAGTAGATTTATAATCTATACCTCCTTGGAACTACAATGCCAAGGCAAATTTACATTGTAGGCATGGTAGATGTGAGCTTTCGAAGGTAGAGAGAGAACCAAATCTGAGTTTTCCAAAGAGAAGAGTGAGAAAAGTTTGTAGGTATGTATCCCAAGCCAAAAATGATCCAAGAGGGCTTGTCACGGGGGTAGATATTTGAAGATTCTCTTGATGATTTAATACAAAAAGAGATGAGAAGTGGATTTTAAAAGTACTTCAAAACTTTTAATCCATGTAAATAAAACAAAATGAACATCTCAAAACCTATATATGCTGGGACTTTTTAATGAATTCATTTAAGGAATATCCTCTATTTTAACCCTCTGATAGATTTCTACACTAGAGTACCTAATGTTTTTTTGGCAAATAAAGTGGTCCTTGAAATACCCTAAGCTTTTCCTAATGCAATTCATAATCAATTTCTTATCCTTAATTTTTAACTTTCTAAACAAGAAAATAGACCCTTTGAAGATCCTTATTTTTATATATAAGGACTCTATGTTTTTTCTTTTCTTTAAACATATGGAAACAAAGGTTTTGGGACTTTGGGAAATAAAACTAGTCTTTAGGAGCTTTCAAATGGTTTAGAATCACTTCATTAGGATGTCATATAATATCTCATTTAGGTTGATGAAAATAGACTATTCTATGACTTGATAGAATATTGATTGGATATCCAGATAGAGTTCTACTTGTTGTTCCTAACTTGTGAAAGCATGGAACCTAGGAGCTAATCTCTAACATGTAGACAATATTAGGTTTCTAATTAGACAAAAATAACTGTAAATGGATCAAAAGGTGAAATTTCAATAGGCAACTACATTGATAGGCTATGAGCCATGATCATCTTGAGAGGGAGATCTTACACCAAACTTCTTCTATTAGAGAAGCAAGGCTAAATACATGTAATATTCAAAGAAGAATCCACACAAAGACTTCTGTAGTTTTATACTTAATTACATATTTTGCTGCAAAACAATCACAAATTGATGCTTATGAAGACTAATGAAGTCAAACAAGAGCATGGATAAAGACAAAAAGAAGTTTTGTTGCAGATAATTATATAGAAGAATGAAGATGATCAACCTGAGATATGACTATGCATATATTCACATAAAGGGATCCCAATGAGTGTATCATAGTTAGAAATAAGTTAGGCAATCAATAAGAGAAGTGAATAACAATGTATTAGTCATGATCTAGTTACAAATTCATGGCTATATAAGTCAATCAAGACATTAGAAATACAAGAGAGCTTATTGCCATAGTGAAGATAGATGTGTCGGGGGAAATGAGTAGATTTAGAGTTTAGTCTAATTCACATTTCTCTCAAGATGATCACGTGGACAAAAAATCCTTCTACATAGATCTAACTCAATAGTAAACCAAGTTGTGGCTAAAGTTCTATGTCCTAATTCCTTTCATAGTATGTGGATGATTCATAGGAACATTCACATGTCAATTCTCTGAAGTGAAGACTCAAAAATGGCGCATCTCATCAATTAATGATTTGGTTACATCTCAATGATGAGTGCAAAGGTTTTTGTGTTTAAGCATTACAAATCTAAGTTGAGAGATAAGGAAGCTATGGCTAAAAGAATTTTATAAAATGGATTGTATTCTCATAGAAATTTGTGTTAGAAGTTAGCTATGTCAAAGTCACCATTTCTGAACATTAGTTTTTAGGCAGATTTTGATCTTAGTGATCATACACAGATTTAATAAGTGTAATCAAGTGTTTGTTGAACCTTAAGGATGTGCAAGGATCATGCAAAGGTTCATGTATACTTTGAAGCATCAAAACTCGTGACATTTACAGGTAATGAAGTTGAATCTTGAAGCAGACTTCTAGAAGGAAGCAAGAGTTCATAATTGAAGAAGGAGATAGAGCTCAATCTCAAAATTGGAAATATTTGAAGGGTTTGTGTAAAGTCTTGTCTATACTTGATATAGAGGTGTTCCAAGGTCAAGGTAGGTTTGACATTAGATAATTAAAAGGTCTCCAACAGTGGTATCAAAACTAGAGAAGTAGATCAAGTCAAAGGATTGAAGAAAAAGTCTTGACTATTGCAGATTTTCAAATCAAAGATAAAGAAAGCATTATAAGGCTAAAGTTTTGCAAAGGAACTTTAGAAAGACACAAAGGACACTCAAAAGGATCAAAAGAAGCAAATAATTAATTCGAAAGGTACATTTCATAAATGCAGTACACTTATTTCTCAATACACGTAACAAAAGGATGAGAGAAAGCATCTGGATAGAAAAACTTAATAGAGAGAACCATCCAGCATAGTCTATGAGGATGGAAGCTTACCTAATGGGCAAGGATTCGATGGCTTACATCATAGGAGAGGAAGAGAAGCCAAAATTTCTACATGGCTGTTAATGAATATCTCTTGCGACACATCATAGGGCTAGAGAGTGCAATTGATATATGGAATGCTTTGGACGAACATTTCCAAAACACAAGCAAGGCAAGGAAAGCCTCATTATGGGATGAATTTACAACCTTCGAAAAGAAAGCTTCACAATCAATTTCTAATTATGTAACAAAGATGAAAGATATTATGGATTGCTTAGGTGCAGTTGATGAAGACATTGAAGAATACACAATTGGTAAGACATATCCAAGAGGTGATGAAAGGTGGGAACCTTTCATATTTTCAACTGAATTATCATTAGATTGTTCCACTCCAAATCTAAATCAATTGCTAGACTCATGTTAACATTTGGGCAGGATATTAAAGGTGAGAATGAGAACAAACATGCTTGCATGAATACATACAAATGTATGGGGTCCTTCAAAGGACTATGGCATCAATGAATCTAGATACTATGTCTTGTTTGTAGATGATGCAACAAGATGGATTACACTTTATGTGATCAAGGACAAATATGAATTGTTGAATACATTTAAACACTATCAGGCTCATGCACAAAGGATTATAGGTCAAAAACTCAAAAGGTTGAGATTAGATGGATACGAAGAGTATTTTTCAACAAAATTTGATGATTACTTGTGGAATGGAGATATAAAAAGAGAAGCAACATGCATGTAAGCAGGAATAGAACTCTTGCAGAGTTCGCTAGATCCATGATGAAAGAGAAGAATTTTCCTAATTACTTGTGGGTAGAAGTTGTAAAAGTGCAACCTATCTTGTGAATAGGTTACCTTGCAAAGATTTGGATGGTAACCCCTTATGAAGCATGGTGTGGTAAGAAAACTACTCTTGATCATTGCAAAATATTTGGATGTTTGGCAGATGGTTATTTTCCATCTCAATTGAGACATAAGCTAGAACCTAAGGCAGAAAAGTATATTTTTATAGGGTATGATGATAGAGAAATGGGTTACAGGTTGTGGAGTCCATCCACAAAACAATTTCTTGTTTCCAAAGATGTGACATTTGATGAGCAAAGTACATGGTAAAATCAAAGATGTAGGTGTATGAAGATGAAAGTGAAAAGTGCTAATGATAGGTATAGAAATGAAATGCAGATTGGAGATGAAGATGGACCAAGATTTGATCCAGAGCATAATGAGAAAGAAGCTTCAATTGTAGAGATAAAAAGGTCATCGAGAGAAAGAAAGAAACCTTGAAGCTACCTTGACAAGACAATTGAAGCTTCTTTCTCATTATGCTTCAATTGTAGAGATAAGATTATGCATACATATTGAAAACAATTGGGCAGAGCATAATGAGAAAGAAGCTTCAATTGTAGAGATAACATTATGCATACATATTCTTCATCTGTTTTCAATATATATGCTACCTTGACAAGACAATTGGGCAGGTAGTACAGATGGATGATAGAAGATCTACTTATGGCTACTTATGCTACATTGGAGATAAGCTAGTATCATGGTGTTCAAAGAAGAAACACACAATTTCTTTATCATCCACAGAAGTTGAATATAAAGGCATGGTAGAGGCAACAAAAGAATTCATATGGATGAAGAATTTGATGAAGAGTCTTGTGATCGAATTTAATCCCTCAGATTTGCACACTAGAAGTGAAATGAACCCAATATCTAGGTCCCTTCATACACCTTTTTTGCGACCCCGTAGCAAAACTCTCATGCACCTACCTTACATTGATCCAAATCACCTAAGCTTTTAGCCACACCTAGTGTGGTTCATAAGATTTCCAAAAATATATAGAACACCTCAAATGGATCTATTTAGGCCAATCAACAACTCTGTACAAAATAGACTATGTAGAGATGTAGGATATGCAAAATTAGGGTTACAGAGATACACCAATTCCTTTGCACATAAGACTGATTTCAAGAATCCCTCTTAAAGAAAGTAAGACATATATATGAGCTATAGAATGCACTTTAAATCTCTTGAATTGGACATGTACGAAATGGGTTAAAACTATTATAAGTAGACTATGTCTATACCTATAAGAGATTAGAGGGTGTGTGGGCATGATAGCTCTTCTTTACTCCTCCTATGTGCATATAACACCCTCCTTTGCATTTTTCCTAGCTTGGACTGCTCCGATTTAGCTCCATGTGCCTTGGATGACTCTCTCCTTGAGCCTCCTTGATTATATGTCTCTTGGTCTTCAAAAAACTACAAGACTTCCATGCATTTGATGGCTCTTCACCTTCTTTTATAGCTTTTGGATGCCTCGCCCGAATTTTCCAACACCTTAGGACTGTCTTGCCCGACCTTGAGACTTCCCTAAGTGATATAAGTCATGAATTTTGTCCATATTAAGGTCTTTTGACCCTTTGTCCACCTAAATCTCGCATAGTTCACACTTTCAACACTCCCCCTCAAGCTTAAGGTGGTAGTGTCCATATCAAGCAAGCTCATAGCCTACGAAAACTTTGTTAACTTGGTTACATCCAAGATTTTGGTGAAGATATCTGCAACTTGGTCCTTTGTACCTACAAAATTAACATTAATGTCCCCACTTGCAACCTTTTCCTTTACATAATGATAATGCACCTCAATGTGCTTGCTCCTTGCATGATACATGGGATTGTTAGCAAGATGTAGGCTTGAAATGTTGTTTCCATAAACTAGAATTGGTCCAAGTTGTATACCAAGATCTTTGAAGAGCTTCTTAAGCCACATTGCTTCACATGTAGTGAGGGCTAAAGCTCTATATTCAGCCTCTATTGAACTCAATGCAACTATGGGCTGTTTTTTGCTCATCCATGAAATTGCTTTTGTACCTAGCATGAAAACATAGCCAGAAGTGTTACACTTATGTGTTCCTTGAGTAGCTTTGATGTGAACCTTTTCCCTATACATGGGCACTTTTTACTCTAGTGCTGGCTAGAGGTTTTTTCCCCATGTTACCACATACTTGATACTCTCATATGTGGTGGTACTTTGTACTTAGGGATATTATTCAGCTCTTACTTCAGTTTAGTTTATCGATCAATAGAGAGAGCTATTCCAGCCATCGTCTTCTCCGTGTGTCTTGGTGAGTTTGTGCTCTTTGTGTGTGCTTCTCGTGTGTCTCTCGCACTTCTACACACACCCAACAGTGGTATCAGAGCAGGTTCAACTCCTTCTCAAGTTTTGGTTTTTCGTGTCGTGGCGTGCGCACACTTTTATAGTGCAAATCGACTTCGGAGCATAGAAGTGTGAATTTCAGCAGCTCAGAAACATTTCCATCAGGTGTGCTGGAGTTTTACCCCCATTTCGAAGCCATTCGTGCAATCAGAATCGCCATCAGAGTGATGGTTTGTGAACTGAAATTTCAGCACTCATTTCAGCTTTCATCGAAGTGAAGATTTTGTCACATTCTTGTTCTTTAGTGAAATGGCGGCCAACAATGACTTGTTTGGCATGCTTCAAGCTGAAGATAAGCTTGATGGGACCAACTATCCGATGTGGTCTTACATGATGAAGCATGTTCTTGTTGCAAAATAACTTTGGAACATAGTGGCAGATGTAGATTGAAGATCGGCAGGTGCTTCTCCTTCACAGTCTACTATCACAGATGGAGCTTCTTCTTCGAGTATAGTGGTTTCTCCTTCTCCACCTACATAGGAGAAGCTTAAATGGGATGGAAAAGATGCTCAAGCTCATGCTTTGATTGTGCTTTCAGTGAAGCGTCATATAGTTCCACACATTCGGTCATGTTCTACATCCAGACAGGCATGGGACACTCTTGCTTCTTTGTATGCCGTGCGTAATGAAGCACATGTTGCATACTTGAGGATTTATGTATGGCTGAAAATGAGTTGGTGGATGTGTATGTGATACGCATCAAGGATTTGAAAGAGCAATTGGCAAACATAGATGAGATCATTCCGGATGCATCACTCATTTCTACATTGTTGAAAGGATTACCAGAATCTTTTCAAAGCTTTGCTACTACACTCCATTTGGTTGCAAAAGAAAATCCTAATATGTATGCATTTGATGAGGTTGTGCCTCTTCTTTTGCAAGAAGAGCAATCTAGAGTGAATAGGAGTGGTTTGATTGAGGGAACACAAGCACTTGCTATCTCAAAAAAGGGGAAAAGCAAGTATGGTTCAGCTTTGGGTTCATCAAAACCAAAGCCTCAAGCTTCCTCTTCCACTCATTCCTCTAATGATGGTGATTTGCAAAAGAAGAAGAGATGCAAATATTGCCGGAAGGCTGGTCATACTATTGATGAGTGTAGAGAGCTTGCTAAACGCAATGAAAAGAAGAAGGAATCCGGCATGTCTATTGCTGAAAATTCAGTAAATGCAAAGAATGATGAAGCTAACATGGCTCAAGATTTTTGGGCATGTGTTGTTACATGTCATTATGATGCTTCTTTACATTCTAAATGTATGGTTGTGAGTGAGGCTGATTCGGATTGGTTCTTTGATAGTGGTGCTTCAAAGCACATAACATCGTGCAAAACATTTTTTGCCTCTTTGAAAGATGCACCTAAAGGAGGACATGTGGTGTGTGCAAACAATGCCTCTTATCCTATCATTGGAGTAGGAGAAATTGAGCTTACGACTGCAAATGGAGGTGTGATTCTCTTGAAAAATGCATTGTATGTGCTCGGTATCAAGAAGAACTTAATTTCAGTTCCGTTGATTACCAAAGCTGGACTTCATGTACACTTTGTTGATGATAAGTGTATGGTTCATGATTTCAGCAATGGCGATGTTATTGTGATTTCTGGTACATTATGTAATGGTTTGTATGGCATGGATACATACAAGAGGGCTGCCTCGAATGCCTTAGTTGCTCATACTTCTTCCATGGCTGAAATGGAGCTTTGGCATGCTCGTTTTGGTCATTTAAACTTCAATAGTTTGCTCTACTTGCAAAAGAAGGACATGGTTATTGGCTTGCCTACACTTGAGTCCATTGAAAAGCATGCATGTGAAGGTTGCATTCTTGGAAAAATGCATCGTGCTTCTTTTCCAAAAGATGGTCATACACACACTACAAGAAAATTACAGCTTGTTCATAGTGATGTATGTGGTCCCGTCAAGACTCCATCTTTTGGGAAGCATGTATATTTTGTTACCTTCATTGATGATGCTACTCGCCATACATGGGTGTATCCTATGAAAGCAAAGAATGAGGTATTTTCTTGCTTCAAAGCATTTTTAGCTATGGATGAAAAATTTTCTTCACAAAAGCTTTTGACTCTACGCACAGATCGTGGTGGTGAGTACATGTCACATGAGTTTAATGCTTTTCTTCGTGAAAGAGGTATTTCACACCAATGTACGGTGCCATATACACCTCAACAAAATGGTGTTGCCGAGCATAAAAATAGAACTCTATTTGAAATGGCACGATGTATGGTTAAAGGAAAGCATCTTCCTGATAAGTTTTGGATGGAAGCGGTCATGTGTGCAAATTATGTGTTGAATTGCTGCCCTACAAAAGCATTGAGAGTCATCACTCTGTATGAGGCTTGGAATGGTCATAAGCCTATGGTTAGTCATATGCGTGTGTTTGGTTGTTTGGCATATGCTCTTGTGCCATCAAAACAACATCACAAACTTGATGACAAGGCAAAGAAATGTATATTTGTCGGTTATAGTGCTGAAAGTAAGGGATATCGGATGTACCATCCATTGATGAACACAATTATTGTGAGTCGAGATGTGGTATTTGCTGAAAATTCAGTTTTCCCTCTACTTGAATGCAAAAACTACCAACAGTTAGCTCACAAGTTGTGTTCGATACACTCATGCCTTTGTTCCAAAATGGTGCGCTTGACTATGGCCATGTAGACCAGCCAACTGAGGTTCAAAGGGCTGAAAAATTCTAGCCAAATAGGGTTGAAAATGCAGAGAATTTCCAGCCAAACATGGCTGAAAAATTTCAGTCAAAAAATGTCCAAACTGCTGGAAATTTCCAGCCACATATGGCTGAACATTTGCATCAAAATATGGCTGAAATTGCGCATGAAATTCAGCCCACGCATGATATACATATTGAAGATGTTTTACATAATGAACGCATGTCTATCAAGAGTGCACAATCTATGCCAAAGTGGCTGAAACAAACTTTGCAGGACAGCAAATTGAGTGCACCTTTACTTGGTAGAACAAGATCAAGCTCTCACCATGCATCAAGTAATTTTGTGGATTATTCTCTTATTTCTACAGCATGTAATGAAGAGTCACTTTCTTTTGAAGATGCATGTGACGATCCACAATGGATGAGTTCTATGCAATTAGAAATGGATTCCATACATAGGAATGGTACTTGGGAGTTATGTGAATTACCAAAAGGAAAAAACGCCATTGGTACAAAGTGGGTTTACAATATTAAGAGAAAAATATGATGGTAGCATTGATCGCTACAAAGCTAGATTGGTTGCCAAAGGATATGCGCAACAATATGGCATTGACTATGAGGAAACTTTTGCACCTACTTCACGCATGACTACCATTCGTACCGTGGTTTCATTGGTTGCCCATTAAGGTTGGAAAGTGCATCAGTTGGACATAAAAGTAGCCTTCTTGAATGGTGATTTGCAAGAAGAGGTTTATGTGAAGCAACCTCCTGGATTTGCTTTGAAAGGGAAAGAGCATATGGTTTGTCACTTGCATAAAGCCTTGTATGGTCTCAAGCAAGCTCTACGTGCATGGTGTGACAAAATACATAAGCACTTGATTGCTCTTGGCTTCACATGTAGTCCGATTGAAAGCACACTCTATGTACGCAAAAATGGGGCTGATCTTATAGTGCTTGTTCTTTATGTCGATGACATACTCTTGACTGGGTCATGTGATGCAAAACTTGACATTCTTATGGCTGATTTGCAGCATACTTTTGATGTCACTTATCTTTGTCGTTTGAGCTACTATCTTGGCATCCAGTTTGTATCCGTTGAGGGGGGAATTGTTATGGATCAAGCAAAGTATGTTGAAAAACTACTTCAGCGTTTTGATTTTGAGGATTGTAAGCCAGTTTCCACACCAGTTGAGACATGATTCAGGTTCTCAGTTGAGGATTCCAGTGATGTATTTGACAGTTCTCTTTATCAATAAGCTGTGGGATGTCTTATATATGCATGCAACACAAGGCCGGATATATAGTATGCAGTTTCCCAGTTGAGTCGATTCATGCATAGCCCTGGCATTAAGCATTGGCAAGCGGTCAAACGTGTGTTTAGATATCTCCGAGGCACTTTGAGCTTAGGTCTCTTTTATGGCAGAGATGTTCAGCCATGCTTGCATGCTTTTACAGATAGTGATTGGGCTGGTTGTTATGATACTCGCGTGTCCACTAGTGGTAATTGCTTTTTCCCTGGAAACTCATGCATATCTTGGTTGAGTAAGAAGCAACCTACAGTGGCGACATCGAGTTGTGAAGCTGAGTACAAGGCAGTTTTCACAGCGACAATGGAGTGTATATGGCTGAGACGCCTATTGATGGATCTTTGCATGGAGATTGATGCTGCTACGCATATTCTCACAGATAGTCAGAGTGCTTTGGCTGTTGCACGAAACCCAGTGTTTCATGCACGGACCAAACATATTGAGGTGCATTATCACTATGTGAGAGAGCGCCTTCATGCAGGAGATATCAATTTGGTATATGTGCCTACACAAGATAATGTGGCAGACATATTCACCAAAGCTCTTCCACGGGAAAAGTTTGAAGCTTTTCGCAAAGCTTTAGGCTTGTTACCTTGTGGGGGCTGATCTGTCACTCCCTGTATGTGTTCACATCATTCGCTCCAGGGGGGTTTGTTACACTTATGTCTTCCTTGAGTAGCTTTGATGTGAACCTTTTCCCTATACATGTGCACTTTTTACTCTAGTGCTGGTTAGATGTTTTTTCCCCATGCTACCACATACTTGATACTCTCATATGTGGTGGTACTTTGTACTTATGGATATTATTCAACTCTTACTTCAGTTTAGTTTATCGATCAATAGAGAGAGCTATTCCAGCCATCGTCTTCTCCGTGTGTCTTGCTGCGTTTGTGCTCTTTGTGTGTGCTTCTCGTGTGTCTCTCGCACTTCTACACACACCCAACAAGAAGTTGACCTGCTATCATCAACACTCCCTACACAATCTGCATCACTCCATGCTCTTACTTGAAGTTCTTCATCATACCTGTATAGCAGCCCATAAGTAACTATACACTTCACATACCTTAACAATCTCTTTGCATAATTGAGATGTGTATCTATGGTTACATGCATGAACTGAGATAGAACTCCAACTATGTAGCACAAGTTAGGCCTCATGAGTGTAGCATAGATCAATGATTCCACAATGCACTTCATAGTGTAAGACCTTCTAGCTTCTTACCATCTTCCTTGCTTAACTTGACATTTGAATCCTTAGGTTGAGCTATTGGTTTGCAATCTGTCATGCCAAACCTAAAGAACACATCTAGAAGATACTTCTTTTGAGAGAGATAGATACCTTCTTTCCCATAGATCACCTCAATGCCAATAAAGTACCTTAGCACACTTAAATATGAGGTTTTGAACTCTCTTCCAAGATTCTCTTTGATGGTCCTTATCCTTGCATCATCATCACCTATCACAAGGACATCATCTACATATATGCATATCAAACATATCTTGTGATTTTTTTTCTTCATATACAAGGGTGGATCTTCATCACTTGGAGAGAAACCACATCTCTTCAAGAAGTCCACTAGCCTCTGATTCCAAGCCATAGGGGCTTGCTTTAGGCCATAAAAGGCCTTCTTCAACTTGCAAACATAGGTAGGATGCTCTGGATCTACATATTCTTGAGGTTGTTCCATGAAACACTCTTCTTGTAACTCACCATCCAAGAAAGCATTCTTTATGTCCACCTGGTAGATAGGCCACCTCCTTGATGCACATAGGGCTATGAGAGCTCTAATGGTAGCTGTAAGGAATTGAACTCACAACCGCTTGGTTAGGAATGTGATGGGCTAACCACTTGCCCATGTGGTTAGCCCATCACATTCCTAACCAAGAGGTTGTGAGTTCAATTCCTTACAGTAGCCCTGTTTGCCACAAGGCTAAAAGTCTCCTCATAATCCACCCCTTGTGTCAGTGTGAAGCCTTTGGACACTAGTCTAGCATTGTACCTTGCCAAGTTTCCATCTGCATTCCTCTTGGTCTTGTACACCCACCTGTCTTGGACTATCTTCATGCCTTCCTTCTTGGGTACTAGTTCCCAAGTGTTGTTCTCCTTAAGAGCTTTGAACTCTTCATACATAGTCTTCCTCCACTCTGGTTTGGTCTTTGCCTCCTCATAAGAATTTGGATCTTGATCTACAATGACATTCATCATGTATGCATAGTGCTTTCCCAGGAAAGAACCATATGTACACCTTTGTAGCAGTACCTTCTTCCTTTTAGACCTTGTCTCTTGAACTTTGGGATGTTGCTTCTTGAGTCTATTTAGTTTTACATTAGGAGTAATGACCTCCTCAAGCTCTTCCTCTTCTAACTCCTCTTGAGCTTCCCTAATGTCATAGTTTGCCTCTTGCAGACTTCTATACTTTGAAGTAGGGGACGATCTTTCATAATCATAAGTATAAGAGTGATCATATGAGTATACCTTAGATGTAGAAGCCTTTGGTCCACTGATTGTGATTGACTATTGAGGTTGAATCTGCACATCAAAGTCTGCATACTCCTCTTGATCCTCTTGGTCCTCTTCATCCAACTTTGTCGTGCCCTTGTCTCCATACCATGACCTTGACTCATCAAACACAACATCTCTTGACACATATAGCTTCTTTGAGAGAGGGTTGTAGCACCTGTAGCCTTTTTGCTCATTTGAGTAGCCAATGAACACACATTTCTCACTCTTGGGCGCTAACTTTGTTCTCACTTCACTAGGAACATGAACAAAGCATACACATCCAAATACCTTGAGGTGCTCCATGGTTGGTTTCTTGCCATAATAGACTTTTGTGGAGTCAAGTTGTGCAAATCACCTATTGGAACCATGTTTATCAAGTAACAAGGTGTATTCATAGCCTCAACCTAATAAGAGAATGGTAACCTACCTTCATTTATGAGACATCTAGCTATCTCACAAATGCCTATTCTTCCTATTTGCAACACCATTTTGTTGAGGAGCGTACCTGCATGTAAAGTGCCTCTTTATGCCATTTTCTTGCAAGTACTTTGTGAATTCCTTAGAGAAATACTCTCCCCCTCCATCTGACCTCAATGTCTTGTTGTGTGCATCACATTCTTTGTCAACAAGGGACCTAAACTTTTGAAAGCATGAAAACACGTCTGATTTTTCTTTGATAATATATATCTTAAGTGGTCATCAATGAAAGTGACAAAGTACCTAGCTCCTCCAAATGAAGCCTGTCTGCTAAGACCCCATACATCTGAGTGTATAAGCTCCAGGAGCTTAGAGGATCTGTACTCACTCTTTGGAAATTGCTTTTTTGCTTGCTTACCTAGCTGACAAGCTCATAAAACTCATGTAGACCTTGGCCTTTAAGATTTGGTAGTCCCTGCACTAAACTTGCTTTGCACATGCTTTTCAACTTGGGAATATTGATATGTCCTATCCTCTTGTGCCAAAGATCAATCTCTGCAATCCTTTTGTTACCAATCAACACATAACATACCTTGTTGTGTGTAGGAGCAACATCTAGTGTGATCAGTCTGCCTTCTTTCCTTCCCTTCGCAATGATCTTGCCTCCTTGCTTCACCATGCACCCTTTTGCACCAAATATAACCTGCATACCTCTCTCTACCATCTACCCTACAGAGATAAGGTTCTTGGAAATAGATGGAACATGGAGCACATCTTTAAGAGTCTTGATAGATTTACCTTCACCTAGCTTCACATCTCCCACATGTGTAATGGGATGCTCAGTGTTATCTCCTGTCTCCACACAACCTTTTGATCTTGGGACCTGCATATGACCAAAAGATTCCTCCATACATGACGTGATTAGAGCATCTAGAGTCTATGTACCACTTTGTGTCCTTGGGATCACTAGTGTAGCCATGTCTCATGGCTAGGAGGGTCTCCTTCTCATCATCCTTCTTGGATTTGTTAGCATAGCCCCCTTGCTCCTTCTTCTTCTTGCCTTTGTCATCCTTGAACCAGCAATTTGAAGAAATATGATTCTATTTACCACATATAAAACAAGTTTTACCTTGATGAGGGTTGTTCTTCCCTTTGCCATTCTTGCCCTTCCTTGAAGATGATGCCTTGCTATCTCCTTCTGAATTTGAATCTTCTTCCTTGGATTGCTTTCACTTGCTTTTCCTCCTTTCTCCTTCTTTCCACTCTTTCCTTTTCTTTTACTGGCATATAGGACCTATGAGTGACTATCCTTCTTGGATGTGTTTCCTATGGAAATCTGTTCAGCCACTAGGTGTGGGATCAATTCCTCAAGAGTTGGTAGAGGATCTCTATACAAGATGGTATTAATGAGGGGTTTCCACTTGTCTTCCCCTCTCAACATATTGAGAGTAATCTACACAAGGTCTTCCTCATCTACGTTGCAACAGGTGGATGCCAATTGCTCCCTCAACTCCTTCACCCTCAAGGTGTATTCACAATAGATTGGCCACTACCCTTCTTCAAAGAATGGAGTTCATTCTTAAGTTACATCTTTTTGCTTCTTGTGAAAGTGGCATATATCTTCTTTAAGACCTCCCAAACATCTCTAGCATGATCAAACTTTGATATATGACCAATCATAGTATTAGAGATTACTTGTGATATGTAGAAGATAGCTCTCCTATTCCTTTCTTCCCAATCCTTGAACATCTTCAATTCTTGATTGGTGACCTTTGGATCTTTGGGATCCACATCAGGATTATCTTCATCTCCCCACACAATAGGCCATAAATTTTTGTGCATGAGGTAGTTCATGACTTTGAACCTCCATGGCTGATAGTTGTTTTTGTCAAGCAACTCCAATTTAAACCTAGATATGCCATAATGAATGGGAAATTAGGGTTACATTGAAATGTACCTCTTAGCCTTGATGTCCAAGATTTTTTGTCCTTCTCCTAGAGTCTTCAAAGGATGTTTCCAATTTTTCTTTGTCAAGCAACTCCTAGTTATCCTTGTCAAGCAATTGCCAGAGTCTTCTCCTAGTTGTCTTTGTCAAGCAACTCTTATTTTTGACCTAGATCTGCCATAATGAATGGGAAATTAGGTTTAGACTGAAATGTACCTCTTAGCCTTGATGTCAAAGCTTTTGTGTCCTTCTCCTAGAGACTTCAAAGGATGTTTCATGCTCTTATACCAACTTATGGAATTTAATCCCTCAGATTTTCACACTAGAAGTGAAATGAACCCAATACCTAGGTCCCTTCATACACCTTTTCTCCTACACTACAACAACGCTCTGATGCACCTGCCTTACACTGATCTAAATCACCTACGCTTTAGGTCAGTCAACAACTCATTACAAAGCATACTATGCAAAGATGTAGGATATGCAAAACTTAGGCTTACAGAGATACACTAATTTCTCTACACATGATTTCAAGAAGCCCTCTTAGGGAAAGTAAGATACATGTATAATATAAAGAATGCACTTTAAATCTCTTGAATTGGGTATGTACACAAAGAGCTACAACTATTATAAGCAGACTATGTCTATACCTACAAGAGATTAGATGGGGTGTGGGCTTGATAGCTCCTCCTTACTTCACCTCCCTGCATATAACACCCTCCTCTGCATTTTTCCTAGCTTGGACTGCTACGTTTGAGCTCCTTGAGCCTTGGATGACTCTCTCCATGAGCCTCCTTGAGTATATGTCTCTTGATCTTCAATGACCTACAAGAGTTCCATGTATTTGATGACTCTTCACCTTCTTTTGTAGCTTTTGGATGCCTCCCCCAACTTTTCCACCACCTTAGGACTGCCTTGCCCGACCTTGAGACTACCCTAAGCGATCTAAGTCATGACTTTTGTCCATATTAAGGTCTTTTGACCCCTTTGTCCACCTAAAGCTTGCATACTTCACACTTTCAACATCTTGGAGTTGAGCAGGGTGTTCCAATTATACATGGTGATAACATGAGTTCACTCTACTTGGAAGCTAATCCTATTTTTCATGCTAGGACTAAGAACATTGAGATTCAATTTCATTTTTTGAGGGAAAAGGTACTTGATAAAGAGATTGAAGTCATGTATACTCCAACAAAAGAACAGGTAGCAGATATGCTAACCAAGAGTCTAGATGGACATAAGTTATAGAGATTCAAAGAGATGGAAGGAATAAAGTAGAAGAACATAATCACAATTAGTGATTGAGGGGGAGTTGTTGGTGCAGATCAATCACAAATTGATGCTTATGAAGAATAATGAATTCAAAAAAGAGTATGGATAAAGACGAAAAGAAGTTTTGTTGTACGATTCTCTTGAAATTGCAACCTTTAGGATTCTCGTGAACTTGTTTCAAACCTCAAAGAGACGATTAGTCAAATCAATATGATCATCAAATTAAATAAATTTTATATACATTTCAGAAAAAATAACATACTTATCATTCCTCACTTGTTGCACTTTCTTTTTCATCCTGGCGATTTTGATTCTTGTCATCTATTAGTGGAAAGGTAATTTGAACATCATATTATCTAGTTCCTTTAAAACATAAGTATTATTTCATTTACATGATGTGCAACATAAGAACCAAACCAACATTTCATTGATTTCTTCTATGCTTCATATTGTGTATCGAATGAATTATCATAGATCAGAAACAAGTCACTAGCTTGAATCTTCTTGGACTGCGGTCGATGTCGTTTATCGAAGTGAATTTTATTCTTTGTTGTTGATGCCTTTGGCTTCTCTTTTGAATCCTCCAATCATTCTTGTCCTTGCTCAAGCTGGTGTAATCTCAAACATAGGGATTCCTCTCTCGATATATTAGTAGTCCAAGGTAAAGAAAACCACATCAACACATGAGTTTCAATTGGAAATATTGGTTTTAGTGAATACATTGATTCCACAAGCATATATCCTATCGTGTTTGTACAAGTCATGCAATCAACTCACAAAGCAAACGATAAATATCTCGGCCATTGATTAATTTATCTTTCACAAGATTTTGCTAAAGCTTTCACTATCAGCAAATGACCTCTCTCTATTTTCCCATTTGCTTTGAGATTATATGTTGTGGTTAATGCTAATTGGATACCATGCTTTTGGAAAAACGTTGTGGCTTCTTGTGCATCAAGTTCCCCATGATCAGCTACAACTTTCTCCACATCAATGAATCTAAAAAGCACATCCTCTAGCAAGAAATTGGCATACATTTGCTGCAATTTTAGTACGTAAAGCTCTACCTTCAACATGATTAGTGAGATCCTCCCTAGCATGCACAATATACTGCATGTTGTTAAATCCTAAGGGCACAATGACTAAGTCAACAATCCATATATAATGTATGCTAGGTGTATAGGTAGGCTGCAATCCATTGCGGTCTCTCATAGATAAGTGCATCTGGCATTGTTTACACGATGCAACGTATGACGACATATTGACATACATTCTTGGCTACCAATATTGTTCCTCTATTTTCTCATATGTGCTTCAAAAACCCCTATGGTCTACCCACAAAGAGTCATGCAGATCTTTCATTACATTTCTTTATAACTCCTTTGTTCCAACTACATAGTGTGGAAACTTTATTTTCCCTTGAGCATGTCTGCATATTAGTCCATCTTGCAAGAAAAAGTTGAATGCATGCTTCCATATCTTGATCTCACAAGAAATTTGTGGAGGCATCTTGCTTAGATAATAGTCAATATCAAGCCAATTTTCATCATAACTAACTTTGTCAAATAGCTCATGTGAAAATGACTTGGTTTCCAATTAAACCTTATAATATCGTGATCTCCATAACATATATGCAACAACATTCTTCTTTCCTATAATATGAACATACTTAATATACACAATCCATCGTAGCATAGTTATATCTAGAGTTGAGCAATTGATTATCATTCCGAGAAAAGGTAAACATTTTGTTTCTACAATAACTGTTGCTCAATGAAATAAAAAACATCTCACTTCACTCAGAGTCTTGCAAATATTTTCCATTTTATTGATTGCTTCTACTTTTGGATGATAAGATTTACATACATAAAATCCACACTAATGAACAAGTATGAGCACCTCATTCACCCCAAAAGTTGATTTCTCGATTGAAAAAGTTGAGCTCACTTCAATTAATCTTTGAAAAATCTTTTCATAGTCAAGAATGTGAGATTTTACACACTTTTGATATCCATCATCATCTATAGTAAGATCTTTTTTCGTTTCTGCACAACCCTTAATAGGAATATAATCTATAAATCGCATAACAATGTGCAAAAAATCATGCAACACTAAATTCATTCTATTCATTATATGTGTAACTAAATTTGTGGCACCTTGAGGTAATGTGCACATGCAAACCAATCCAAGAGGGGTTTTCATTGTAGGAGTATCCCTAGGTTCAATGTCCATTGGAATTGATCATCGCCAGAATAGAGATCTCCCATCGAACATATAGCATGTCTCACAAATGCTTTAGCCAAATCATCAACAATTGGCCGAGTGCCCACATTTCTAATTGTCACCTTATTGATTGGTTGAAGATCTTGGATAAATCAAAGTTAACCATTCTTTTTTGGCACAATGAACCACCGATTTGATTAAGGAGCAGATGGAGATTATAAAATGTGCATACTTATCTTTTCCTTAAGCAACTTCGTCAACTCAAGAAGATGTGCTTTAGGAACTGATACAAGTCAAAAATTCCAAGCAATATGTGGAATCATAAAATAATCATCGGAGCTACAATCTTAGGATCTGCATACCCATCTCATGGGAATAAAGTGAAAAGGCCTTACCATGCATTCTTATAACCTTTCAAAAATAGGGTTTTTGACAAGAAAAAGGAAGCCATTAACATCAATCTGAACTTTCTTGATACTTTGATCTATGAATTGATGTCCAATCTTGGATTTATCATGAAGAATTGGATCATGAATCACTTTCTTTATCTTCTCGTGACTGATTGTGGGTAAAGGTTGTGCTACTCACTTAATCTTTTTGTTAATGTTTTATATTTGATTTTGATTTTCTGCTCAAAAACATCAATCTTCTATAGCTTATTGCTCAACTAAGCTAAAATGACATACATTTCTAATGATAGTTTTGGAATAAATTGTTTTTGAACTTGATCCTCAATCATGAATTTATCTATTTCTTCCATTAAATTGGTGCAAGAAATATAATCAAATACCCCACAAATACTTTCATCCATTTCAAGTAGGCCATCAATATTAAATAGGTTCTCTTGTTTTTTAATTTTTTTGATTATTTTTCTTGGAATTGTTTCACAATGTATAGAGTAAATTTTCCCTAAGGAAAAATCTTTGATAACATTCAAAGCTTCATAGGAGAAATGAATTACATATGTACCACTATTTACATGTGTAATAGTGCACTTGAAATCTTGTTCCATATGCGTTAGAGGGATTTTCCTCAATGATCGTCAATTTCTTGGATAATTTACACAAATTGTCATAAATTGCACAGACTTTAGGCCATCGCGAGAACAAATTCTCAATCTCCAAAGGCCATTGTGCGGGATCAAAGATGAGAATCCGAATGGAAAGGAGACATGTTGCCTTGGCCACCATAAAGGGTGCAATCCTTGGAACCTCTAAGAAGGTGCTAAGAGACCCACCAATCTAGGGCAACAAGGTTAAATACTCATGCTTGAGTCCAAGGGAATAGGCCATTTCAAGAAACATGCATGCTTCCCTAGGTTTGAAGGCTAAAGAGGAGTTTGCCGAAGGATCAAAGCCATGAGTCCAAGGGCAAACATAGGCTCGGCTAGCTCCAACTGCAATGGGTGATAAAACGATTATCCTAGTGGTGACCTATAGTGAACCAAGCTCAACCTGATAAAAGCTATAGCCTAGGGTTTGGATATCCACAAGCTTGTCCACCTCGGCAAGCAAGCTGCTCTAGAGAAGGTCTCGAAGCTTGCCATGACTAGGGGGCAATCCTATGATTTTGTAGATGTCTGACAATGCCTGTGTAGTGGGAGTCTAGGGAAAGCGCCCTCGATACTAACCTAAAGGGAACATTCCATGCAATATTTCTTGTAGAAGTCAGAAAACATTTGTATTTGTTAGGTCAGTTGAATTGGCCTAAGTTGCATATGGGGATTATGCGGGCGGTGGCCACCCACGTTCTGCCGCCCATGTATAGCGATCCATGGAAGGCCACATCTGTCCATTAGCCTACATATACATGACTTCTGTAGTACCCCAATATCGAATCTATCTAGAGTTTTCTAGATCACCATTTAAGCTCTATCTTGAGAGCACATGGGTGGAAAATGCCATCATCTTTGTACTTGCTGTTAGTAGTGAAATTTTGAAATTCTACTATATTTGTTATCTTCTCTACTACTGCTCTTGTGCTCTATTGCATAACTAATTTCTTACATGTTCTATCCAAGCACTTCATGAAAAGCTCTTGAGGAGATTTGATGGGACTGGCAGATGTGGATGCAACCATTGCATGTGGGATTCTTGAGAGAATCTCTAGATCTTTGTGAGTGCAAATGTGAGAAATGAGCACATAGAACCCGTTTTTATAGTGGTCTGAAGTTTTTAAAGTGAGTGGGACCGACTTTTAAAAGTGCATAAGAAAATACTGAAAGTTAAAAAGTGAGTGTTTGATGACAAAATAATGCACATAACACCAAACAATATCAATGTTTCCGCATCAAAGCAAATGTTTAAACAAAATATAACAAAAAACAACATGACCAATCACATTGCAAAGTAGTGAATAGAGTTTTGACAATCCAAAAGTTTTAAAATTACCATTGCAAATAGCAAAGTACATACAACATCTAATATATATTGTTTATCCTAATTTTTACAAGTAAAGTCTCTTGCAAGTGCAAAAACCATGAGGTAGAATGACTAGGACCCAAAAAGTGACATGATGAGGTTGCAAAAGAGATATGACAATGAGATTTTTGTCCCATATTCACTCCAATCTCTAGGGACTTTCATTTTTTTGTATTCCAATCTTCTTCCAACATGTATCCGATTTTATAAGAAATTGAAGATATACAACTGAAATAAGAAATAATGAAAATATTACTTATACAAAAGCACAAATCATTTCTTACCTATGTCCTTGTATTGTGAATTTTGATTTAGTCCATCCCTCAAAGCCCATAATCACCAAGTGTTTTCTCACATTAGCCAAGGTTTAATGATGATTGACTAAAATAGTTTCCATTTCATTGTTGGCAATTTAAGCTTAATTTCAAATGAAACTAAAGACCCCTTAGAACTTCGTAATGATATCCATTGGTCAAGTTTGCACATCCAACAATCATAGTAGGATCTAATGTACAAAGAATTATGATGTTTTATATATCAAAATCCTATACGTGTTCCAACTATTTTTCGAAGATATTTGTCACCTTTTGCAATTCATTCTATCAAACCCTAGTTTTCACCTAGAAGGCTTTCCACTTGCTCATATATGATATCTTTAGACATGAATATGGTGGAAGATTCTTGGAACAAGAATCCTTGAAATAAATACATAAAAATGGATGGGAAAACACTAGCGAAAATCTATAGATCTAAACACTTTTGTGAATTTCAAAGAGTTACATATATCCATCACTATTTTGTGCTTCAAAGATAATATGGACCATATATTAGGTTTTGGCCACTCCAATCTAAGAAGAGAGTCTACTTAAATTCTCTTTGAGCTTCCAACGCCACTCAATGTAGAGGGTACAACATATCTATGTGTGTAAAAGAAAACTCTATTATGGAAAAGTTGAGTAGGAGATAGTTTTGGAAAGAGTAGTGCAGAAATATCTGCATGCAATGCTTGGAAAGTACCTATAAGACTATGAAGTGGCTGCTCTTCCACCAAAGAAGGAAATATATCTGAACAAATAAAAGTGTATCTAAATAGTTTAAAGATATATTCAACACTATAAAGCATACAATACTCTAGAGTAATACTTACAATTGACACGATATCTCATTCTAATAGAGTTTCTGAGTTTCATAGTTGTCGTTGTAAAAACATGTTGTATAAACAACCATCCCATTTTCTTTGTGCTTCTTAAAGCCAAGCAGATTTCCCTTCAAATGAAGATCCAAGTTTCCACGGTCTCTAACTCGATGATGCCCAAGTCTAGAGGGTTGCATGTACATCCATGCACCTTTGTGGTACTTATGTGATAGCCATTGTCCAGCTACAGCTTTGATATTGTGACAACTAAATGTGAGCACTTCATCTTTTGGTTGCATATGAGCTTTAGATGTTGCCACTGAAGGTCTTCAAATTATAACACTAGTTTGAGATAGGAGATGTAAATAGGTTTAAATGTAGAAACAAGAGCTTTAATGGTGTGTGCTATAGAGAGAAAGTAATGGAAAAAGATGATTTTTTAGCACCAAGGTATGAAAATGTGAGGTTTATGAGGGAAATAGCTTTTTTTTGAGTTTTTTTTTGAAAAAGTCATTTTCTTCAACTCAAAACATGCATAGATTTTAAATTTGAGGTAAAAAAGAGTACTTTTTGTTGGTGCATTTTACCCAAGCTACATGCTTGATATTGTTTGATTTATGTTCATTTGTAATCATATGTGTAGTCATGTGAACACCTCTTGTAAAAGAGTACATTTTATCTCTCGTAATTGTGAAAAAGAAAAAAGAAAAAGAATGGCTTACCTCATCCATGATGTAAAAAGCAAATTCATGGCTCTAACTACCTAAAACCATGAATTAGTGAGCTGCGGGAATATTTCCTAACTTTGGGGATCACTTTTAGGTGGAGCCATTCGAATTCAAATTCAAAACTCCCTCCAAAAGTAGCTATAAAAAGAGCAAGAAGGAAGTGATGATTAACAAGCCTTGTACATGAGCATTTCATGTCATTTTGTAGAGATTGAAGAGCTTACTCCATAGCTCTACATTCTAATCCCATTGTTCAAATATTCATTGCCAACATGGTTGTAATCATATGTGAATCTATACATTCATCATCTATACTTCTCTGTTTTGTTCTCTACTATACTCACTCAGAGCAGTAACTTCAGAAGCTCATATCTCAAGCTCTACTCAACGTTTTTCAGAGTTTTAAAGTGAGTTAGATTTCTCTCTATGTCTTGTTTGTCAATCTAAGATTTCGTGGTCATTGGATTTATACTTTGGGAGAAATTAGCATTTTATTGCTCACTGGTCTATCTCTACAGAGCCTCGAAAATGGCGGGAGTGTTCCTGATGTTGATGAATCTGGTTCTCAGTGATCAATTTATCATTTGAAGTTTTTTAACTTGGATTAGCAAGCTACCTCAGTGTATTTGCTATGCCCAAAAGGAATTTATCTAATCCCTACCAGGTTGAGAGCATTGTTCATTTTTTTCAGCAGGTGTATTTTTAAAAATAGCAAGTTTTGGGAGCTAGTCATTTTGCAACTAGTTTGTCTTGAATTAAACTTTTGAGATACATGTTCCAAAGTATTTGGCTGATAGTTTGGTGGATTTAGGAAGCTTAAAGTGTCTACTAATAAAATCCGAAGTCTCAGTTGGCTGTTGTGAAGCCGCTTGTAGTAGCACCAACTCATCTTCGGGTTGCATCCACCATCTCTCTTCATAGTGGTATCAAAGTATAGTCAAGCAACATGGGAGATGGATTTCCATCAACAATTGACAAATTGGATCGAAACAACAACCCAGCATGGTCTCTAAGGATGGAGGCTTACCTTCAAGGGAGGAATCTATTTGGATTCATATCTGGAGATGAAGCAATGCCAACCATGAGGAACAAAGGGCAACCATCACATGAAGAAGTGGAAAGACTTTCAAATTGGTGTTCGAAGGATGCACTTGCAAGGTCCTATATTCTAAACTCAATCTCTGATTTTCTTTTACCTCATGTCAAGGGATGCACGACATCAAGAGAGACTTGGAATGCACTTGCTTCTTTCTTCTCCTCCAACAATTGAGCAAGGAAGAATCAATTGTGGATGGAGTTCACAACAATGAAGAAAAGCCCGAAGCAAAGTGTGACTGATTATGTCACAAAGATGAAGGAGATTTTCGACCAACTTAGAGGCATTGGAGAGGTAATTGAAGAGGAGCAAATCATTAGACAAATCATAAATGGAATCAAAGCAGATGACAAGTGGGAGTCATTCACAACAGCCATGGATTTATACATGGATATGCATGTGCCCAACCTCAACACACTCATGGGCCAAATCTTCACTCATGAAGCAAAGATTAGCAAAGGTGGTGAGTCCTCAAGAGGTAATCAAACTTCTGTCTTATATTCTAATAAAGCTAAGCTCAAGGACAAGTCAAATAATAGGAAGAATGAAGATGAAGGTAGCTCTTTCCAAGCAAACTTTGCAGGTAGAGGAAGAGCTAGAGGAAGAGGCAGAGGTGGAAAGCAAGGCAGGGGGAGATTCCAATCATCTCAACCTTGCAATATATGTGGCTTATCTAATCATACTACTGAAGAAAGTTTCAGGAACCCGAGGAACTCAAGAGGAAGAGGATTCAATAGAGGTGGCTATGGATCGAATAGAGGCCGATACAATGGAGGCTACAACAACAACTACTACAACAACAATTACAACAACAATTACAACAACAACAACTATCAAAGTGGCCATAGAGGAAGAAGAAACTACAATAACTATGCAGAGGACCAAAGTCAAGAAGATTCATTATTGATTATGAATCTTTTACATTGATTTGGGATGCTCAAACCATGTAGTAGGAAATGGGCTTCTAATTTGGAAGATCCTCATAACAAGCATGAAGTGCAAATAGGAGATGACACAAAGCACACAGTGGAGAAGATAGGTAATGTGAAAACATCAGATGGGAATATGAACCTCTTAAGCAAAGTCTTGTATGTCCCTACAATTACCAAAAATTTAATAACTGTTGGACAGATTGTTGAAAAAGGATTGTAGGTTAGATTCAACAGATTTGGAGCATATGTTGAAGACCCAAGGCAAGATTTAGAAGGATTGCCAAAGGAGAAAAGATAGGTAGGCTTTTCACTTTTGAAGTGGAAGATAAAAAGAAAATAGCTTTGTTTAGCTATGGATCTCAGACTCTCATAGAGTTGGAGGTATGGCACAAAAGGCTTGCTCACATTGGTGAGAGGACACTCAAACAAATTTGAAGGGACCAAAGTGTACTTGGTTTGCCTATCACAAGGCAACACATGATTTATGAATGTGAAGCTTGTCAACTCGGCAAGGCTCACAGACAACCTTTCAATAAGAAGGGATATGTGTATCAAAATCCTTTGGATCTACTGCACACGGATGTGTGAGGTTTAAGTAAGGAGCCATCTATATCAAGCTCAAGATATTATGTGTCTTTCATAGATGATTGTAGCAGGTGGACCATTCTGTTTTTCATGACGCACAAGGATATTGATTGCTTTAAGAAGTATGTTGCTTCATAGATGATTGTGGTAGGTGGACCATTCTGTTTTTCACGATGCACAAGAATAAATTTGTTGATTGCTTCTGAATTTGATGCCTTCTTGCATGAAAGAGGCATTAAAAGGGAAGTCACTACAAGGTATACACCCGAACTCAATGGTGTAGTAGAGAGGAGAAACAGAGCTATTGTTGAAGTTGCAAGGTCCATGGTCAATGAAAAGGAATTGCCCAACTACCTATGGGCAGACGCTGTGTCTACAACCACATATCTCATAAATAGACTTCCATCTAAGTCACTAGATGGGACTACTCCATATGAAGTATGGAATGGAAGAAGACCTAGTCTAGAGCATTGTAAAATCTTTGGATGCTAAGCCTATGCTCACATTCCTTCTCAAGTAAGAGGGAAATTGGATCCCAAAGCAGAGGTGCATATTCATTGGTTATGACCAAAAGCAAAAAGGATATAGATTGTACAATCCAACCAATAAAGGTTTTTCTGTGAGTAGAGATGTAATTTTTGATGAGAACAAACCATGGTTTGATGATGACAGGAAAGTGAAGCTTCCTTATGACTTGGATGAAGATTTTCCATCACTTCAACCAAAGGAGCCAAAGCAAATTGAAGAAAGTGATTTCGAGATCGACCTAGAAGACTTGGAAAGACTAAAGCTATGGAAGAACGAAGGTAAAGCAAAGATGCAAGATGTTACATATGGAACCAAGAGCTCACATCAACCACGTAGAAGGTCTTCAAGGGAGAAGAAGAAACCAGAGATGTATGGTTAGGATACTTCTTTGGTCACCAAGCACTCAATCTACATTGCAAATGATTCAACCAATGAAGAACCTACCACATTTGAAGAAGCACAAAGCAAGAAAGCTTGGAGAGATGCAATGGATGAAGAAATGGAAGCCTTGAAGGAGAATGACACTTGGGAGCTTGTACCTAACAAGCCATCTATTAAGGTAATTGGATCTCAATGGATATACAAAATCAAAAGGAATCCAGATGGAAGTATAAATAGAAATAAAGCAAGGTTAGTTGCTAAAGGGTTTGCTCAAACCCACGGTATTGGTTATGAGGAGAATTTCTCTCTTGTTGCAAAAATGCCTACAATTAGGGTTATCATTAGTCTTGCTACATCTAGAAATTGGAAGCTCTATCAACTTGATGTAAAGAATGCTTTCTTGAATGGATGGATTTCAGAGGAAGTGTATATGGCACAACCTCCTGTATATGAAGATGCACATCATCCTAACTATGTATCCAAATTAAAGAAAGCTTTGTATGGATTGAAGCAAGCTCCAAGAGCTTGGAATTTCAGATTGGTGACTTATTTGCAGGACCAAGGATTCAAAGATAGCAAGGCGGATACCTCTTTGTTCATAAAGAGGAATGAATATGAAGTGATCTATTTATGTGTGTATATTGATGATATTATTATCAGAGGCAATGATCTTGAAGGAATCAAAGAGGTAAAGACTCAAATGAAGGAGGAGTTCAAAATAAGTGACCTCGGATCACTCACTTATTTTCTTGGATTGGAGTTAAACGACACAGATTCAGGTATATACATACACACAAAGGAAGTATGCGCATGAGATGCTCATCACGTTCAAAATGGAGAACACCAAGTGTGCAGGTACACCTATGGAGAAAAATCATAAGCTTAGTGCTTATGAAGGAGATCCAATTGAAGACATCATAAGCTGTCAAAGCTTGGTTGGAAGTTTGAACTATGCAACACTCACAAGGGTGGATATATGCTATAGTGTTAGCATATATCTGAGTCAGTTTATGCATAAGCCGAGAAGTCCACATATGGAAGCGGCCAAGAGAGTCCTCAAGTATCTAAAGGGGACTATGAATGAAGGTTTGCTTTATCCATTTACTTCAGATATTGAGCTAAAGGTCTACTCAAATGCAGATTGGGTCGGATCTAGAGATGATAGAAGAAGCACATCCGGGTATGTATCATTTGCAGGTTCAAAAATCATTTCTTGGTCATCCAAGAAGCAACCAACCGTGACATTATCTTCTACTGAAGCCGAATAGAGGTTTGGCTAATGCAACTCAAGAAATCATGTGGTTAAAGTCTTTGTATACAGATCTTGGACTTCATTCTTCAACACCTCATATTTTTCGTGACAACACAAGCTCATTACATCTTGCAGCTAATCCGGTATACCATGCTAGAACCAAGCATATTGAAGTACACTACCATTATGTAAGGGAGAAGCTAATGAGCAAGGACATTCAACTATCCTATGTCTCTACAGATATGAAATGTGCACACATGTTGACTAAAGCTCTTGATGGTACAAAGTTAAGTAGATTCAAGTTGAAGATTAGCTTGCAGGAAATCAAGGACAATTGGAGATATATTGTCACATCATCCTAGTAGGAGATGTTTGAACCACGCCTTAAGAGAGAGGATTAGGAAGTAATCCTGAACCATGTCTTTTGGGGCAAGTGGTTAGCCCATCGTACTCCTAACCGGGAGGTTGTGAGTTCAATTCCCAAGATTGGTATCAGAGCCTAGTTGCAAAATTGGGCGAGACGGAGGTTCGCGCCTCATTCGTGGGCACTTGGAAAAAGTGCTTATCCATGGTGAGTGTGAAATTGGCCTTGGATGAAGGTGCATGGGCATTTGGGCACCCACAGAGGGTGGGATAGGTCCAAATTTGGTCCATGTGCTAGAGTTTGAGGTTGGTGGAAGCGTTCATGCATGGAAAGTGGGTCCAAGAGTTCGAAGGGTCCACAAGTGAGCATTCAGGGCAATGCTCAATCTAAGGGGGGAGGAATGTCACATCATCCTAGTAGGAGATGGTTGAACCACGCTGTAGCTCAGTGATGAGTAGCACCTCCTTTAATGTCAATCCAGGAAGACATGAGGATGGTATGAAGACCTTGAGCAAGTGAAGGCACAAGTGCGTGAGTGAGATGCACACTAGCATGCACACACATACACACACACACACACACACACACAGTAAGGCAAAGAGTGAGAAGCAATGGAGTTCTTTATATTACTTCCAAAATGCTCATACAAGTTTAGATCAATTACAAGCTAACCTCAAAAATGAGCTCTCTAGCTCTATTTATAGTTTTTGACTAGGTTTTGGCCCTATCCAGACCTAGTGTCCGGCCTAGTTAAAAATTAGGTTCCAGGGCCTATTTGAGGGCTTAAACGGAGTCTAAAAAATACGAAAATTGATATGTAAGTACTTCTAAAGCTTCTCAAGCTCAAGGAATCCTTGGCTTGCACAAAATGGAGCTAAAAAAATATGAAATGGTATTTACAATGATTGTTAGTGATGAGAATCACTGTTATAAAGATGTTGATTTGGAAAAATTTGAAGGGCCTATCTGCCAGATTTGCGTCGACTGCTCTGTCTACTTAATCCTTCACCTTGCTCTGACTCTCTCCGCTAGCTTCCTTGTCTAGTCAGTCCTTGACTACTTTCAACACCCCCCCCTCTCTCGCGTCTGTCCTCCCTGACAGACCCTTGTTGTTGGGAGTGCTGTAGGTAATATTCCACAACATGAGTGGCAAGCTGATGTTCTTGGATGCGTAGTCCTCTGGCCAAATATGTCATCATGCGATCCCAATCAATGGGCCGTGGAATGTCCGGATGTGGCATATGTAACTGATCTGCATGGATGGCTTGTTCGACGGTGAATAGATGTAGCAAATGTGTCGGTCTGGGAATGTAAATTTCCGAATGGTATTCCTAGAACCCTGTAGAGAACATTTCCTCAAATGTTTGCTTGAAGCATGCGGGTAAATACTTTATACGTGCATGCCAGGCAAAGATTATGCTGACGGAGGGAGTCTGGCTCATGTCGTAGACTAAATCCTTATTACCTTGAGAGAATCCGGGGGCAGAGATGTATGGAGCCTGTACCTTCCGAAAGGTTTTGAAGACAATTGTCATGAGTTCGAATATTTTCATACACATTTTTGCTGCTATGTCGGGTACATTGTTTAGACGGGTAGACCAGTGTCGAATTGTTGATATCATGTAAGCGACGGTTGGGGTCCCTCGAGGTGGAGCAAAATACAGATAGTTAACCCAAGCCGACCATTCTTTATTGTTGCGTACCTTGATTGCAAATGCTTGCCAGGATCTGCGACGTACCATTGGGCAGTAGCATGGATTATACCTGATATACAGTGGCATGGTTGCCTAGGTGCTCATCATCTCAGGGTAATCGGTTAGTAGACGTGCATGCCAATTAGGTTGGAAGATCGAGCCAACACGTGCATCTGCTGGTAAGTCCTCTGGCTCAAATTGAGTGGCGAATGAGGGCTCCTTCCCTGTATGCCTTTGAACTTCTGCATTATAATCATGTAGCAAGACAAAGTAAGGCATGTATTGTGGCTCTGATGTTGTAATCAACCATTGGTGGGATAGGTTCTGAAAGTAAGAAGATCGAAGGACAGTTTCTTCCAGATTTGTGAGAGATTGAATTTGCACGGCAACGCGATCATCATGTGTCTTTCCCACTTTCTCGACCCTTTTAACCCAATCTAGAACTCCAATTTCTAAAGTATCATGTCCTTCCTCTGTAACCCGACCGCCGGGTGTTGGCATCGGCTCGTATGGCTCTTCATAGCTGTCATCGACTAGGATTTCCACTACTGTTTCAGGTTCGGGTTCTTCAGTTGGCGAGGGTGGCCTTTCATATGGTAAGAGGCGTGCTTGGAGTTCTGCCACTTGCTTCCGGAGAGTCTCTAATTCTTCTATAGAGTGTTGCAAGATTATCGGCTCCTGTTGAGCTGAGGGGGCACTGGCTATCTGCTTCTTAAGGTCCACACATTCAGCCTCTAGCTTTTCATATGACTCCAAGAAATTTGCATGTTCCTCGAGTAAGATGCGAATGTCTTCTGAGGGGACTGCTCGATACTTGGTAGGGCTAATGGTTGCTCCTGCATTTCCTTCCATAGCTGCTTCAAAATTATCTTGGTTTTGTTGTTGAAGCCGCTTGTTTTCTTCCAATGCTGCTGCCATATGCTTCCTTAATAGCCCTAGGTTGCGTCTGAGTGTAGCATTAGATATCATTTGCGCCTGGAGCACAGTTTCCAGTTCCTTGACTGCTGTATCATCCACCGTCGATATTTTTGATTCCAATTCTGAGTGAGCTTGCTGTAAAGTGGTATGTTCGGTTAGGAGCGTTTGGTAATCAGCTTCTAAAGTGTTAGCTCTAGCCTGTAGGCACCGAGATTCTACCTGGAGGGCAACATTGCGTTCTTCCAATTGATGGTATTCTTGTTGTAGTTGATGTGAACACTGAAGTAATGTATTAAATGTGATATTTGCATTATGAGATGCAAGGGGGAAAGTTTGGAATGCAGGGGAGGTGGGAATGGGAAGGGAGGTAGTGAATGCTGTGTCTGCTAATGATGTGTTGAGTGGTGAGGTGGGGGGTAGTGGAGGGGGAGAGGGTGGAATTGTGGGGAGAGGTGCTGTGGTGGGTGAAATGTCCATTGGGTCAGATAGAGTAGTGTGTACAGGGGCTACCATGTAAGTGGGTATGGTAGGTGAAGTGAGTGTGGTGTTCGTGTAGATTGATGTCATTGCGAACATCGGGGAAATGTGCCTCTGAAACATTGGAGTGCTGGTGGACTGCGCCACAAAGGATGTTTGTTGGGGTGGTGCGGTTAGGGTGAATGAGGTGTAGGGGACAGATGGGAAGTGAGGGTCATGGAATGGAGGTATCCGTATTGGGGGATAGGCTAGGAAACACAGGGTGCCTTCTGTGGGTGCAGGGTGTCCAACCACACTTGGAATTACGGGATGGCCAATTATGGGTTCGGAGGACAGAAGGGTTGAAGTGTACAAGGGATTGGTGATGGAAGAGAAGAGGGTGTCTTGTGAGGTGGGTTCTCGAAATGAGAATGATGTGAATGAGGTTGGGTTATAAGTGAAGGTAGAGGTGATGACTGCCGTTTTTTCCATGGTGGGAGGTGGTGGTGGGGGTGGAGAAGGTGGTGATGGGGGGTGCTGGGGTGAGATGGGTGATGTCTGAAGGAAGGTTTCAGCAGAGAGGTCAATGGTGGTGGTGGGGGTAGCTGTGGTTTCAATGGTTACTTCTTGTTCTGTGACGGGTATCCTGATAGTCTTACCTGCTCGTGGTAATGTGTCAACTCTGCATTTGTCATACCTCACGGACTGGCGGACTGCTGTGTGGACAGCCTCCGAAACTCCTAAAGATTCTGACACTAATTTGAGGGTGTCAATAAAATGTTGATCCACCCCATCATCTGATAGCATTTCTTGCATCAAAGCTTGGCCTGACACAAGAGAGAGTTGATGCCTTTCTTGTACTACCTTGATTGTATCGTATAACCTTTGTAGCTGAGCTGTGTATGCAGGTGCACCTACAAGTTCTGGCACTTCTTGTTGCTCATCTTGATGCTCTTGATCATAATCCTCCTCATCTTCCTCTTGTTCTTCATCTTCATCATCCTCTTCATCCACTTCAACTGTGGTGATAGGTACTTGGGAGGTTGTCGCCTGCGGTTGAACATTCTCCACTTGTTGTTCCTCTTCTGCCTCCAGCTCCACGTCTTGTAACAATTGTTCGAAGTTTTCATTCGTGAGTTCTTCCAAGGGAGCGCCACCAGGAAATTCAAGATCAGTTGGGACTGGAGGAAATATCAAGTTAGGCCCATCGGTGCTGCGTCTTGGAAGTCGTAGTGTGAATTGCCGAACTCTCTAGGGTGGAGGGGTAACGTCTGGTGTTAGGGTGGCTCCACGTGGTTGAGCACAAGGGACTTGGACAATACCTCTCATCTTCTTAGAAGGGGGTCCAGTGGATGTCCGGCCTCTAAACTGCTCTACTCGATTCCACATCAGGGCCCGTTGAATAGGGATGTCATAAGCCAAACACCTATAAATGATTCTAGTCAGAGAACAACATCCATATAAAACTTGCTTCCGCGGCCATCGTTTGTGGGCTAGGTGTATCTGGTCAATTATCCAGTGGGGTGAGTTGATGGTAAGGCTCTGTGTCTCTGCCACATACAAACTAAACCATATCTTTTTGGGTGGCATGGTGAATCTATATTGGGCAGGAAAAGCAAAGTGTTGCATGCACATGCGAAGGTGGATTGCAATATTAGGCGTCATGGCCACCATGTCCTTGAGCTTGGTGAGGCTTTGATTCTTCATGTAATCAGGCACTAGGGTCTCCTTCTCTGTTGGAATATGCATTCCGCGCATATCTAGGGCCTCTCTCACCAAGTTGTTTGATAGCCTAAACCTCTTGAGCTCATTTCCCTTTGTCAGAGATGGAAGCACAAATGAGCTTGCGCCTTTTGGGTTCTTGTTTGGAGTCAAGGTGTTGATGAGATAGTAGCATCGCATGAAGTCAGGCTTTGGGAGCCGGGCATTGAAGTATGCACCCAATCCTGCCTTCTCCCATACCGGACGTAGACCTTCTGCATTTTGTAACTTCTCGAATTCCCTTGTAAAGAAATGGTATTTACCTGGCTTCCCAATGAAGTCCAACTCTGATTCCCATAGGTATGTTCCCTCTCCCAAGGGTCCTGCTACTTCACTAAACCAGTGGGAATCTTTTCCTACGGGTATGGTATGGCCACTCGGAGGGTCCACAATAGGTATGATTTTGATGGCCTACAATTCTTCTGGTCTTTCATTTGTCTCAGGCAAAACGGGTAAACTGTCTAAGTCCACCACTTGCTGGCTCGTTCCTGTTTGAGAGCTTGTTCCCGCAGCGTCAGCCATGTTGCAGAATTTGCTACCGGTTCTGTGAGAATATATGAACAAACGTTAACATTGCAATGGACACAAAATGACACTGTGTCCCCGTTAC
>CM035443.1:55470320-55687820 GCA_020310875.1 Ceratopteris richardii
TCATTGATGATTTTTCCAGGCATGCATGGGTATATCCACTCAAAACAAAGTCCGAAGTGTTCATGTGCTTTAAACAGTTTTTGGTTTTGGCTGAAAATCTATCAGCAGGTAAAATGGGCACCCTCCGTTCTGATTGAGGGAGGGAATATATGTCTTCTGATTTTAATGCATTTTTGGCTGAACGTGGGATAAAACACCAGTGTACAGTGTTGTATACACCTCAATAGAATGGAGTTGTTGAATGAAAGAACAGGTCACTCATGGAGATGGTGAGGTGCATGGTCAAGGGTCAAGCTTTACCACATAGTTTCTGGCTTGAGGCTGTCATGTGTGCAACATATGTACTGAACAGGTGTCCCACTAAAGCACTGCAGCCTATCACTCCATATGAGGCTTGGCATGACCGCAAGCCATCTATTGCTCATCTGCGTGTTTTTGGTTCTTTGGCATATGCACTAGTGCTTGAACAACATCACAGAAAATTGGATGATAAGGCAGTAAAATGTATTTTTGTTGGGTACAATTCTGAAAGTAAAGGCTATCGTTTGTATCATCCACAGACTAAACGCATTTTGGTTAGCCGTGATGTTGTCTTTGTCGAAGATGCTATTCAGCCATTGCTTTCATGTACTAAGGAGACATCTGTTAGCTCCAAAGACATGTATGATACTTTGATGCCTCTTTTTACACGTGGATAGTCTAGTGCTGGTCCTAATGAGGCAACTTCTCAGCCTTTGTAGGTTTCATATGATGATGCAGATCATTCCATTTCTGATACATATTTACATGATGCACTTGTTGATGAGAGAGCTAATATTGAGCAGGCAAAAACTATGCCAAAATGGCTGGTGCAGACTTTGCGTGACAGCAAATTAGATGCACCTTTGTCATATCGTACTCGTTCAGGCTCTCATAGTGCCTCCTTTGCATCAGATTGCTATGCTATGGCTGCGTCTAGTCTCTGTGATGAGAATGAGCCTGTTTGTTTTGACGAAGCACATAATTTAGAAAATTGGATGGCTGCTATGCAATCTGAATATGATGCTATAATGAAGAATGGTACATGGTCTTTATGTGACTTGCCTCCTGGCAAGAAGGCCATTGGCACTAAGTGGGTATACAAGTTGAAGCTTAAACCTGATGGTACAGTTGACAGGTATAAGGCTAGGCTTGTTGCAAAGGGTTATGCACAGGAAAGAGGCATTGATTTTGATGAGACCTTTGCACCTACATGCCGTATGACTACTGTTCGCGCCTTTGTATCTCCATCGTCAGATTGACTAAAAAGGGAGTGGTCCGGATTCATTTGCCTTGAATTTTGGAATGCTTTGAGTTGGAGCCATTGGATCACTTCTAGATCCAATGTCTATGAATATTTATTCTTGAGAGGATCCCAAGATCAAGTCACAGCCGTCGGATCTTCAGCCATCGGACATACGAGAATCCACCCCGTAACAGAACTACGCCTCATCTCTTGTCATTTTCTGCTAGTCTACATGCTCTGTGTCCTCATTGAATGCTTCCAAATTTGTCTTTTTGTGACAGACAAACTCCTTCGATCCAAGCCGTCTGTGGGCATTTCATCCAATGAATAAGAATGCCCACGACTGTTCCTTACTTGGGATCTCTTTTATCTTCTTTTTGACAGGAAAATTGAAGAAGATCCTGGCCGTTCATGTGTGATTATCCAAGGGATACGATCTCCCATGACTGTATTCGACATGATCACATTCCTTAAAGGAAATATTTTATTGCAAAACCACTAGTGGTCTTTTTTGTGGCCTTAATTCCTCTTTTGTTAATTTTAATCCCTAAACATTAGGGATCCTTAGAAGGCCCATGCAGGGTTCACTTTTTCCCCTAATGACTACCTTGAAAAATAGAAGCATTTTTTTTATTAGAGAAGGATGAAGGCTGCATCAAGTAGATAAGAATTTACATAGTAAGTTTTGAAGAGCATTTTGCAATGTTGTTGAAAGATGAAATGTGCCTTAGAATCACCAAGGTTGAAATGATGTTGCATTCCCAACTAATGCAAAGGGAAAGGGCCCTTCAAGTAGCTCAAAGAAGAAGCTAAAGGAGAAGAAGATCACTAGAAGATTTATTATTAGGACAAGAAAGGGCATCCAACAAGCATTATAGATACAATAAAGTTGATGGGTGGGATGGTATTATCTTTTTAGGGTCAAAAGTGTGAAGAGAGATGGTGGATGCAATCCGAAGATGAGTGGGTGCTGCTACAACCGGCTTCACACCAACCAAATGAGACTCCAAAGTTAATTAGTAGACCCTTTGAGCTTCCTAAATCCACCAAAATATCAGCCAAGTACTTTGGAATATGTATCTCAAAAGTTTAAGTCAAGACAAAGTAGTTGCGAAATGACTAGCTCCAAAACTTGCTATTTTTGAACATACACCTATTGGAAAAAATGAACAGTGCTCTATTGGTAGGAATTATATAAATTCCTTTTGAGCATAGAAATTAGACTTAGGTAGCTTGCCAATCCAATTCGAAACACTTCAAATGATAAACTGATCACTGAGAATCAGATTCATCAACATCAGGAACACTCCCACCATTTTTGGGGCTCTCTAGAAATAGACCAGTGAGCAGTTTAATGCAGATTTCTCCCAAATTATACATCAAATGACAAAAAATTTTCATATATACAAACTAGACCTAGAGAGCAATCCAAGGAAGTTTAAAAATCTGAAAAAGGTTGAGTAAAGCTCGAGATATGAGCTTCTAAAGTTACTGCTTTGAGTGATTATATCAGAGAACAAAACAGAGAAGTAGAGAATGATGAATGTATAGATTCACATATGATTACAACCACATTGGCAATGAATATTTGCAAAATGGGAGTGGAATGATAGAGCTATGGAGTAAGCTCTTCAATCTCTACAAAATGACATGAAACGGTCATGTACAAGGCTTGCTAATCATCACTTCCTTCTTGCTCTTTTTATAGCTACTTTTGGAGGGTGTTTTGAATTCGAATTCGAATGGTTCCACCTAAGAGTGATCCCCAAAGTTAGGAAATATTCCCTCAGCTCACTAATTCGTGGTTTTAGGTAGCTAGAGCCACGAATTTGCTTTTTACATCATGGATGAGGTTAGCCATTCTTTTTCTTTTTTCTTTTTCACAATTACAAGAGATAAAATGTACTCTTTTACAAGAGGTGTTCACATGACTACACATATGATTACAAATGAACATAAATCAAATAATATCAAGAATGTAGGCTCAGGTAAAATGCACCAATAGCTCCCCCTCAAGCCTAACATGCTTGGCCTCCAAATATATCTTGAGAATTGAACTCACAACCTCCCGGTTAGGAGTACGATGGGCTAACCACTTGCCCAAAAAGCCATGGTTGAGGATTACTTCCTAATCCTCTCTCTTAAGGCGTGTGTTGAAAGTAGTCAAGGACTGACTAGACAAGGAAGCCAGCGGAGAGAGTCAGAGCGAGGTGAAGGATTAAGTAGATAGAGCAGTCGACGCAAATCTGGCAGATAGGCCCTTCAAATTTTTCCAAATCAACATCTTTATAACAATGATTCTCATCACTAACAATCATTGTAAATACCATTTCATATTTTTGTAGCTCCATTTTGTGCAAGCCAAGGAGTCCTTGAGCTTGAGGAGCTTTAGAAGTACCTACATATCAATTTTCGTATTTTTTAGACTCCGTTTAAGCCCTCAAATAGGCCCTGGAACCTAATTTTTAACTAGGCCGGACACTAGGTCTAGACAGGGCCAAAACCTAGTCAAAAACTATAAATAGAGCTAGAGAGCTCATTTTTGAGGTTAGCTTGTAATTGATCTAAACTTGTATGAGCATTTTGGAAGTAATCTAAAGAACTCCATTGCTTCTCACTCTTTGCCTTACTGTGTGTGCACGTGTGTGTGTATGTGTGTGCATGCTAGTGTGCTTCTCACTCACGCACTTGTGCCTTCACTTGCTCAAGGTCTTCATACCATCCTCACGTCTTCCCAGATTGACATTAAAGGAGGTGCTACTCATCACTGAGCTACACCAAATTTTGGCGCCGTTGCCGGGGATCGAGCTTTGAGGATGAGCGTGTGATGGTAAGACGGAGATTTGAGACGTTGGCGTTGTAGGTAATTTCTTTACTTTTCTTATTTTTCTCTTTCTTACTTCACCACCATCATCACCATCTCCCACCTCCATCTCCATCATCGCAAAAATTTTCAGCTTTGATCTTATCACCTTCTCCATTCCATTTCCCTCATTCCACTTGTGAGAGAGAGCGAGAGAGCAATATTGTGTGCATTGTTTTTGCATGGTTGTTGAGTTTTCTTGCAGGATCCAGCTGTATCATCCCCTCCAGCACGTCGCGCAGGTACGGAAATGTGCAAAACTGTCTCTGTGTTGCAAGCTTCTGTTGATCGCGATTGACAAAAAGTTTCATCTTTTGGTAAAACTAAGTGCACCACAGTAGACTAGAGACCTTGCACATCAGAGATCCACAAAAATTTTTGAAAAATTGGCTTTTTTTCAGTCCATCGCGATTGATAGCATCAATCGCGATTGACACTATCCATCGCGACGGACAGCCAGTCAATCGTGACTGACAGACCCCGACAGACACGTGTCCATCGCGATGGACACCCCTGTCCATCGTGACCGACAGAAAAATCGCGATTGACACCCCATTTCGACGAGAATCTTGACCATCGCGACATATAGAGCCCCGATCAACACATAAACACGGAAAAAACCCGAAATTTCAGTCCATCGCGACTGACAGGAGTCCATCGTGACTGATAGGAGTCCATCGCGACTGACACCCTCTGTCCATCGCGACCGACACCCTCTTTCCATCGCGACCGACACCCCCTGTCCATCGCGATTGACACTCATCAATCGCGATTGACACGTGTCCATCGCGACTATTTTTTAGGGTTTTGTAATCTGAAGATTTTGGGCTAATTTTGGGCATGAACATTTCACTCTAGAGCACATAAGGAGGCCATAAGAAAATAACTTGAGAAGTCCTGTTTGCCTGTTAGCCTGTTTGAACCCTATTTTAGCCCTAGAACCCTGAACTGGCATAACTTTCTCATACGAAATCAGTTTGCTGTGATTCTTGTTTTGTTGGAAAGCTCGTGGGGAGTACAACCAAACATTCGACTGGTTACGGTAAAATTAATATTAGGATTATTAGATAGGGTATTTTGAAGTTGACCATACCCCGAAGTAGGAAAATTGAGGGTCCCATGGGATAATTTTCCATAAAGGCGAAAGGCAATTTGGTTTGTGAATTACATGCATGAAAGTGATTGGTTCTGTCTTTGGAATTTAAGTCCTGAGCTAACTTTGGAACTCTTACAGATCTATTGAGAGCATCGAAGGGCATTCTAAGCAAGAGTAAGTGCAAGCTTGGGAACACGTTTCCTGGGCACTCAAGGGCAACCAGGAAGGAAACAAAAGGTTGGAAACTCTCAACTCCCTCTATCAATTCCTAGCTTAGGCTAAGAACGACTAGTGATAGGAGTAGGCCAGGGCAGCGATAGGCATTTATCAAGTTGAAGACTACTTAAATACTCAAGTTCAAGCTAACGACATAATCTTTGTAGGGTCGAGAACTTTAAAGGAAAAAGAACGTAACGTGGAATGATCAACTTCAAGTGCGGAAATACACTCAAGTATACCTGACGACGTGATATCAGACAAGAGTATAAACACGGTAATCAACTAAAAAAGAATCAAGTAACTGATACAAAAGAACTCAACAACGAGGTTGTACTTGGGCAAAATAGGGCCTACTTAAATAGGCATGTGAACCTTAGATCAGGACGACATCTAGGGAGAGACAGACAGTGTCTTAGGTCTTCAGAGGCTAGTGTCAATCACACTGCTAGGTCTTGGGCCCAGCAGTTGAGTCATCACTCTTACTACCCTAGCTCTGAGACTAGTGAATCAGAGATGTCTCAAGGTATGGACAGACCTACAGGAAGTACAGGTGTGCCACATTTGTATAGGGTGGAAGGCCCCTACAAGACGCAGCTGGAATACCTTAGGACCAACCGATTAGGTGCTAGCATCTATGAGGACGGCCTAAGAAGATCCGTGGTCCAGATTAAAGACCCTGACCAATCCATTGGAATAGAACACCCAGCTGTAAAGTTTGAAAATGGAGCATACTTGGATAAAGAAGGAACCATATACGTAGTCACCAGTCACCCAGATAGGACAGATGAATTCGGGAATGTGATCCTTGAGATGGACATAGGTGACCTAGAGCAAGGGAACGTAGGAGGAGAGCCCAGGACCCCTAGGGGGAAGTCTGTTCTTACTAGAATCCTCAATCCCGAGTGGATGCCAAATGATGTAGGGTCAATCATGATCTATGAGTTCAAAGATCGTGATAGCCCAGGCAGAGTGACCTACTTAGATCACGCTTCAAAGAGGATCTTTGTGGTTACAGAACATGACAGGCATGCTTATACTTGGAAGGGTGAATTCGTTTTCCCCCAACCAAGATCGAACGTGTCCTATGGTCACCCTGGAGCTGGAACATCCCAAGCTCATGGAACTCAAAGAGATAGAAGTAGAGATAGGCCAGAAGTAAGCTTTGCCAACCCAGGGGGCAGAGAAAGAACGAGGACGGAAACAAATAGAGTGGAACCTGAGGTACTTAGAGCCCCAAGGAATCAAAGAAATACGAATGAGTTCCCTCTACCAAGACCTAGAGAGCACACGAGGACTTTGAGACCGACCCAGTTAGTGAAGTCCATGAAGAACTACTTCGATGGCACTGGAGATCCATATGATCATGTGGTGGAGTTTAGGCAAGTCTTGAGAGCTGAACAAGTTGAAGATCTATTCACGCAGTACAATGCCTTTGGTCTAACCCTTAGGAACACTGCCCTGACATGGTTTCAGCCACTAAACGAGATGCAGTTCAGGAGCATAGACCAACTTCTAGAGGCATTCATTATCAAATTCTCTAAAAGTGGCATAAGACATAACACTTCCTCGCAGATTCACAGCTTCAAGCAAACCCCTCAAGAATCGTGAGACTTGCTGGAAGAAGATTTAGGCAATACTTAGAGAGATGCCCTGTCCCTGAGTTACCCACGCCAGCTAAGCAAGTGGCTTTGTTCTTGGATGGATTGCTAAGTACCAAATTGAGATCATATGTGTACTTGAAGGATCCTAGGACCATAGAAGAGTGTGTACGCATGTGCATTGACATCGAGGATAACCTAGGGGAAGAGCTAGAGCTTTCCAAAATCTACAAAGACTCAGATAGTGCCTCTAGCCTCTCTTCCTTGCAATCCACATCAATTGAGGAACTTGCAGAGAAAGTAGCTCAAAAATTAGGTGTCACTAGCAAACAGATCCCAAGATTTGCCCGTGTGAAAAGATGCTATACTTGTGGAGGTGACCACATGGCAAATGTATGTCCCATTATGGCTCAACCCCAAGTAAATCCTAGTAGCCAGTACTGCACCATAGAACAGAGGTACACCAATCACACCGTGCAAGATTGCCCCTACAATAAGCAAGCCGTTAGGCAGACGTACCCACAACCATACCCTCAACAAGGAAGATACCAGAACCAGTACCCACCTCAGCAGTATGCTAGGCCTCAACAAACCTACCAACCCTACCAAAACCAACAAAGGCCTCAGCCTGTGTTAGCACAACAACCCCCTGCTCCAGCTAATGTAATTCCGGTAAAGTATGCAGCTGCAGAAGAGAATTTGAATAGAGCTATAGTGCCAGTAACGCCATTGCTTTCAGAAAGTGATCCCATTGACCATAGCTTTGATTCTACACATGTTGATAGTCCCCAGGCTTACTACATGCAATCTCCTGAACATGGTGAATCCTACTACAGTGAAGAACCAAGTGAACCTAGTTGGGAGCCAGAGTACACCAATGCAATGTACACAAACCCCAACTCTAGACCTCAACCTAGGCAAGTAAGACCCCCATTTCCTAGAGGACCATGCTACAGATGTCAGGGAGATCATCTCATTCGTGATTGTCCCTTGCCTCCACCTACACAACCCCTGTCAGTGACGATCCAGGGCTATTGCCAAGAGTGTGGAAAGGAGCATCTCTTACGAGACTGCCAAAGAATCCTAATAATATGCCGAAAATCACTCCTATCAATGTTGTTGGGTTAGTTGTAGACTCCACAGGAAGTGTGACGTCCACTACACTAGTGCAAGTGATCACTAGAGCCCAAGCCTTGCAACAGAACCAAAGCGTAGGCCAGGAAAAGAGCATAGATGTTAGTGAAACGGAGAGCATGACAAAGAAGAGGACTAGAGCTTGGAGAGATAGTCGTGAAAGAATGAAAAGACAATGGACAAAGAAAATGAGCGAACTTGAGGAAAGCCTAAGAGAAACGAGAGCCAGGATAACCGAACTCACATCTCAAACTCCCTCTCACACTACCCCACCTCGACCATTCCCAACTCAATCCGACCCGCCACCTTCCAACCCGCCTCACCTAATCCCACCACCCCCTAGAGTAGGATCAGTCCTAGCAGATCCCACTCTCGAGGACCTAAACATGATGCTCAAAGCATATCAGGCCAGAATCCAAGCAGGGCCAAACATAAGTGATCATAAGAGGAGCCACGAATTCGTGATTTGTGGTAGGTAGAGAATCAAATCAATCATTGATTTATTGGAGAGTGATTGACGGAAGTTAGCCTCCCAAACTCAACTATAAATAGATGGCAGTTTTAGTCGTGGTTAGAGAGACCTATGTGAAGACCTCCAAGAGCTGAGCTTTATGCCATATCAAGGTGTGATTACACACATATGTATCAGTAAGTCCATTGTATTGTACAAGCAATATACTTTCATTTTCATGATTATTTGAGTTCATATGTCCATGTTCTGTGAAGTGTACTACTCATTGCCATTACTCTCAGTTTTCGCAGTCAGATTGCAGAGATTGTTTCTCTGAGCTTGGTGCATCATTTTCCGTGATTTAACTTGGTAAAGTTAGCTCTATACGTTTACTATGTGCTCACAAATTTGCATGTCATTTGGATGTTGCAATCTTCAGTTATGGTTATTTGAAGTCAACAGGGTCTGTTCATCTTCACTTCTCTGTGAGGTACCCGATTTTTTCACTCACCTTGTCAGAGCCATTTCTCAGTGGTTACTAATCCAAATTCAGTGATTTAAAGCTTGTTGGATTCAGTTTACTGTCTAGTATAACCATAACAATTTTTATAATCATTGCATTCCTACATTTTTAGTTATGTTCATTTTGCTGCTCACTGGTCTCAAACTATAGCAGCCCGTGAAAATTGGGATGATGTCATCACTTGTTAAAACTCATTCTCAGTGTGTGGTTTATTATTTTTGATGAGATTACTCTTGAAAGTTAGCTCTTTAAGCTACCTAGACTTCCCCAAGAGGAATTAAGCTAATTGCTGCTGTGCTCAGAGAATTATGTAAAACACTTGACAGGTGTATGAACTTAGAATAGCAAGTTTTCACCTCTGAGCTAACTCCAACTTATCTGTTTTGATCTATCTTTTTGAGAGTGATCTTCCAAGGTACATAGGGTGTCTAATACATCCATTGGCAAGCTAAAAGGGCCCACCATATACTCCTGGAGTTCATTTGGCTGGTGTAGATCAAGGTTTTTGCAACACTTCTTCATCTTCAAGCACATACCTATCCATCTCTTCACAGTGGTATCAGAGCAAGGTTGGACAACATGGCAGATGGATTTCCTTCATCAATTGACAAATTGGATAGAGGTAATTACTCAGCTTGGTCATTAAGAATGGAAGCTTATCTCCAAGGTAGAAGTTTATATGGTTATGTGGCTGGAGATGAAGTTATGCCAAGTTTCAGGAACAAAAGTCAACCAACACAAGAAGAGCAAGAAAGATTGAGCACATGGTGCTCCAAGGATGCACTTGCAAGGTCTTATCTCCTCAACTCTATCTCAGATTTTTTGTTGCCTCGCATTAGAAGTTGTAAGACATCTCAGGAAGTGTGGGATGCACTTGAAGCTTTCTTTTCTTCAAGTACTAAAGCAAGAAAGCATCAACTATGGCTTGATTTCACAACCCTCAAGAAGGCTCCCAAACAAAATGTGACTGATTTTGTCACAAAGATCAAGGACATAGCAGATCAGTTGGGAAGCATTGGAGAGGTAATAGATGAAGAGGAAATTGTAAGGCAGGTCATCAATGGCTTGAAGGCAGATGACAAGTGGGAAGCATTCACCACAGCTATGGATTTGTACATGGACATGCATGTACCTGATTTCAATACACTCATTGGACAACTACTTACTCAAGAGGCAAAGCTTATCAAAAATGGAGAAAGCTCTAAAGGTAATCAATCTTTAGCTTTATACACTGATAAAAGCAAGTCCAAAGATAACAAAGGAAAGGCAAAGAAAGTGGATGATGAAGCAGGTACATATCAAGCTAACTATGCAAGTAGAGGAAGACATGGCAGAGGTAGAGGAAGAGGAGGTAGACAAGGCAGGGGGAGATCCCAAGACTCCAACCCATGTTCTATTTGTGGACTAACTAATCATACAACTGAAAATTGCTTTAGGAATTCCACGAATCAAAGAGGTAGAGGATACAATAGAGGAAGTTATGGCTACTCAAGAGGAAGGTTCAACAACTACCATGGGAACTACAACAACTACAATCATTCAAACTATCAAGGAGGCTACAAAGGAAGGAGAGACTACAATAACTACACAGAAGACTCAAACAAAGAGGATTCATTATTGATCATGAACATGGCTATGCCACAAGGTAAATCTGATGAGCATGTTTTCTACATAGACTCAGGTTGTTCAAATCATGTGGCAGGAAATGTGGCACTCCTATCAGATTTAGAAGATCCAAGGAATAAGCATGAGATAAAAACAGGAGATGATACAAAACATCCTGTGGAGAAAATAGACAATGTCAAAGCACCTGATGGAAACATCAACCTACTCAGTAAGGTACTCTATGTCCCTACCATTACAAAGAATTTGATAAGTGTTGGGCAGATAGTAGAGAAAGGTTTGCAATTCAGGTTCACAAAAGCAGGAGCATTTGTTGAAGATCCAAGTCAAGGATTCAGAAAAAATGCAAAAGGTGAAAAGACAGGTAGATTGTTCACATTTGAATTACAGGACACTAGAAACATTGCTCTCTTTAATTATGGTAGTCAGACACTCACAGAATTGGAAGTATGGCACAAAAGGTTAGCACATATTGGTGAAAGGTCATTAAAGCAGATTTGCAGGGACCAAAGTGTACTTGGACTCCCTAATTTGTCAAAACAACATATGATTTATAAGTGTAGTGCATGTCAATTTGGAAAGTCTCACTGGTTACCATTCATGAAGAAAGGTTATATGCATGGAGATCTCTTGGAGTTGGTTCATACAGATGTATGGGGACCTAGCAAGGAAGCTTCAATATCTGGATCAAGGTATTATGTCTCCTTTATTGATGATTGCAGCAGATGGACTATCCTATTCTTTATGAAACACAAAGATGAAGTTTTTTCATGTTTCAAAAGATATTTGGCTCTTGTGGAGAATCAAACAGGTAAATCACTAAAAAGGCTAAGGTCAGATGGAGGGGGAGAATACTTCTCCCATGTGTTTGATTCTTTTCTTCAAGAAAGAGGAATCAAAAGAGAGGTAACTCGAAGGTACACTCCTGAGCAAAATGGAGTGGCAGAAAGGAGGAATAGGACAATTGTTGAAGTTGCAAGGTCTATGTTAAATGAAAAGCATTTACCTAATTACTTATGGGTTGAGGCTGTATCTACAGCCACTTACTTGATTAACAGGTTGCCTTCAAAATCCCTTGATGGGCCATATGAGGCTTGGAATGGAAGAAGACCAAGCTTAGATCATTGTAAAATTTTTGGATGTATTGCTTTTGCTCATGTTCCTTCATAGATTAGAGGCAAGATGGATCCAAAGGCAGAAAGGTGTGTATTTATTGGATATGACAACAATCAAAAGGGCTACAGGTTATACAACCCTACCAACAAAGGATTCTTGGTAAGCAGAGATGTAGTTTTTGATTAAAACAATTCATGGTATGAAGATTCATGCAGGAAGGTCAATTTACCATACACTCTTGAAGAAGATTTTCCAAAGCTTGGTAGAGAACAACCAAAGATTGAAGAACAAGACACCTCAGAGGATGATGAAGAATCTCAGATGGAAAAGATCAAAGCATGGAAGTCTAAAGGTAAAGCAAAATTGCAGGAACTTGGACATGAGGCAGAATCATCACATCATGGCCTAAGAAGATCTATGAGGGAAAAGAAAAAACCAAAAAGGTATGGGTTTGACACCTCATTAGTAACTAAACATTCTATCTACATAGCACAAGACATAAACCAAGAGGATCCATCATCATTTGAAGAGGCCAAAGCAAAAACAGAATGGAAGCATGCAATGAAGGAAGAGATTGAAGCACTTGAGGAAAACGACACTTGGGATTTGGTGCCCAAGGCTTCATCCATGAAGGTAATAGGCTCAAGATGGGTCTATAAACTCAAGAAGAATTCTGATGGTTCCATTAACAGGTATAAGGCAAGGCTTGTGGCAAAAGGCTTTGCACAAACTCAGGGAATTGATTATGAGGAGACCTTCTCTCCTGTGGCAAAGATGCCTACTATTAGGGTTTTGCTTAGTATTGCCTCTTCTAAGAATTGGAAGATACTTCAACTAGATGTAAAGAATGCATTCTTGAATGGTTGGATAACAGAAGAGGTATATATGGCACAACCACCTGGTTTTGAGAATCAAGTTTATCCTGATTATGTATGTAAAATTAACAAAGCATTGTATGGTCTCAAGCAAGCTCCAAGAGCTTGGAATTTCATGCTTGTTTCATTCTTGCAGGACAAAGGCTTTCAACCAAGCAAGGCAGATCCTTCACTCTTTATTAAAAAGAGTAATTCTGAGGTCATCTACTTATGTGTATATGTAGATGATATTATATTGAAAGGAAATGATGCAGATGGTATGAAGAAAATCAAAGATCAGATGAGAGAAGAGTTCAAGATAAGTGATTTGGGTTCACTTACCTACTTCCTAGGTTTGGAAGTTGTCTACAAAGATCATTGTTTGTTTCTCACTCAAAGAAAGTACATTAAGGACATATTGACAAAATTCAAGATGCAAGATTGTAAGATTGCAGGTACTCCAATGGAGGTCAATCACAAATTGAGCTCACATGAAGGTGAACTCATAGAGGACATCACATCATATCAAAGTCTAGTGGGTAGTCTCAACTATGCCACATTGACAAGAGTAGATATATGTTACAGTGTGAGTGTGCTAAGTCAATTTATGCACACACCAAGGAAACCACATATGGATGCTGCCAAAAGGATTCTCAAGTATCTCAAAGGAACCATAAAGGAAGGACTTTATTATCCTTATGTATCTCATTTAGGTTTGAAGTTATCTTACCTTTGCAGGTTCAAAGCTTATTTCATGGTCATCCAAGAAGCAACCCACAATTGCTCTCTCTTCTACTGAAGCTGAATATAGAGGTCTTGCCATAGCTACTCAGGAAGCTATGTGGATGAAGACATTGTTCAAAGATCTTGGATTGGAGTTTGGAACTCCAACTATTTTTGGTGACAATATGAGTTCTATTCATTTGGCTGCTAATCCTATTTTTCATGCACTAAACATATTGAAGTTCATTATCACTATGTACGCGAGAAGGTTCTAAGCAAAGAGATTCAAATATCATATGTGTCCACTCATCAACAATGTGCAGATATTCTAACCAAAGCATTGGATGGTACAAAGCTTTGCAAATTCAAGGCTATGATTGGATTGCAGGTAATCTTGGAAGATTGAAGACCTCAAGCATACTTGGCTTGAGGGGGAGCTATTGGAGCAAGTCTATGACAAGCCTAAGTATTGGCTTGAGTCTCACAAAGTCTTAGAAGAAGCTTCAAAATGAAGACTATTTAAAGTTCACTTGTGAACTACCTCTTGTAACTTTTGAAGAGTTTACTTAATGTAAAAGTGAAAGAATCTTAAGTGGTTGAGTCCACTTGATCAAGAATGGAAAGAGGAGCCACGAATTTGTGATTTATGGTAGGTAGAGAATCAAATCAATCATTGATTGATTGGAGAGTGATTGAGGGAAGTTAGCCTCCCAAACTCAACTATAAATAGATGGTAGTTTTAGTCGTGGTTAGAGAGACCTATGTGAAGACCTCCAAGAGCTGAGCTTTATGTCATATCAAGGTGTGATTACAAAGCACACATATGTATGAGTAAGTCCATTGTATTGTACAAGCAATATACTTTCATTTTCATGATTTTTTGAGTTCATATGTCCATGTTCTTTTGAAGTGTACTACTCAATGCCATTACTCTCAGTTTTCTCAGTCAGATTGCAGAGATTGTTTTTCTGAGCTTAGTGCATCATTTTTCGTGATTCAACTTGGTAAAGTTAGCTCTATAAGTCTACTATGTGCTCACAAATTTTCATGTCATTTGGATGTTGCAATCTTTAGTTATGTTTATTTGAAGTCAACAGGGTCTGTTCATCTTCACTTCTCTGTGAGGTACCCGATTTTTTCACTCACCTTGTCAGAGCCATTTCTCAATGGTTACTTATCCAAATTCACTGATTTAAATCTTGTTGGATTCGGCTTACTGTCTAGTATAACCATAACAATTTTCATAATCATTGCAGTCCTACATTTTGAGTTATGTTCATTTTTATGCTCATTGTTCTCAAACTGTAGCAGCCCATGAAAATCGGGATGATGTCATCACTTGTTAAAACTCATTCTCAGTGTGTGGTTTATTATTTTTGATGAGATTACTCTTGAAAGCTAGCTCTTTAAGCTACCTAGACTTCCCCAAGAGGAATTAAGCTAATTGTTGCTGTGCTCAGAGAATTATGTAAAACACTGGACAGTTGTATGAACCAAGAATAGCAAGTTTTCACCTCTGAGCTAACTCCAACTTATCTGTTTTGATCTATCTTTTTGAGAGTGATCTTCCAAGGTACATAGGGTGTCTAATACATCCATTGGCAAGCTAAAAGGGCCCACCATATACTCCTGGAGTTCATTTGGCTGGTGTAGATCAAGGATTTTGCAACACCTCTTCATCTTCAAGCACATACCTATCCATCTCTTCACAGATAACAGAAGAGGTATATATGGCACAACCACCTGGTTTTGAGAATCAAGTTTATCCTGATTATGTGTGTAAACTTAACAAAGCATTGTATGGTCTCAAGCAAGCCCCAAGAGCTTGGAATTTTAGGCTTGTTTCATTCTTGCAGGACAAAGGCTTTCAACAAAGCAAGGCAGATCCTTCACTCTTTATTAAAAAGAGTAATTATGAGGTCATCTACCTATGTGTATATGTAGATGATATTATATTGACAAGAAATGATGCAGATGGTATGAAGAAGATCAAAGATCAGATGAGAGAAGAATTCAAGATAAGTGATTTAGGTTCACTTACCTACTTCCTAGGTTTGGAAGTTGGCTACAAAGATCATGATTTATTTCTCACTCAAAGGAAGTATATCAAGGATATGTTAGCAAAATTCAAGATGGAGGATTGTAAAAATTACAGGTACTCCAATGGAAGTCAACCATAAATTGAGCTCACATGAAGGTGAACTCATAGAGGACATCACATCATATCAAAGCCTTTCGGGTAGTCTCAATTATGCCACATTGACAAGGGTAGATATATGCTATAGTGTGAGTGTGCTAAGTCAATTCATGCACACACCAAGGAAACCACACATGGATGCTGCTAAGAGGATACTCAAATATCTCAAAGGAACCATAAATGAAGGACTTTATTATCCTTATGTATCTGATTTAGGGTTGAAGCTATTTTCTGATGCACATTGGGCTGGCTCCAAGGAAGATAGAAGGAGCACTTCAGGTTATCTTACCTTTGCAGGTTCAAAGCTTATTTCATGGTCATCCAAGAAGCAACCCAAAATTGCTGTCTCTTCTACTGAAGCTGAATACAAAGGTCTTGCCGTAGCTACACAAGAAGCTATGTGGATGAAGACATTATTCAAAGATCTTGGATTGGAGTTTGGAACTCCAACTATTTTTGGTGACAACATGAGTTCTATTCATTTAGCTGCTAACCCTATTTTTCATGCAAGGACTAAACACATTGAAGTTCATTATCACTATGTAAGAGAAAAGGTTCTAAGCAAAGAGATTCAAATATCATATGTGTCCACTCATCAACAATGTGCAGATATTTTGACCAAAGCATTGGATGGTACAAAACTTTGCAAAATTCAAGGCTATGATTGTATTGTAGGTGATTCTTGAAGATTGAAGACCTCAAGAATACTTGGCTTGAGGGGGAGCTGTTGGAAAAAATCCATTACAAGCCTAAGTATTGGCTTGAGTTTCTAAGAGAAGACAATGTATGGAAATCTAAGAGTTCACTTGTGAACTCACCCTTGTAATTGTTTGATCATTTACTTGATGTAAAAGTAAGAGGAATCAAAGTAGTTGAGTTCACTTGATAGAAATAGAGAGAGAAACCACAAATTTTTGATTTGGAGGTTGGAGAATCAATCAATCTCAAAAAATTAGGAAACTACTTTTAGGTGAGCAAGATTCAAATTCAAATCTTCGCTCCAAAGCTCTCTATATATACATGGTAGTTTAGTCGCACTTTCAGAGGCATCCATAAGCTGAGCTATATGCTATATCAAGTGTGGATACAATGCACACACATGTATCTATAACCTCACTGTATTCTACAATCAATATACATTCATATTTATGATCATACAAGTTCATATCTTCATGGTTGTGTGAGTCTACTATTTACTATTATGCTTCTCAGATTTTTCAATCATTCACTACTCTGTAGATTTTTGATTTTTTTCAGTCAACTTGTCAGAGCTGGTTCTTCGCGTGTACTAAATCAAAATGCATGATTCAAAGTTTTTTGGATTCAAAATACTGTCTATTATCAGCATACAAAATTGCATAATGATTGAATATTCGAATCTTGAGGTATGATCTTTTTTCTGCTCACTGGTCTAAATACTATTGCAGCCCGTGAAAATCGGGATGATGCCATAACTTGTTAAACTTCATTCTCATTGTGTGATTCACTATTTATGATGAGATTACTCTTGAAAGTTAGCTCTCTAAGTTAATTAGAGTTCACCAAAAGGAATTAAGCTAATTGCTGCTGTGCTCAGAGAATTATTCAAGACACTGGAGAGGTGTATGAATCAAAATAGCAAGTTTTTCACCTCTGAATTAATTCCAGCTCATCTTTTTTTATCTATGTTTTTGAGATTGCTCTTCCAAGGTACATAGGGTGTCTAACACATCCACTGGCAAGCTAAAAGGGCCCACCACATACTACTAGAGTTCATTTGGTTGGTGTAGTGCAAGGATTTTGCAGCACCACTTCATCTTGAAGCACGTATCTATCCATCTCTTCATAGTAATATGGGTTCATGAATGATACAATGACATTAGGTCCAAAGATCAAACATGAAGCCACTTCATTTTTGATGGGGGATGATTCTAACACCCCAATGCAACAATGGAAGATGGATTCCCTCGACTATTTCCATAAGAAGTGATATATGCTCACTGTTCTAAACTTTTCTCTGCACCAGTAGAGAGACATAAAATGAAATTTTGCAAACTTATAGTTGATTATAAGAGCTACCCAATAAGACTTAAATCATCCAAAATGGATATTCGAGCTGGGAGAACCACCCTCTACAAAACATGATACTTGTTTGCAACACTCTCTACCTATGTGCAGAGATATACCTTCACAAAGTTCGCAATTTCTGACAACTCACTTAGCCAAATAACTTGAAACTTTGGCAAACCTCAAGGCACTATATGAGAGAAAAAATTAATTTTGAAATCAATGAAAATGATTATAATGAGAGAGCAAAAAATGCTCTGCAATATGGCACAATAAGATTTAGAGAAGCCTAACTACACCTCTAGATAGAGAGGAGCAAAATCACGAGAAAATGAGGTAAGCAAGCAAGGGGGCTGCTTGCTCTAGTTTATGACTTCACTAAAATAAGTGGGAAACTCATGGAATACATAGAACTCAAGAAAAAAAGGCGGGATGATGCTTATATAGAGTTTTACTTTTCCTACAATCTAGCTAACCAGCCATCAATCAGTGTAGGTGCACTTTTTGGTGGATGATTTGATGAGATTTGAATTTGATTGAGTTTTGAGGAGCTTCTAACTTTATTCCACGACTTTGGTCCTAATTTTTTATTGGTCCACTTGCAAAACTCATGGTTGAGACTTTTTGCATGATTGAGACTTGATTTTCAACACTCCCCCTCAAGTCTCAATGCCTAGGTCCTTCATTCCAATGCATGCCTTGAAGTGTTGTAGCTTTTCTCCATCCAATGCTTTGGTAAACATATCTGCATATTGGTCCTTTGTATTGACATGCTCCACCTTGACATCCCTTGACATGATGTTCTCTCTAATAAAGTGGTAATGCACTTCTATATGCTTCGACCTTGCATGGAACACCTGATTTTGAGCCAAGCATATGCTACTTATGTTGTCACAAAAAGTAGGTACTTGCTTAACTTGCAAATCAAGATCAACAAACAACTGCTTGAGCCACATAAGCTCACATGAGACTTGTGCTAAGCCTCTATACTCAGCTTCAGTTGATGAAAGAGCCAGTGTTGGTTGTTTCTTTCACATCCATGAGATGGTCTTCTTCCCTAGCATGATAACATATCCACTAGTGCTCCTCTTGTCATCTTTCGAACCTGCCCAATCAACATCACAATAAGATTATACATTTAATCCATCATCAAATGGATAATATAGACCTTCATTCACTGATCCTTTGAGGTATCTAAGTATCTTTTAGCTGCAACAAGATGAGGTACTCTTGGTGCCTTCAAAAATTGAGATAACACTCCAACTACATGTGCAATATCTGGTCTTCTTCACCTTCATGAGCACTTAGTTTAACATTTACTTCTAGTGGATTTGAAATGGGCTTTCAATAACACAAGGCAAACTTCTTTAAAAGATCTAGAATGTATTTCCTTTGCATCAAGTATATACCTTCCTCTTTATATAGTACTTGAATCCCAAGTAAATACCTTAAAATCCCTAAATCTGAGATTTTAAACTCACATCCAAGCTTCCTCTTTATGTCCTTGATGTTGCCTTCATCATCCCCTGTAATCATCAAGTCATCAACATATATACAAATGAAAACAATTTTGCTACCTTCCTTCTTCACAAAGAGTGATGGGTATGCATGACTCTGATTGTATCCACATTTTACCAAGTAGTCCACAAGTCTTTGGTTCCAAGCTCTTGGGGCTTGCGTGAGTCCATAAAGAGCCTTCTTTAGCCTGCATACATGATGTGGAAACCTCTCATCTTCAAAGCCTTGAGGCTGGTCCATGAAGACTACCTCTTCAAACTCTCCATTTAGGAAAGCATTCTTCACATCCAACTGGTACATTTTCCAACCTTTTGAGACTGAAATTGCAATCAAACTTCTTATGGTGGACAGCTAGTGGGCTGAATGTTTCCTCAAATACTATGCCATAGGTTTGAGCAAAACCTTTGGCAACCAGCCTTGCTTTATACCTAGAGATGCTCCCATCTGCATGCCTCTTTACCTTGTACACCGATTCGTTGCCAATGACTTTCATGTCCTTTGTTCTTGGCACCAATGACCAAGTATCATTTTCTTCAAGTGCCTTGAATTCCTCCTCCATAGCTTCAATCCATTCCCTATGCTTATTTGCTTCTTCAAAAAAAATTAGGTTCTTCACTAGCTATAACTTGACTCATGTAGGCATAGTGTCTTGCAATGAATGAATCATAAGTTAACCTTTGAACAGGATATTTAACCCTATTGGATGACCTTACCTCACCACTAGGTGGTAGGAATATCCTCCTCCTTGGTTTAGATTCGTTAAATCCTAGAGTTTCTAATTTTTCCACATCTTCATCACTTGTAGATTCCATGTCTACCCATCAATGGTCTTCATCATTTGCCTTTTCCTTTCCTTTGGTACTTCCTTCACTTGAATGAGCTTCATTCCTTGTCCTTCCATGCCAAGCTGATGTAGCACTCTCCTCTGATGGTGTGCTTGAAGTGTTTGGGCCACTTATCTCCATGCTTTGTTGTTGCTCTTTGAACTTCTTCTCGACTTCATATGCATCGTCAACCTGTAACACATCTTTGCTACCATATCAACGCAGCAAATCATCAAATATTACATCCCTAGATACCTTAAGCTCTTTGGTGCAAGGGTTATAGCATATGAAACCCTTTTGCTCTCAAGAATATCCAAGAAATATACACCTATCTGCCTTTCGGGTCTAACTTGTGTCTCAGGTATGTGAACATAACACACACAACCAAATACTTTGAGATGTGATAGGTTGGGTTTCTTACCACACCAAGCTTCATAAGGTGTAACTCCATGTACTCCTGAGTTTGGACACCTATCCATAATGTATATGGCTGTATTTGTTGCATCAGCCCAATAAGAGTTAGGAACATTCATTTTATTTAAAAAATCTCTAGCCACTTCTGCTATGTATCTATTCTTCCTCTCTGCCACCCCATTTTGTTGAGGTGTATACCTGCAAGTGAATTGACTTTTGATGTCATGGTCATATAAAAAAATCTAAAAATTCATTTGAAAAATACTCTCCCCCTCCATCCGATCTGAGAGTCTTTATATACTTCCCTGTTTCCTTCTCCACTAGATTTTTGAACCTCTTGAAGTGGTAAAACACCTCTGACTTTGACTTCATGCAATACATCCAAACAAATCTTGAATGATCATCTATAAATGTGACAAAATATCTATTACCTCCAATGGATGGTTCCCTTTTAGGTCCCATACATCTGTGCGTATGAGATTCAACATGTCATTGCTCACATGTGCTCCCTTCTTGAATGGCAATCTACTTTGTTTCCCTAATTGACAAGCATGACACAAATGTTGCATATTCTGAGATGTAAGATCAGGTAGACCACTCATGAAGCCCTTCCTTTGCATGTCCTTCATCCTTTGTAAGTTTATGTGTGCAATTATTTTATGCCATAAGTCAATTTCTGCACTATGTTTATTTCCAATTGACAAGTAGATAGTGTGAGGGTTTGATGGCTTTACCTCCATGGTGAAGAGTCTTCCTCGCTTCTTTCCTTTTGCTATGAGCTTGTAGTCCTGCATGGGGTCTTCAACAAAACATCCTTGATCATTGAACCTCACCTCATAACCTCTTTCAACCATTTGACCTACTGAAACCAAGTTCTTTGTGATGGTAATTGGCACATGCAACACATCCTTCAACACCTTCGAGATTTGAGATCCATTCAATGCAACATCTCCCACATGTGTAATCTTGTGCCGAGTGTCATCCCTTGGCTCTACATGTCCTTGAGTGATGGGAGAGTGTAAATTAAAGAAAACATCTTTATTGCAACTCATATGGTTGCTACAACCACTATCAATGTACCATGTAAAATCTGAATTGACTCTTTCACTTGAACCATGCATCATAAGCAAGTTCTCATTTTTTGAATTTGCTAAAGTACTAGCATAATTACCTTGGTTCCTTTTTTATCCTTGATTTACTCCTCCATTGGACCAACAATCTCTTGCATAATGGCCCGGTTTTCCACGAGTAGCGTTCTCCATTCGATGCTTCTCTTCCATGTGATCTTCCTCCTCTTCCTCTACTGCTTCGTCTTCCTCTTGATCCATAGCTTTGGTTGGAGCCTTCTTGGTTGCTTGAGCTTGAGCTTGACCTTCCTCTCCCTCTTCCTTGGGAGTTTTGTCCATCTCTTTTGCCTTTGCCTCTACTTGCATAGAAAACTTGGGCTTGGCTGCCCTTTGATTGTGAACCTCCTTGGTTCATCTCTTCGGTCACCATCAATGTGACTAATTGATCAAATTTTGATAGGGAATCCCTCACATAAATTGATGTGGTGAATTCCTTCCACCTTTCATCCTCTCTCAAGCCATTGAGAGTGTGCACAACAAGATCGTCATCTTCGATTGGGCTCCCAATTGAGCCTAGGGCATCTGCAAGCTCCTTAACCTTCAAAATGTACACATTTATGTTAGTACTTGGTGCTTTCCTAAGATTATTTACCTCATTCTTGAGCCGAATCTTCCTTGCTTTGGTTGATGAAGAGTACAATCTCTGCAAGGTCTCCCAAACCTTCTTGGATGTGTCCAAGTCTTGTATATGCCATATCATGCTATTGCTTATGTGTTGGGATAGAATGAGTACGACTCTCCTATCCCTTTCTATCCATTCATTTAGTGCCTTGACCTAACCTTGAAGTGGTGGATCATGTACATGAGGCATTGGCTCTATGCCGCTCACTAATCCCCACAATCCTTTGCCCATAAGGTAGTTGCTAACTCTAAATTTCCATGGTTGATAATTTGCTTTCTCTAACTTCTCTATTTGTGCATTATACTCAACCATAATGAGCTCTAAGATGCTCCTCTAGCTTCTTCTCAAGTGTTTGTATGCTTTCGAAGGTGTGGATATTACCTTTTGATAGCTTCTCCCTTGCTAATCTTCGACTAGTTGAGATCTCGATTGACGTAGCCCCCTTTCAATGTCTTCTTGCTTTGATGAGTCCTCCTTGTGCTTCCACGAGTTGTCTTGATCCCTTCAAGTCTTCAATATGATTCCCAATGATGTTTCCAAGCCTCCAAAATGGCTTTGATACCACTGATGGGGGATGATTCTAACACCCCAATGTAACAATGGAAGATGGCTGCCCTCCACTAGGTCTAGAAGCAGTGATATATGCTCACTGTTCTGAACTTTTCTCTGCACCAGTACATAGAATTAAAATGAAAATTTGTAGAATTATATTTGACTATAAGAGCTAACCAAAAAGCTTTAGATAATCCAAAATGGATATTCCAACTGGGAGAGCCAGCCTCTGCAAAATAGGCTACTTGTTTGCAACACTCTCTACCTATGTGCAGAGATATACCTTCACAAAGTTGGAAATTTCTCACAACTCACTCAACCAAATAATTTGAAACTTCGGCAAAGTTCAAGGAACTATATGATAGACCAAATGAATTTCGAAATCAATGAATATGAGTACAATGAGAGAGCAAACAATGCTCTGCAATCTCGTGTAATCAGATTTGGAAAAGCCTAACAACACCTCTAGATAGAGAGGAGGAAAATCATGAGAAAATGGGGTAAGCAAGCAAGGGGGCTGCTTGCTAGAGTTTATGACTTCATTAAATTAAGTGGGAAACTGTGGAATGCATAAAAATCAAGAAACAAAGGCGGGATGATGCTTATATAGAGTTTTACTTTTCCTACAATCTAGCTAACCACCTACCAATCAGTGTAGGTGCACTTTTTGGCGGCTGATTTGATGAGATTTGAATTTGATTGATTTTGGTGGAGCTTCTAACTTTATTCCATGGATTTGGTTCCTCCTTTTTGATTGTTCCACTTGCAAAACTCATGGTTGAGACTTTTTGCATGATTGAGACTTGATTTTCAACAATTTTGGAATACTTTATTGATTGTTTTGTTGATTCTATTGAATTGATTCAAAATGTTTCTTGCAATTCTATTGATGGAAATGCAACAATGTTTTATGATAAAATCAAGTAAAGCTGTATTAGAAATGATAACAATGAAGAACATATCACCAAATTGTATTGGACTAATATCTAGTACGATACCCACTATTTTTTCCATAGTCTTATCATCCATGGCATACAATGCTTTAAGAAATGCTACTAAACTATAACTCTTCAACCACAACATGGATCTAAGGATATGTTTTTCATGCCTATCAATGTACTAATATTATTTGACTACCAGAGTAGTATTGAGGATAGCAATAATGTTCACTTCACCAATCAAATGTTTAAGGTATTATTAACCTCTTAAATTTGACAATGTTATTCAATAGAGATAAATTATTTATGATATTTAATGGTGCACACTCAAATTTCAATCCCATTGGCTATGGACACCCCTCTACATTAGTTTAAAGATGAAACAAGTCGTGCCTTTGGCGGTGTGATATGTGCTTTGGCCTTTGGGCTTGTTGAAATCAGTGATTCTGTGTGGCCTTAGAACCGTCTCTTCCTAAGCTCTACCTTACCAAAAATTCGGGCTCTATCTCCTAGTTGTGCTAAGCATTTAACCCTTGCTTTGTGGGACATGGGAGTCCTTGTCTTCACATGTACTCTCAAATTAATTCACGTTTCATTGGAATAGTAGATCTCTACGATGGAATTTTCTTAAGAAAAAAGATTCAAAGACTTTGATAGGCATTGCTTGAAGCAACGAGATCATTGCTTTTGATAATAAATCATCCACAGAGTGATATGAAAAAATTATAAGGCATATTAGCTTTGATATGTTTCCATGTGTTGCAATGAGTCTGCGCAAAGAGGAGGGCATTACTCAAGTCTTTTTCTTGTGCTATAACAATTGCTAAATCTCAAACAAGGTTTGAAGAAGCTTGTATATCAGTAGAAGGACTTCATGGAAATAAGCTAGCTATTCATGGTGAAGTTATCGGATGGTCGATGTCCCCCTGAAACGTGATAAGAGGAGAAACCATTTGAGAAATTTGGAAGACTAGAAGCTTGGTGAAGTAGCTCTATAATGTTCTTTAGCTCTCACTTTTTTTCCTCAGGATGTATATTTTTCTTTATCAATTATGTTGAACAACTCCCTTTTTTTGTAAGACATTCATGCAAGAACCACAACACAATCTCATGAAATGTTTCTTTCTCTAATGAGCTAGCACGGTAAGGACTCAGGGGTCCATCACAACTGTATCAGCTCCAAGCTGGAGCACACCATGATGGATCACTTCATATTGCACCAAATCTATTGACCTTGTACTCGAGGGAATCATAGAGATTCACAACTTCCATGGTACAATTTTTAACCATGATCCTAAAAACATTGTTACTTAAACAAAAAAGAGAAATACTGATGATTGCGATAATATTGGATTATAAAATTTTAGGAGGATGATTAGGGGGCTATCTATCATCAACATCAATACACACTATTTTACACAGAGTTCTAATCCATGGTGTACAATGCTTTGCGATTAGGGAGTATCTCAAAGCCTACGTCGTGAACCATATCATTGATCGGAAGGCGAGGTCTTCCTTCGTGCCCATGTGCTGAGCTAAGCTTATTTGACTGTTGGAGCAGCATTGGTGATGGCTGTAGTAGTGACCAATTGTCTGATCACGTGTTTAAGAGATGATTAACTCACAAATTTTGAAAGCACGCACTAATGAATCATTAGAGATTCATCATGTGGCATACAATGATATGCACACAGAATGAGTTTTGGAAGTACAAGACACCAACCCATCACACCCCTTCATGTCCTCTACTTAGCAAGGGTTGACACCCCCCATGCCCCAACTTAAGAAGGGTTTGTTTAGATGTGTCAAGCGAAGTCCTTACGGTCTACTCATCTAAATATGCTATAAATTGAAAATACAATACATCCGCCCTCGGGTCCCCCTTGTTGAGATATCAAGCTCAACATGTGATGATCCAGGATGACACGTACTAGTTTTTCGTTTCTCTGACATGTATAGTGGTCACGCCTGTATATGTCAGGGATACTTCATTGAGCTTTATTAGATTTATCTATCGAGAGTGATGGCACATTTGTTTCTTGCCAGCTCACTCATTCGCGGACATTACTTTTTTCCTTATGTACTGGTCTTTATATATTGCACTGGTTGTATTCTTGTTTTTAGGTCATTCTTGTACATTCCTTTTATGTAATAGAAGAAGAAGAAGAAGATCATTCTTCTTTGCCTCAATCTGTGTGTGTGCTGTTGGAGATAGACGTCTGCGGAAGCACGCGAACAGCACAAGGAAGAAGAAGAAGCTTGGAGCACAAACACACAATACTGAATGTATTACTAGAGAATATACAAAGATAAGTAGCCCATTAGGGCAATAGGCGTATATACAAGCCGGGGGAAAAAAACCTCCTAAAGAGGGAAAAAAGTGCCCCGGCGGTCCTAGAGTGTTCACACACATCACTACCTAAATATATCAACAAATCCCCCCTAGGAGTGATGCGGTGAAAAAGGAGCTGGCACTCATGTATAAGGAAGTGCCAAGCTATGTGGAAATCACTCCACAAAAGGAAGTAAGCCCAAAGCTTTGCGGAAAGCTTCAAACTTCTCCCTAGGCAGAGTCTTCGTGAAAAGGTCTACAATGTTCTCCTGCGTGGGCACATATGCCAAGCTGATCTCCCCAGTAGAGAACCTCTCCCTGACATAGTGATAATGCACCTCAATGTGCTTAGTGCGAGCATGGAACATAGGGTTCCTCGCAACTGCCAATGCGCTCTGACTGTCAGTGAAGATGGTGGTGGTAGAAGACTGGCCAACACCCAAATCAGCCATAAGGCGTCTGAGCCACACACACTCAACAGTCGCTGTGAAAGCTGCCCTATACTCAGCCTCACAACTGGAAGTGGCCACAGTAGGCTGCTTCTTGCTCAACCAAGATATACATGAGGTACCAAGCATGAAGCAAAAACCACTAGTGGACACACGAGTGTCATAGCAACCAGCCCAATCTGAGTCAGAAAAAGCATGCAAATCTGGCGGTAGTGATCCCCCCTTGGGATAAAACAACCCAAGTAGCCTAGTACCACTCAAGTAGCGAAAGATGCGCTTAACTGCTTTCCAATGCGTGACTCCTGGGCAATGCATAAACCTGCTCATCTGTGAGACAGCAAACTGAATATCTGGCCGAGTAATGCATAAGTAAATCAAGCATCCAACAGCCTGCTGATAGAGAACAACATCAAATGCATCTCCAGCATCATGACGACTCAATCGTAAACGTGTCTCCATAGGAGTGGCAATAGGCTTACAATCTTCAAGGCCAAAACGCTGCAATAATGTGTCAATATATTTCGTTTGACACAAAGCCATTCCACCATCAACGTGCATAAATTGAATGCCCAAATAGTGATGCAAATGCCCCAAATCAGACATCTCAAATGAGGCATGCAAATCAGCCTTAAAATCAGCAATATGTGTCTCAATAGGACCAGTGAGCAGCATGTCATCAACATAGACAACAATGATCAGAAGCACATCATTAGCACGTTTAACATATAAGGTGCTTTCAGTTGGACTGTTCTCAAAACCATGTGCAATCAGATAGGCATGTATCTTCTCATACCAAGCACGTGGTGCTTGCTTTAAACCATATAATGCCTTCTTTAACCTGCAAACCTGGTTTTCATGCCCTTTCTGCACAAAGCCACGGGGTTGAAAAACATACACTTCTTCATGCAGGTCACCATTCAGAAATGCTGTTTTAATGTCCAGCTGATGTACATTCCAACCATGATGGGCTGCAAGTGCACAAATGCACCGAACAGTAGTCATACGGCATGTAGGTGCAAAGGTCTCATCAAAATCAATGCCTCTTTTCTGTGCATAACCCTTTGCAACAAGCCTAGCCTTATACTTGTCAACTATACCATCAGGTTTACGCTTCAGCTTGTATACCCACTTAGTGCCAATGGCCTTCTTGCCAGGAGGCAAGTCACATAAAGACCATGTACCATTCTTCATTATAGCATCATATTCAGATTGCATAGCAGCCATCCAATTTTCTGAATTTTGTGCTTCATCAAAAGAAACAGGCTCATTCTCATCACAGAGACTAGATGCAGCCATAGCATAGCAATCTGATGCAAAGGAGGCACTATGAGAGCCTAAACGAGTACGATATGACAAAGGTGCATCTAATTTGCTGTCACGCAAAGTCTGCACCAGCCATTTTGGCATAGTTTTTGCCTGCTCAATATCAGCTCTCTCATCAATAAGTGCATCATGTAAATCTGCATCAGAAATGGAATGATCTGCATCATCATATGAAACCTGCAAAGGCTGAGAAGTTGCCTCATTAGGACCAGCACTAGCCTGTCCACCTGTAAAAAGAGGCATCAAAGTATCATACATGTCTTTGGAGCTAACATATGTCTCCTTAGTACATGAAAGCAATGGCTGAATAGCATCTTCCACAAAGACAACATCACGGCTAACCAGAATGCGTTTAGTCTGTGGATGATACAGACAATAGCCTTTACTTTCAGAACTGTACCCAACAAAAATACATTATACTGCCTTATCATCAAATTTTCTGCGATGTTGTTCAGGCACTAATGCATATGCCAAACAACCAAAAACACGTAGATGAGCAACAGATGGCTTGCGGTCATGCCAAGCCTCATATGGAGTGATAGACTGCAACGCTTTAGTGGGACACCTGTTCAGTACATATGCTGCACACATGACAGCCTCAAGCCAGAAACTATGTGGTAAAGCCTGACTTTTGACCATGCACCTCGCCATTTCCATGAGTGACTTGTTCTTTCGTTCAGCAACTCCATTCTGTTGAGGTGTATACGGCACTGTACATTGGTGTTTTATCCCACGTTCAGCCAGAAATGCATTAAAATCTGAAGACATATATTCCCCCCCTCGATCAGAACGGAGGGTGCCCATTTTACATGCTGACAGATTTTCAGCCAAAACCAAAAACTGTTTGAAGCACATGAACACCTCGGACTTTGCTTTGAGTGGATATACCCATGCATGCCTAGAAAAATCATCAATGAAAGTCACGAAGTAAAGGTAATTTCCAAAAGAGGGTGTCTGCATAGGACCACAGACATCACTATGTACAAGCTGCAATTTCTGCGTAGCTTGAACTGAACCATCTTTTGGAAAGGAAGAACGCTGCATTTTGCCCAAAATACAGCCTTCACAAACATGTTTTCCAGGAGCCTCAAGTTTGGGCAAAGAGGACACCATTTCAGATTTCTGCAGGCGTAGCAAACTAGCAAAATTCAGATGACCAAAGCGTGCATGCCAAAGCTTTGCATCTGACATAGCCTGAGAATCATGATCTGCACATGCCGAATCATTCAGAGATCTTTCATAGTCTATGAGCTTATATAGCCCACGACATAAGATGCCAGAAGCAATAATCACATCACCATTTGAGAGATCATAGACTGTACACCTGTCATCAACGAATTTCACAACCAAGCCAATCTTGGCTAATGCAGAAACTGATAACAGGTTCTTTTTGATCCCTGGCACAAATAAAGCATCTGACAAAGTGAAAGAACTACCATCAGCAGTAGTCAGAATGATCTTACCAACTCCCATAATAGGATAAGAGGAGTTATTGGCGCATGTGATAGTATTCCCTGTAGGGGCAGGCTCGAGTGAAGAGAAGAAACTGCGCTGCGAGGTAATATGTTTGGTCGCCCCACTGTCAAAGTACCAAACATCTGAGTCTACTGCAGACATGCACTGATCATGAGAAGATGGGTCAAAACTGCAGATAGTAGTAAACGCCCATTCTTCTTCCTGCACAAGATTTGCAGACTCTGTTTTTGGTGTAGAGGCCTCTGCAACAACCATTCCAGCCTCTTTCTTCTTTGCCTCTTTAGCAGCCAGTTTTGGAAAGTTCTTTATAATATGATCGTTTCCTTTACAGTACTTGCAGAACAATTTCTGCTTTTCTGATTTCTTCTCATCTTTATCCTGGTTCTTCGATTGTGCAGCATTTGCAGATTTCTGCTTACTAGTAGAAGAGCTCCATTTTCCTTTGCCCTTCTGACTAGCCAGGAAAGCTTGATCTGCAACACGCATAATGGACCTGTTCTGCTTGGACTGATCTTCCTGTAACAGAACAGGGACTAATTCCTCAAATGACAAGGCATTCGGATTGCCTTTCATCATCAACCGAAGAGTAGAGGCAAAACTCTGATATGAATCAGGAAGACCATTCAGAACGGTGTGCACAAGTGAGCTATCTGGTATAACCTCATCAGCAGAAATCAATTGTTCCTTCATGTCTTTGATCTTTGTAAGAAAACTGTCCATAGAATCACCTTCATTCATGTGCTCACTCTCCAACTGTTTTCGGAGGTAAGCAACACGAGCCTCATTCCTAGCCTGGTACAAAGTGGTAAGTATATCCCAAGCATCCTTTGTTGTTCTGCAAGAGCGAATGTGAGGAATAATGGCACGTTTGACAGACAAAGCTATCAATGCATGTGCCTGGGCATCTCTGCCATCCCAACGAATCTGCTCTACAGTAGGTGCAACAGAAACAGTAGCACGAACAGGAATCTGTGGAATATCATCTTCGACACCATCTTCATCAGCTCCAGCACCTTCGGCACCTGTATTTGTAGTACCTATAGTCGCAGGTGTAACAGGACGTCTTTCAACACCCTGCACAATGTTCCACAGTCCTTTTGCAACCAGTACATGTCGCATCATATAAGCCCATAATGGGTAGTTGATACCATCCAACTTATCCTCAACAGCCAACATACGGAATACATCACTACTTTCAGCCATGGCCGGTGACTAAAATACCTTGATGCAGAAAATTGACTGTATCTCAAAAAGTTGAACGGAACTACCCAGACGAGTTCTGCTAGACCTGTAGCAGACTTCAAGACGCTTAAACTGGCGAATAGAAATTGGTATATACCTTTGGCACAAAAGGACGAAATAGCCTACACAAGCACTGCAATAGTGCGTTTGAAGGCCGAAACGAGCTCAGATCGCGATTTCGGCACCACACAGCAAAGCTGTTTTGATCTCAAAAACACCCTGAGTATGCTCACCAAATTTCGTGCGAATCTGAGACTGCAAACGGAGGAGTGTCGACGGTGCCCTAGAAGAAGCGAGGACCTGCTCTGATACCAATTGTTGGAGATAGACATCTGCGGAAGCACGCGAACAGCACAAGGAAGAAGAAGAAGCTTGGAGCACAAACACACAATACTGAATGTATTACTAGAGAATGTACAAAGATAAGTAGCCCATTAGGGCAATATGCGTATATACAAGCCGGGGGAAAAAAACCTCCTAAAGAGGGAAAAAAGTGCCCCGGCGGTCCTAGAGTGTTCACACACATCACTACCTAAATATATCAACATGTGCTTCTCCTTGAGAGTGAGAGTGTGTGTGTGAGCTCTCTTCCTTATCTCCTTCCTCATGACATGGTATCAGAGCCAGCGTGGCTGTAGAGAGCTCGTGGAGAAGGCGACGGTGAAGACTACGCGGCAAGGCGTGGAGAAAATGCGATTTCACAAACGGCCTCCGTTCGCTACGAAAATCGTCGTGAAGGTAGAAGACCTCAAAATATTTTCGAGAGTTATCCCTTTAGGCTCACTTGTTTTTGTCAGATCGAAGTTTTAGAGCCATCTCGACCTCCATTTCGAGCTTGCAAGGTGGGGCCCACAGAAAAACCAGGTCAGTTTTAGAAACTGTAACTTGCGTTGTGTTCGGCGACACTCATATATTCCAGATTCAGAATTTCAAGCGATTCCGTGTACTGTTGATACACGAAAACTGTGTTTTTTCTGAGATCGAACTGTCTTGTCATAGTGCGACAGTGTTCAAGCAGAAGTGCTGCTTGTAGTGTGTTGCGGTGTTGTGAATTGTTGCAGAAATGGCAAATGCAGATGGAATGAGTCACAAGAACAACTTCCATGCTTGGAGAGTCAGAATGACGAATTTCCTGATGGGAAAAGCTACTGGAAGTACATCGAAGGAGAGAATGAAAATGCTCCGCAGTTACCAGAAAGGAATCGGACTGCAGAACAGTTAAGAGCATATGAGGAATGGAATCAAGGAGCACGAAAGGTAATGTATTGGCTATCTGTTAGCATACAAGATAGCATGATTGGACACATATAGGATGCCAAGACTCCAAAAGAGGCTTGGAATAGTTTGGTCACTTTGTACGAGACCAATACAAAGGCACGGAAATTGCAACTCAAGAACGAGCTGCATACATTGGAGAAAAAGAGCATGTCGGTAAGTGACTACACTCTAAAAATCAAAAGCATATGTGAGTCACTTGCATCTATTGGCGTGAATGTAGATGGTGATGATAAGGTGGAAGTGTGCCTTCGTGGTTTAGGAGCTGTATATAAGCAGTTCAGAACTTCTATACAGACCAGGGAAAATATTCCGAATTTTGCTGATTTGGTCTCTATGCTGATCATTGAAGAAAAAAATCTTGGTGAGGATTCAAACTCCCAAGGAAAGCCCAGTTCTGAGCAGGTATTCTACTCTGGCAGAGGAAGAGGCAGAGGTAGAGGTTTTGGAAGTGGAAGAGGAAACAGTAACCAAGACCAAGGTCAACAACAGAATCATGCAGGAGGAAGAGGATAGTTTCGAGGCAGGGGGAGCCAAAGAGGTCGCAGAAATTTCCAAAGAAATGATTCAGGTAATGATAGTAAAGGATGCTGGAACTGTGGTAAACTTGGACACTTTGAACGTGATTGTAGGTTAAAGAATCAAAATAACAGAAGGCAGCAAAACAACTATGCATCCACAAGTGCAGATGATTCTGAGAAGCTGTTTATGGTTCAACATCACATGATGAATACGATGTCTGCTGGTGTTTCAAAATCGAATGATAATATCTGGTATGTTGATTCAGGTGCTTCAAATCACATGACCAGTCATGCAGAGTGGTTTAGTAGTTTGCAGAAAATGCTAGTACCTGGATATGTTGAAACAAGTGATGACACATCGCATCCTATTGAGCATATAGGAAACATAGCATTGTCTATGGAGGACGGAAAGGTAAAACATCTCGCTGATGTGCTACATGTTCCAAATATAAGGAAGAATCTGGTTTCTGTTGGACAAATGGTTGACCAGGGATTACAAGTCAGGTTCAATGCTGATGGATTATATGTAGAAGAGTACAAGCAGGATGGACGATTGGTTGCCAAAGGAAACAAAGTGGGCAGGATGTTCACTTTAAATGTGAAGATTCCTGAAATGAATGCAGCCATGTTTGCAAAAGGTGCAGGAGTTATTGCAAATATAGAGATATGGCACAAACGGATTGGACATGCAAACTTGCGAAGGCTGAAACTGATGCAGTCAAAGGAGATTGTCCATGGACTATCAAATTTCAAAGTTGGAGAAATGCAAAAGGTATGTGCAGCATGTCAATTTGGTAAACAGTCAAGAGCATCATTTCCACATGACAAGCATGTTAGTGAGAATGTACTAGAAGTAGTACATACAAATGTTGGGGGTCCAGCAAAGACCACATCTATGGGCGGTTGCAGGTTTTATGTTACTTTCATTGATGACCATACATGCAAAGTATGGGTATATTTCATGAAAGAGAAGAGCGAAGTGTTTACTCACTTCCAGAATTTTAAAGTTATGGTGGAAAAGCAGACAAGGAAGTACATTCAAACATTAAGATCTGATGGGGAGGTGAATACATGTCAAATGAGTTCAACAGTTTTCTAAAAAATCATGGAATTCGGCGTCAGTTTTCATGCAGGTACACACCACAACAGAATGGTGTTGTTGAATGCAAAAATAGACATATTGCAGAAATAGAAAGAGCCTTGATGGCTGAGAAGAATATGCCTCATTGTTATTGGGCAGAAGCTATGCATACTACTGTATACATCATGAATAGAACTCCGACTGCTGCTATACATCAAGTTACACCTGAAGAGAAGTTTACAGGTAAAAATCCAAACTTATCACATCTGAAAGTTTTTTGCTGTATTGCATATGTACATGTTCCAGATGAGTTGAGGACGAAGCTTGATCCGAAAGCAGAAAAATGTGTCTTCATTGGATATTCCCTTGAGCAAAATGGGTACAAATGTTATAACCCACTCACACGACAGGTGAAGGTGAGCAGAGATGTGGTATTTGATGAAATGTCAAGCTTCTATGCAGATGTCAAAGAAGGACTGAATCTTGAACCAAATGACAAAGAAAATGCTGAAAAATCTAGTGCAGAATCTCAAGTTTTGAGTGGACCAGATGCATCACCAAGCAAAAGTTCCAACTCAAATCCATGGAGTGGAAGATTGCATGGAAATTTCAGTCCAGCAAATTTATCAAATACATCCAAGAAAGGTAAAGAAAAGCTTTCTGCTAGTAGTAAAACAGGTGCAGGTTTTGAAGACGTTGATGGAGATTCAAGTGGTTCAGAAAAGAGTCTTGATGAGGAACTTGGATTGCCCTCTGTGAAGACTCCAGGAGTAAGAAGGGCACATGCAGATGATACAAGAAGAAGTGACCCAGGACCAAGAAGATCTGGGAGGATGTGTAATTCAGTGCAACAATTGACATATGATAGTTACATGGCTCGCCATTGTGCCTACATGACAAAGGTAATACAAGATGCTGAACCTTCTTGTTTTGAAGATGCAATTGGTAATGCAGATTGGGAAAAAGCTATGGATGAGGAGATGGCTGCACTTTATGGAAATGATACATGGAAGCTGGTTCCATTGCCGCAAGGAAAGAAATCCATAGGCTACAAATGGGTTTACAAGGTAAAGCATAATGCTGATGGTAGCATAAGCAGGTATAAAGCACGATTGGTAGCTAAAGGTTATGCACAGACATATGGCATTGATTATGGAAACATTCAGCCCTGTAGCTAAAATGTCTATTGTCAGGACACTTGTTGCATTAGCTACAGCAAAAGGATGGACTTTGCATCATATGGATGTGAAGAATGCTTTCCTACATGGTGAGTTACACGAAGAAGTATATATGGACCAGCCACAAGGATATGAAGATTCAAAGCGTCCAGAATATGTTTGCAGGTTGCAAAAGGCTTTGTATGGGCTGAAGCAGGCTCCGCGTGCATGGCATGCAAGGATTGCTGATTACTTAACCAGCATTGGGTTTTCTATGTGTGATGCAGATCACTCACTATATGCAAGGAAGGTTGATGATGGCATCACTATTGTGGCTATTTATGTCGATGATCTGATTGTAGGTGGTGATAATGAAGAAAGCATCAAAGAGGTAAAGAAACTTCTTATGTAGGAATTTGACATGAAAGATCTTGGTGTGTTGCGCTATTTCTTGGGCATTGAGTTTATACATATAGAAACAGGTATATGGATGTCGCAAAGGCAATATGCCTTGAATATGCTGCAAAAGTATGCTATGGCTGATTGTAAGCCAATTTCTATGCCTTTAGATCAGAATTTGAAATTGGATACTACATCAGGTGAAGCATTGGAAAATGCTACTATGTACAGGAAAATTGTGGGAAGTCTTACGTGAGCTCTCTTCCTTATCTCCTTCCTCGTGACACCCCTCATGTCCCCCAATTAAGAGGGGTTAGTTTAGATGTGTCAAGGTCGATGTGTCAAGTAGGGTCTGGTCCACGTCCCGTAGGTGGGTTGGTTAGGCTCTAGCCTTTTTAGGCAGAAGTCTTGTGTTCAACCCCCTGTTTAGACATGTAATGGCTTTAGCGAGTCTCAACCAATTGTAACCTTGTCTAACCTATCCTTTGTGGGATATGAGAGGTCCTGGGGATACTATGTTCATTCATGTGTACAATTTTTATTTCAAAGTTAAAGGTTGAGGGATTAGATGCTGAATTTGAACCCTGGCCAGATTCCAAAAATCCAATGTGGTAACCACTTGAACCATGCCCTATCAGGCTCATTTTTTTTTATCAATTTCAGAGATGAGCGTATATTAGGCAGGATTCACATAATGCAGCGGCAATAGAATACTCTGCACATCTGCTATTCACTGCATTCCACGTGGCTATGTCTATTCAGAAAAGGCCGGAGGACCTTGGTCACTGTTGTGCCAACACACGGAACAACCCGTTGAAGAAAGTGTCAACCCCCCTTGCTCGCGCTTGCCTGCATATTTGAACACCTATAACTTTTGCTTTTTTTTTTCCATGAAATTGAAGTGAATATCATCATTGAAGTGCATTCACATGCCGTAACACATAAAAACTTTGTCAATGTTCCGCCTTATATGTGAAAAGGTGACCAGAGGCACTATCCATTCTTCATCATTCCTAGATGGAAATTAAAGTTTTTTCACGTATGTTCCACCGCCCTTATGTGAAATCACCCTTAGTGCTTCTCTATCGGAAATGATCCTATGGTCTACCTCGTAAACCATACTGCAATGTGAGGGAATCGTTCTTGCACCATGTCCATGAAAGGGACTCGTTCTTGCACCATGTCCATGCAGTGAGCAAACCTTCATTTGACTGTTGCTGCACTACGGTGTCTGTTGCTATTACAGTGCCTTTCAGCTACAAAGCACACCGCATCACATCACATTGTACTTTATCCATATAATAACATATATATTTGCATCTAAGGATCCAAATGGATTCTCAACGTCAACCTTGACGCAAGCTTCCAGCAGGTTGATACGTTTCATGCATGCGGGTACCAAAAAAGTTCTCTGCTCGAAACGTGAATGACCCAAGAGAGGAAAACATGAGATTTTCACAGGATGATTCTTGTACTAGCATCGCCAGGATTCCCCATTTTCTATAGACTTTTCCGCCATAGCGCACAATGCTTCGTGAGTCAGACTGCAGCTCGAAGGAATGATTCGTCCTCGCCGATGTGTTGAGCTAACCTTATTTTGTACGATGTCTGTCGACATTACAACGGCTTCAGCTCCGAAGAACACTGCAGCATGATATCACCATTTTACTGCATGAATATTGAAGGCCGAGAGAGAAAGGATCAGATCTTTAAAAGACATACACGTGCATACGCAAATGCGTTTTCAACTTCATCAAGCTCGGCGCAAGCTTGGCATATTGTAGGCCAAGAGAGGAAGGATCAGATCTTAAAAAAACGTATACGTGCATATTCAAATGGGTTTTCAACTTCATCAAGCTCGGCGCAAGCTTGGCATGTTGTAAGCCAAGAGAGAAAGCATCAGATCTTTAAAAAACATATACGTGCATATTCAAATGGGTTTTCAACTAACATCAAGCTCGGTGCAAGCTTACAGGAAGTCTAAGGGTGGAAGTCTAAAGGTGGCTTCACATTGAGGCGGTGGAACAATGTGAAGCGGTGGAACAAGCACAGAAAATCTTCAAGTTCAATCTGAAACTAGAAAAAAAGTAGCTTGTTCCGTTGCTCATCTATTCACACTTGAAGGTGAAACAATGATATTTTAGTTTTATGCTGCCGCTTAATGTTAATAAGGACGACTGAACTAGAGAATGAAATGAACTCGAGCAAGATGGTTTGTAAACAATACAATTTGTTTCTTGATTTTGATTTTTTGACAAACAATACATTGTTAAACGAATTGTATGATACATTTTTTGACAAACAATACATTGTTAAACGAATTGTATGATATCTTTTTTCATGTGAGCTCAGATGAAATATTAATTACATTCATAAAGGTGGGTTTTATGCTAATATGGTGTCACATAGATGGAGATTCATGCATTTCAAGCATAAAAAACTCCTTAACGTATTTTGTATTATATAAATTCTCTTGAAGTTATAATAATCCATTATGAAAGCTTATTGATTTTGAAAAGCATTTCATAAATGCGAAAATAAGAATTACTTCACTAACCGAATGAATCTGACTGATATTTTATTATTAAAACAATCCACATATTGAAACCTGGAATGTTGGGGGGGGTTAAGAATTGTGCTCCCGAATGTGTACTGCTATGTAAGACTTCTAAACGGGTGTACCGCCGCTCAATGTAAAGAGTGCTGCTAGAACAGTGGGATGTGAAAGTCGCCCATTGGACCGAGCGGCGTGCGAGTGCCGCTGCTCAGTCTGAATTGGGCCTAATTTATCAAGCTTGGCGATTTTTTTTTTTGAGAGTACAATGAATGAAAGACACATACTCGACGTTGTAGTAAGGTAAAAGCATCCATACATTACATTTGGATTGAGTGGTGCTTGAAGTGAAGTATTCTGCTCTTGGAGTTCAAGGCTTACCGCTACACCACACCTATTTGGACCTGACGAAAGCTTTCTGCAGGTGAAGGTAATCAAGCTTCACGTACGCATTTTGCCGGTTGAGAGGTAGCAATGTAGCATATACTGCAAAATTAACGGCTTCTCTGTACACAGAAACTGTAGCCCACTAGCGCAAATATGATGTACGACTTGCTGAAGGACTTCTCTGCTAGGAAGCTGAGCATGACCCAACAGAAACGGAGCATGACCCAACAGAGGAAAGATCATGCATGACATATTGAACGCCGCCTCCCTTCGGACAACAACATAACCCAAAAGACAAAACGACAGTCTTTGTCACGAACGGAGAAGATGATCTGTTGCACCGCCTGTGGACGTTAAAGTCAACTTTCACGGGCTACTGAAAAGAAATCTTTAGGCGACCAACAACGCCATAGATAACAGAGCTACACTCTTGCGCTGCTACAGAAACATCGAATGAGGTCACCAATGGCTATATTTCAGCGCATTGTACGTCGTACTCGTCACGTCGACCATAGCTCGATCACGACGTGCCAGCAATATTATAATTTGTGTTTTTTTTTTTTCTCACGTCCCGTTCACGAGAGCGACAATGTCATTCGCTTGCCTTTCGAGGGAGAGTTCGACCTCAGAGTCAGAACCTACGCTCTGAACACGAATGACGTTAGGCAATTCTTTCACCAAGCATTCGATCGTTTCATGGTGGACCGTTCAAATGAAGGGTTTGTGCAGATTTCGGCTATATATATATATATATATATATATATATAGAGAGAGAGAGAGAGAGCATACACATTTATAGAATTTCTTTTATTTTTTAATTCAAGGATTCACATGGAATTACTATAGAACAAATCCCATGAGGATCATGGAAGATAGATTTTCCCAAAGAGATCTAAAGCTTTGTAGAAGCATCTACTCGAGTTAAACCAAGTGGAATAGGTAATGTCATAGACTTACCATTACAATGAACTCTAGAGATATAGGATAAATGGCAAATATCTGTGTGTTTGTCCAATTAGAATCCCTTTGGCTAGAGCTATATATAGAGGCATAATTTGGGAGAAAATTTATCTTTCCAAGGTCATAATCTTATTCTTTATTGCATTGATATCAGAGCCTTTTTGGGAAATTCAATGTTTTTTTTGCAATCTTTGGCAGATTTAGGCATTTTTTGCTTCCTTAGGGAAGAAACTTGTTGAGGATCAACCATCAGAAGGTGGGAAACCAACCCAAAGGGGTCTCTACATGGAGGATGGTGCCCCCAAGGTTCCAAGAGCTACTTTTTTCTTATATAGAGGCATCCACATGCAAGCAAAGGGCCCATCAATAACCCACCTGGTGGTAGCTACAAAGGGAGGAGGGAAGAGAGACTTTGCTCCTCCATTCTTGTGTTGCAAGATAGAAGACGAACTAGGTCATTATATAGGAACTTTGAGAAGTTTCTACATAACATGTGGGATTATTCCACCCTAAGGGCAAGAAACCCCTCTCCTCCTAGAGGTCTTAACCACATGGGAGATGACACCCCCAAGGCACCCAAGAGCTATTCCTTTCACATATGGATGTGCCCACATGCCAACCGAGTGCCCATCAACAACCCAATTGATGGAAATCTTGAAGGGAGGATGGGAGAAGAGCCTTTTCTCCTTCCTCCTTATGTTGCAAGACTAAAAATCCCATTATATAGGCACTTCAAGAGGTTTTTGCATAGCATGTGGGAGTATTTATTGGTGTTTGAGGTCTGCACAAGCACATGAACAGTAGAAGGAAGAAGAAGAAGAAGCTTGGAGCACAATACACAATATTGAATGTATTACCAAGAGAATGTACAGATATAAGTGACCCATTAGGGTTAAAGGTGTATATACAAGTTAGGGAAAAAAACCTCCTAAAGAGGGAAAAAATTGCCTTAGCAGTCCTAGTATGTTCACACACATCACTACCAAAATATATCAATAAATCCCCCCCTGGGAGTGATGCTGTGAACATGGAGCTGGCACTCATGTATAAGGAAGTTACCAGCTACATGGAATCAATCCACAAAAGGAAGTAAGCCCAAAGCTTTACAAAAAACTTCAAAATTCTCCCTAAGCAAAGCCTTTGTGAAAAGGTCTGCAATGTTCTCCTGTGTGGGCACATATTCCAAACTGATCTCTCTAGCCTCTCCCTGACATAATGATAGTGCACCTCAATGTGCTTAGTGCGAGCATGGAACATAGGATTCCTCACAATTTCCAATGTGCTGTGACTATTAGTCAAGATGGTGGTGACAAAAAATTAACCAAATCCCAAATCAGCCATAAGGCATCTGAGCCACACAAAATCAACAGTTGTTATGAACTCAATAGTTGTTGTGAAAGCGGCCCTATACTCAGCCTCACAACTAGAAGTGGCCATACTTGCTCAATCAAGATATGCATGAGCTATCAAGCATGAGGCAAAAACCACTAGTGGACACATGGGTGTCATAGCAACCAACCCAATCAGAGTTAAAAAAAACATGTAAATCTGGCAGTAGTGATCCCCCCTTGGGATAAAATAATCCAAGCATTTGTGTACCACTCAAGTAGTGAAAGATGTGCTTAACTGCATGTCAATGCTTGACACCTAGGCAATGCATAAACCTACTCACTTGTGAGACAACAAATTCAATATCTGGCTAAGTAATGCATAAGTAAATCAAGCATCCAACAGCCTATTGATAGAGAACAACATCAAATGCATCTCCAACATCATGAAAACTCAACCATAAACCCCTCTCCATAGGAAAGGCAATAGGTTTGCAGTCTTCAAGGCCAAGGCATTGCAATAATGTGTTAATATATTTTGTTTGACACAAAGCTATTCGACCATCGACTTGCATAAACCGAATGCCCAAATGATTATGTAAATGCCCACAATCTGACATCTCAAATGAGGCATGCAAATCAGCCTTAAAATTAGCAATATGCTTCTCATGAGGAACAGCGAGAAACATTTCATCAATATAGACAACAATGATCAGACACACATCATTTGCATTCTTAACATATAAGGTGCTTTTAGTTGGATTGTTCTCAAAACCATATGCAATGAGGTAGGCATGTATCTTTTCATACTAAGCACATGGTGTTTGCTTCAAACCATATAATGCCTTTTTCACCACATCTGACATCTCAAATGAGGTATGCAAATTAGCCTTAAAATAAGCAATATGCTTCTCATGAGGAACAGTGAGCAACATTTCATCAATATAGACAACAATGATCAAACACACATCATTTGCATGCTTAACATATAAGGTGCTTTTAGTTGGGCTGTTCTCAAAACCATGTGCAATGAGGTAGGCATGTATCTTTTCATACTAAGCACATGGTGTTTGCTTCAAACCATATAATGCCTTTTTCAACCTGCACACTTTGTTTTCATGCCCTTTTTGCACAAAACCACAAGGTTGAAAAACATACACTTCTTCATGCAAGTCACTATTCATAAATGTAGTTTTAATGTTCAACTGATGTATGTTCCAAACATGATGAGATGCAAGTGCATAGATGCTATGAATAGTAGTGATTTGGCATGTAGGAGCAAAGATCTCATCAAAATCAATGCCTCTTTCTTGAGCATAACCTTTTGCAAAAAGCCTAGCCTTTTAACTGTCAACTGTTCCATCAAGCTTACACTTAAGCTTATATACCCACTTAGTGCCAATGGCCTTCTTGCCAGGAGGAAAGTCACATAAAGACCAAGTACCATTTTCATAATAGCATCATATTCTGATTGCATAACAACCATCTATTTTTTTGAATTTTGTACTTCATCAAACAAAATAGGCTCACTCTCATGACAAAGACTAGAGGTAGCCATAGCATAGAAATGTGATGCAAAAGAAGCACTATGAGAGCTTGAAGGAGTACGATATGATAGAGGTGCATCTAGTTTGCTATCACATAAAGTTTGCACCACCCAAAAATGGAATGATTTGCATCATCACATGAAACCTGTAAAGGTTGACAAATTGCCTCATTTGGACCAGCACTAGACTATCCACCTATAAAAAGAGGAAGCAAAGTATCATACATATCTTTGGAGCTAACTGATGTCTCCTTAGTAGATGAAAGTAATGGTTGAATAACATCTTCCACAAAAAACAACATCACGACTAACCAAAATGTGTTTACTCTATGGATGATATAGATGCAACCTTTAGTTTCAAAATTGTACCCAACAAAAATACATTTCACTACTTCATCAACCGATTTCCAACATTGTTGTTCAAGCACTAATGCATATGCTAGACAAACAAAAACACACAGATGAGCAACAGATGGCTTGCAACCATGCCAAGCCTCATATGGAGTGATAGACTATAGTGCTTTAGTGGGACACCTCTTAAGGACATATGTTGCACACAACAACCTCAAGCCAGAAACTATGTGATAAAGCTTGACTCTTGGCCATACACCTCACCATCTCCATGGGTGACATGTTCTTCCTTTCATCAACTCCATTTTTTTGAGGTGTATATGGCATTGTGCATTGATGTTTTATTCCATGTTTAGCTAGAAATGCATTAAAATTAGAAGACATATATTCCCCTATTAAATCAGAATGGAGGGTGCTCATTTTACATCCTGACAAATTTTCAACCAAAACCAAGAACTATTTGAAGCACATAAATATTTCAAACTTTGCTTTCAATTGATATACCCATGCATGCCTCGAAAAATCATCAATGAAAATCATGAAGTAAAGAAAGTTCCCAAAGGAGGGTGTCTTCATAGAACCAAAGACATCACTATGAAAAAGTTGCAATTTCTAAGTAGCTCAAAGTGAACCTTCTTTTGTGTTTGAGGAAGGCTGCATTTTGCCCAAAATACAGCCTTCACAAACATGTTTACTATGTGCCTCAAGTTTGGGTAGAGAGGACACCATTTTAGATTTTTGCAAGCGTAGCAAACTAGCAAAATTTAGATTACAAAAGTGTGCATGCCAAAGCGTTGCATCTGGCATAGCATGAGAATCATGTACTGCACATGTTGAATCATTTATAGATTTTTCATAGTCTATGTGCTTATACAACCCATGACATAAAATGCCAAAAGAAATAATGACATCACCATTTGAGAGATCTGAACTGTACATATGTCATCAAAAAATCTCACAAGCTGCTTACTAATAGATGAACTCCATTTACCTTTGCCCTTCTAACTAGAAAAGAAAGCTTGATCTACAACACATATAATGGACCTATTCTGCCTAAGCTGGTATTTGTGCAATAGAACAAAGAGTAACTCTTCAAATGTTAAGACATTTGGATTTTCTTTCATCATCAATTGAAGAGTCAAAGCAAAACTCTGATATGAATTTGGAAGACCATTCAAAATAATCTGCACAAGTGACTTGTCAGGCAAGACTTCATCAGTAGAAATCAATTGCTCTTTCAAATCTTTGATCATGTTTTCGATAAACTTCCATCAAAATTAGTCATCGACTCAAATTGGAGTTAATCTTCAATGGAGACGTTAATGTGATATTCCCAAAAAGTTGTAAAGCAAGATTTCTCAAATGTATGCAAGTAGTGTCCAACGATGTATCATATTACTAAAGATTTCCATAACTATATCAAGGTTAGGCTATGAGTCTTTCTCGTTCCATGATGAAAACCATCTTATTTGAGGTGAGGTGCATCCATATTATTGATAATTGTGAGAAAAACCTTCAATATTTTGAGAACCTTGATGAACACTCAGTAGGTAGCATCCCGTAGTTTGCATATAATTTTTTGCCAATTTTGGATTGTTTCAAACATTTATTCGAGTGTTGAAGGTCCTTCATTAACATCTATCCATAAACATAAATTGAACATCAATTAAGACACATCAATTCTAACATTCGTGAGATAGTATTTACAACATACAACATTCACTTTATATACATCCACTCACGAAATACAATTTAGGTATAACATACACCATTTTCATTTAACTACATATTTTTTTTTTGTTTTAATTGTTTTATCCCTTTTTTATAACAACCTTATGTTTTCTTCATCATCATTACTTTCTCCTTCTTCCTCCTCTTCCTTGTATTATTTCTTCTTATCTTTTCACCATACACACACATACATACATACATACATACATGCATACATACATACATACATACACACATACATACATACACACATACATACATACATACATACATACATACATACATACATACATACATACATACATGCATGCATGCATGCATGCATATGTGTACTCAAGTTGAGAAGACTCAGGGACTCGTGCCAATGAGACTGTACCTCTATTGCAACACAAGTGCATATAGTGGGAAATTAACACACATTTAAATGTCAATCCGATCGAACGACCTAACCAAGTGTATGAGGACATGTGCACACATGATGGAAAATGAAGTGGCTCAGCTGCTATGAATGAGAAAAGACTAATCCACCTCTCAAGCTCACTGAAAAACTGAAAGTGTCTGCAGCGATACCTTTTACAGCAGTTTTCAAAAAATCAAGGATTTCTCCCAGCTCCGAACTCCGAATATAGTCAATGGGTACTGGTTTCGAAGCTCTCGACAAGACGTATCTATTGAAAGTGGCTTCAATCGATTCTGACAACTCTACTTCAAGTTATGACCAAAATAGTGAATGGCAGGAAGCATCCATACTCACGCCACAACTCATACAAACTCACACACACACTACAGTGGCTCAAAAATAGTGGGGAGAGGTAGACAACAGTCTTACACACACATTCCAAGCATCACACACACATACAAGATCAAAGAGAAGATGGAAATCTACAATAAAGAGGCAAATTCGAAATTTTGGAGAGCTCCTTCTTCACAATGGCAAAAAGTCTCTACAAAGAGTCACTTTGTGACTTATATACATGTGCTCTAAATTTGGTCCTTTCACACAAGAGACCGGCACTTTATTACTAAAAAAGTGAATTTCCTACTAATTTACAAGGGATATTTTACAACAAGTTGGGATCATGCATCTAGAGGACTCCTCTATTGCATTTACATGGCTTTGAGGGAATTCTCTAAGACCTCGAAGAAGAAAAATTGTGCCCATTAATTCGAAAATTTTGGGGCTCTTCTCTTGTGCTCCTTTGCTCTGCAACACTCTCTCCCTCTTTGTCTCTGTCGTCCCTTGACAGGCTTTAGTTTCTCGTCGGCTGCTTGCTTAAGTCTTCTGAATACACGCACCCAGTGGTCGAAGCAGCAAGAAGGACTGTCAAACAATTGGTTATCTTATCCGAGGTATGTCCTTTGCTTCTGTTTTGCCCCTTGGTATTCTGTATATCACATATGTGGGTTGCTGTATTAAGTTGGGTTGCCATGCACGCCACCAGTGACCTATGTCTTGCTTGTGGTCCTCTGATTTATCCTGGTTTCACACATGTGACCCTATGGTATTGTTTTGAGCCTGTTTACTTTCTTTTCACCGCACGCTGTCATTGGAAGGATTACTACCTGCCAATTATTGTCTTGCACTTCTTCATGTATAGTTCTTGGCCCTGGTCCGTCCTTCCCATGAAATGTCCTAGTTCTAATTGATCTTTAATTTCACTTCTCAGGACCTGGATGATTCGCGTTGTTGCCTGATGCGTGCCCCTGTGGGGCTTTGGGCAGAGGGTGGTTCTTCTGTATTATGATTTTCATTCTTTATTGGGCAGTTTTTGACTTTGATCTTCTTCTTCTTCTCTTCTTTCTCGATTCCCCTTCCACATGTCCCTCCTCCTGAACTCTGTCGTCCCCGAAAAGCTTTTTGTGGCGGCGTGTGTAAGTCTGTATCGCTGCTTGCTCTCTCTGGTTTAGTAGATTAGCGTGACATATCATAAATTCCTTCCATTGTGTTGACTTTACCCCATCCTCTGGTGCTTGCCGATGATCCGCAAAAAAACTCGTTTCATAAGCTACTAGACGTGCATTAAGGTTCAAAGTGATTTTTACAAAAATTTCTGAATCTATTTCAAAGAAGCCGATGAAAAATGCTTCTTCGAAAGTTTGCATATACGTTGATGGCAAAACATAATTCGAAATAATATGCCATAAGTGTTAAGCGGCTTGGAATAGTAGATAGATAAAAAATTAGTGCTTCGGATCCTTGCGTAATGCCGATGAAATTCAAAAAAGTATATTTTGCATGCTGGAAGACTTTGATTACGGTAAGTAGCATGCTGAAGATCTTATTTGTCATTTTAACTTCTAAATCTGGAACTGTAGCATACCTTGCAATCCAAAATTCCATAGTTTTCACCATGTACTCTTCCGTTGGTAGGTAGTTATGAGGCGGACTAGGTAACAATGGATAGTTGAGCCACTGATTATTGATATTTCCCTGGTGCTGACCCTCCTGAAATTGCATCGAGGCTCTTCGACGGGGTACTAGGCAAAAAGATGGGTTTACCTGAAGCACATAAGGCGATGCTTCCCACTGTACCCGCAGTGTAGGATTCTTTTCCAAAAGCTTTCTTCTCCATATAGGATCCGCCTTCTCAAATTCTTCTTGGGTATATTTGAATGTATCATGTCTGAAGTGGAGATTTTGGTCCGGATCTTTACTTGTTGTAGTCGTTATATAATGTCGCATTTGTTCTTTAAGTAGTCCATATGGTACACTGAAAGGCTTCAAAATTTGGTCCAAATTTTTGCTTTCTATCTTAGCTTCCTTCATAACTGTGATGATTTGATCTTCAAATTCAGCCGTAAGTTGGGACACCAGTAGTGCCCTTTCTGGTCAGCTTAATTCTGCAATTTCCCGAGTGTTATGTTCAATGTGAACCTCATGTTCCTCCCTTATCGGTGAATGATGTGAGGGGGGAGAGAGAGGACGTACCTCAGTCTCCACAGTAGCCTCTATGGATTTTGGAACTACTGGTGTCCCCTCAATGTCCTTGTGTGCTAGTTGATCCTGGAGTTGTTTGATTAGCTCCTTCTTTTGCTTAATTTCTTCTTGGGCCTGTAAAATTGTTTGCTTGTTCTTTTGGATTTCTTCTGCCACTATTGCGAGTTGATCCACATCTTCTTTACATTGCAGCAGGTACCGATTTTCAACTTTCTTCCATTTGGTTCTGAGAGCTGCACTGTCATCCATGTACCTCTTTTCCCATTCGGAAATGGTGAGTTGCTCCTTCTTGAGCTGATCTTCATACTTAGTTATCTTTGTTTGCAATTCTTCGATATCTTTTTCCGGTCTTTCTTGAACATTTATTGGCTGACCACTAAGAAGGGCGGTCATGAGTTCTTTATTTCGATTCCTTAAGTTTTCCTCCATGTATACTTTGATCTGTGATTCTAGTATTTTGCTTCGGGCAGCCATTCGCGCCTTCTCAGTCTCGCTAGCTTCATATTTTGTCTGTACTTCTTGCAGTTGTGCTTTTAATATTTCGTTTTCGTTCATTAACTCATTGCATTGCTTTTTGGCTTCTTGGGCTTCTTTCTCTTTGTTTCTGAGGTGCTCTCTTTCTAAGTTCAATGCTGCTTGTCCTGCATTGCTTGATCATAGTCTTCGTCAGCCTCAAGCATCAGTTGTTGTGTGTCTAGTGCAGTTCTGATCATGTCTTGTACTACTAGCTTGAGCTGAGCTATGTCGACATTTAACCACGTCTTAGGTATGCTTGGAGCTTCACCAGATTGCACATCTTTTCCCTGCTCCACGTGGATGGGTTTGTTGTGTGGTTGTCTAATTTGTAATTCTATGTTGTGTGCTTTTTCTTGTTCGTCCAAATCAATAGCTTTTGTGGCGCTCCCTTGAAATGTGATATCCATGGGGGAGGGTTCTGCCACAACCCTTATTGGTGTGAAGGGTTCCTCTTCTTTGATTTTCTCTTCTTGATGCTCCTTCTTTCGTATTGTGATGGACACTTCGCGCAGGGGTGTTGCCTCCTTGATATGAATAGTGGACGTCTCATTAAGTTTTATCATATGCGTACCTGTCAGCTCTGCTTCCTTACTTGTGTTATGCTGATCAGTGAGCATAGTGTGGTCATCCGTCTTTAGGCCTTCTGCTTCTTCTTTGTAGTTAACTTCATTCAACTCTACCCATTGTCCATCATCCTTTGACTCACTTTGAATATCCACATTTAATAGTGAGTTGTCTGGCTCTTCTTGTGCATCCGAGGATGAGCTTGAATTGTCCAGCCCTATTTCTCTGTACCGATGGACTTTGGTGAGTTTTCTTTTCGCTTCCGTTTCTTGTTGGGCCTGTTGATAATGGTGACCTTGCACCCGTAAATTGACTTGTCCTTCCGTATATTGGTGCGTCTCTTCCAGGGCCCTAGTTAAGTCTTCCTCTATAATCGGCCTTTGCTCTTCAATTGTTGTTTTTGGCAGTACATGTGTCCTTTTCGTGGTTGGAGCTTCCTCTTCCATTTGCTTGACTTACCTAGTCTCTTTGTGCCTCTCATTCTGGGTTGAGAGCTAGTTTCAGCTTCTTCTACAATCTTGACTCCTCTTTTCTTTTTAGGAACAGTGGCAACTTTGGCATACTTCGCCAGAGCCGTTGATGATGGCATTTCTTGCAAGTGCTCTCTGATACCCAAAGCATGATAAATCAAGATAGTTAGAGCCACACTGCCGTTGAGGAACTTCTTATTATTCCATTGCTTTTTTGCTTCGAATAACCTTTCTTGTATGTACGGAGTCAGATTAATCTGATCGCCAATCTGCTTGATGGCATGTGAGAGTAATTGAACGATAATCTTTTGAGGGGCCGTGTACTGATGCATATTTGGGAAGCAGAAATGTTGGTGGATTAGTCGGACTTCCTCCTCTATGTCTACCCGGTTAATATCTGTAAATGTCTTGGTCTTTGCACCTCGGCTTTCTTCTTTTACCATGGTAGTTCCATCCTTTTCCCATCCAAAGGCTTCCTTAATCAAGTCATGTGTAAATTGAATGACAACCCATTCGCCTATTTTATCCATCACTCGAGCTTCGCGCACAAAGGGATCATGCAGTGCTGGCTGAAGGGTATTCATGACCTGTGTGCATCTTTGAAAGTCGGGCTTGTAGATTGGCAGTTCAAAATATTTATGTATGCCCGCTTTCTTCATAGTGTCTACGATAGACGTGAGTTCATGTAGTATTCGAAATTCCTGGGACATGATTAGAAATTGATGGTCGGTACCCATTATTTTGATCATCGCCAGGAAGAGATACTCCCCAGCTGATTGATCTTCTCGAAATCAGTGTCCCTTTGCCTTTGTGATACTCTGGAGTGGAAATTCCAACACTTCCTCTTGTACTGTTGCTTCAGAATCTTCAGAAGCTATCTGCACTTGTAAGGAAAAGTGCATTAGCTTCAAAGGAAAGCATGAAGTTGTGTAGTGCATTGTAGTGATTATTGTCGTTCCATCACTCTGTTTCCCATGGTTCTATGAGTGAGATCTCTTACCACATCTTTTTATTTCTTATCCAGAAAGAAAACAAGTGTTAGTATAGCCGAAGCATTTATTTATGTACATAGTATGTCCATTCCTAAGAGAGTTGAAGCTATGATCTAATCTCCATTGGAGAATGTGCACCACTAATTCCATCAGGTACATCCGGTGCCGAATGTGTGGCCTTGTAATGTGGCCCTATTATGCATACTTTAGGTGCATCCGTTGCTTCATGAGTGCAATTGGCGTATGCATCATTTAGATGGTCCATCCCTTGCAGTCGCTTGGGTCTCCAAATCCATTTCATGGGCACTTGAATAGGTCGATTTCTTCCTTTGTTTCCTTGGACTTTCTTTGTTTGTTTTGTTTCCTCGATGGTCCTAGTGATAAGGGTGTTTTCGTTTCTGCTTCTCGGATGACTGTGTTTTGGCTTCGTCACTCGTCTTTTTAGCCGTAATGCTTCCTCCTGAGTGCTTATCTCCAACTTGGCTACCTGTTTGACCTTCTTGGGGATCCATATCTGATGTCGTGCTCTCTGAGCTTCAATCAAAGGATTGGGGAGCCATACTTGCCAGAGTCCTTTTGGTTTGGACTTTGGTGAAGCTGACCTTTTCATTTCTATGTTCTCCTTATGAGTTGATGTTGACGTCTGCTCTTTCTCCTTCTGATCTTTGCATACCCATTGGTATTTGGCCGTTCTTTGTCGTAAGTATCTGAGTGTTGGATTCCATATTGCTGGTCCTTTGTCTGGGTGAGAAGCAGCATGAGTGTCAGTTTCCTTAGTGTTTGGCTGTTGTTCCACTGAATGGAGTGATTTTCCTTATTCTTTGGGGATTGGAGGGTTTGAACTTTCTACTTCTTCTAGCTTGGTGTCTGAAATGGGGGAACTGGGATCATGTTTCAGTAGCTTTTCCGTGCATTTCCCTGAACTCTTGATGGTGGTGGGTTGGGATAAGGGCTTATCTCCTAATAGACTAAAAATTTCTTTGTGCCCTATCTTGGCTGAAATGTATCCTTGAGCTAGGTTGATACTGACTTCATTCTCAATGATCCAATCTTGTCCTAGGATCAATTCTTCTATTAAATCCTCATCTGTGCACACTAATACTCGTTGTTCCATGGAAGAATTTCCTAGGTGGAGAGACACTATCGCTGTTCCAATGCATTCTAGGGTTTGACCTCCAATTCCTCTCAAATTGGCTTTTGTGGGACTCATAATCATTTGCAGATCTTTTATGACCTCATTACGTATGCAACTAAGTCTTGCTCCTGAGCCTATCAATGCATCTATCAATTTGTATTCTGTCTTGCCGATCCCTAGGTTTAGGTAAGGCTGTGACATGTATGACTTCGTCGTGTCCAAGTCATGAACTTGGTAGTTGGCCATAGGGATAGGCTCTTCTCCTTGGAGATAGCGTTCATCTCGTTGTCTTATCCATTCTTTTTGTTTCTTAATGCATTCTAGGGCTTCTTGTCAGGCCTCCTCTCTAATCCGTTCTTCCTCTTTCTTCCTATTTTGAGCACCTACTAAACGTGCTAGCATTTGATCTGTCAATGGCTCCATGAACCATTTGACTCTACATCCACTTATGTAGTTAGGAAGAATATCTCCATCTAGAGTGGCTAGATTAACCGCTCCACTAGTAGAGATTCTATTGATGATCAGAGGTCCATATCCACGTTTTTGTAACTTCTTGGCATGTTGTTTTAAGGTGTACACCAAGACTAAGTCTCCCTCTTTAAGTCCTTTGTCTTTTATATGTGCATCATAATATGCCTTTTGTCTTCTTTTAGCTGCATAGATTCCTGCCACTGCTTGTAACCTAGTTTCATGTAACTTCTTGATTTGGTCAAGTTGTTGGGATAACTCATGTCCGTTCCATTCGTACTATTGGGCTACTCTCAAGGCTGGGATTAAAAAATCAATCGGCAAAATTGCGTTCTTCCCATACACTAAATTGAATGCGGTAGTTCCAATGGCAGTCTTGTATGCTACTCGGAAGGCCCAAATTGCATGATGCAATTGTTTGTCCCAATCCGACCTCCCATTATTGACAATCTTTGTCAATACAGTACATAACACCTTGTTGGAACTTTCCGCTTGACCATTGGCTTGGGGATGGTATGGGGCTGATTTTTTGTGAATCACTAAAAATTCATTCATTAGGGATTCTATTACTTCATTAAGGAAGTGCGTTCCTCGGTCACTCACAATCTCAATTGGTAATCCGAAACGAGTGAATATATTCTCAAAAAGGAATTTAGCAGTGGTTTGAGCATCATTTTTTCTCGTAGCTTTTGCTTCTACCCATTTGGTTAAATAATCCGTGGCTACTATGATGTACTCAGCATGTGATCCTTTGGCTGGTGTGTTGATGGGTCCTATGAAGTCGATACCCCATTTGGAAAATGCTCTCGCACACACCATAGGTCTTAATGGCATGTCATCTCTCCGAATTGGGTATTTAGCGCTTTGGCATGTTTCACAGCTTCTTACATAAGTCTCCGCATCCATATGTAGGGTTGGCCACCACAAGCCGGCGAAGAGGATCATTTTGACAGTTCTCTCAGCTGAAAAATGACCTCCCGCAGCACCCACGCGTGCCATCTCTAATATGGGTAGATACTCTCCTTCATGCACACATAGTCGTAATTGGTTATCCTTTCCTCTCTGAAACAATTGTTTTCCCATAAGTACGTAATCCTTGCTCATTTCTTCTAGGGATCGTCTTCTAGTTAAACTTATTCTTTCCTCATGTTCTCTGTTCTTTAGGAATTTAACCAATGTTTTACTCCAATTGGGTGCTATGGTTGAAAATGGTATGGACATATGATCCTCCGGGATCGTCTCCTGGCATTCTGCACAATTACTCACGTAGTCATGGACATCCTTGGGCATGTCAGGCCAGTACACTCCTAATCGTTTTAACTCCCGAATGGTTCCATAAGTCCCTTGGTGTGTTCTCCATTTGTTCACATGTGCTTGCTCAATTAGTTTCTTTTGTTCTTCCTCCTCGACACATCTTAGCAACACTCCATTGAGTTCCTTATAGTACACACTTCCAGCAATAATGTGCAAATTTCTTGATTGAAGAATTTCCTTTTCGCTATTCTTATTGATTGAGTGTTGTGGGCCATGGGTGAGTATAGGAATTAATTTCTCTGCCCACTTTGGACATACTTCCAGATTGAACGAGTAAGTATCTGGTAGATCATCAGGTACTCCACTTGGCGGCTCTCCGTGGGTCAACCTAGAAAGGTGGTCTGCTCTTACATGCGTGTTTCCCTTTTTTACTACCACTTCGAAGTCGAACTCCATTAATAGTAAGAACCATCTTACTAATCTTCCCGTGTTATAAGGTTTATTGACTAAGTACAGTGGGCCTGATGGTCTATGAAGAACTTAAATTTGTTCGCTAACAGATAGTGTCTGAATTTCTTAACTGCATAGACCATTCCTAATCCTTCTCGCTCGGTTGTTGTATAATTCCTTTCAGCTTGATTCAGTTGTCTACTGGCATAGGCAATTGGATGATCTAGCTTTCCCTCATTAGTCGGTTGGGCTAAGATACATCCAATTGCATAACTAGAAGCATCAACCTGAATATGAAAAGGCTTGTTCCAATTGGGCGTTTTCAAAATTGGGGCAGTGCTAAGTCTCTTTTTTTAACTCATTGAATGCTTTCTCGCACTCCTCAGTCCAAGTGAACTGAGTTAAGAGACCATACATGGGTTTGGCTATTATGGCATACATGTGAATAAACCGACGGTAAAATCCACAATGTCCCATAAAGGCTTGTACCTCTTTCGCATTCTTTGGTCTAGGAAGCTCTAAAATGACCTTGATCTTGTCCTCATCCGTGGATATTCCATTTCTTGAGACTATGTGTCCTAAGATCTTCCCTTGTCTCACCATGAAGACACACTTTTCTGGTTTTAGGCAGACTCGATACTAGCGGCATTTATTAAATATTTTTCTCAACTCGGAGATGTGATCTTGTCTTTGATTCGAGTATGTACATAGATCATCTACATACACTTCCATACTTTTTTTCAGGAATTCCTTGAAAACATGACACATCAATCGTTCGAAAGTAGCAGGTGCATTAGTGAGTCCAAAAGGCATCACTCTGAAAGCATAGACTCCCCATTCGATCACGAATGTGGTCTTATGTTGATCCTTAGTAGCTATAGCTACTTGGTTGTATCCAGAGAGTCCATCTAAGAAGCTATAGACTTCCTTTCCTGCTACTCTTTCCAATGGATGGTCCGTAATGGGTAATGGGTAGCTATCACGTATGGTGGCTGCATTGACCTTTTTCAAGTTAACGCACACCCTCAATTTTCCATTTTTCTTAGGCACCACTACTAAAGGTGATACCCACTCGGTGTGTTCTATCTCATATATGAATCCTACAGCTAGTAGCTTGTCAATTTCTTCCTTAATTTTTGCTACATACACCTCATTATACGTATAAGGGTGTTGTTTAGATGGTTTTGCATCTGCAGTCATTGGTATTCGATGAGAAAAAATATTGGGTTCTACACCCTTAATATCATAATATGTCCATGCGAACACGTCTTGATATTCTTGGATCAGCTGTATGAATTCTTCTTCCTCCTCCTCTGATACAGCTTTGCCTATGTAGGTACATCGCTCTTCTCCGTCTTCCATTGTTACTACAATTTTTTTTGTTTGTTCCTTGTTGTCGTATGCTTCTCCATCTCTAGCCTCTCGTTTAGGCATCTGAATGGCTACCTTTCTCTCTTCTACTTCATATCTTTTAAAATGTTCAGGAACTTCAAACGAATTTAGATCAGGTCCTATTTTACTCATGTCTTCTGCTTGGTTTGGTATCATGGGAGTAGCTTCGATTGCTAAGATCTTGGTAGGTTATTGTTTCTCTCTGTTTCGAATGGTGTCCAGGTAGCTTTCTTCGAAATCAAATTCTGGCTCCATTTCTATACTCTCATATTCCTCTTTCCATTCTTTTTCCACGATTTCCCCTTCATCTACTTCTCGAAGGACAACCATATAAAGGTTTACATCATAACCTTCCTCATCTATGCACTCGTTCATTGTCAAAACTTCCTCATTCATGCACACATCTAGGGTTGCTAGAATTTCCATCCATCCATGCGGTTCAAAGGCCTCATCTGGAAATATTTGAGGCATGTACCCTGGGTCCTCTACTGGTGAGTAGTTAGGATGTCCTACCGACCACATTTGCCTTTTACTCTCCTCCTTCTTGGCCTCTTTGCACATCCATAACTGGGCATCCTCATGCATCCAAGATTGATCGCTCGATCCAGCACTATGCATGGATAGGTCGTCTTCCTCTTTGTGTATGGGATTCCATTGTAGTGGAGGGACATCTCGATAAACAAATGTATGCAAGTTTATCTTGGTTGTATTTCCATGATGTTATAGGTACAATGAATCTCTTCCCCAGTCTTGCACTACCCGCATTTTTCGCATAAAGCATTAGGAAAAAAAGTGAACCCTGCATGGGCCTTGTAAGGATTCCTAATTTTTAGGGATTAAGCTTAATCTTGTACTTTGTTAAAGGGACAAAGTGCATTTAATAGAGCACTTTTTGGTAGGCTGAAGTAGGCTTTTTTTTAGGCTGAGCTAGGACCTCTCTCTCTTCTGCACATAGAGAGAGAGAAAAACCACGTTCCACCTCATCAAATCCGTCCATCTTTATGAATAAAAAAATGAGTTTTCTGAAAAAGTCTCTTTTTTAGCTATTCTTTATTCAAAATGGCCCATACTTTTATGTATATGTCAGAACTTAATTTTTTTAGTCTTTGTTGGGGGATTCTTGGACGAGAAGGAGTTTGAGGGTTTGTAGGAGAAAAAGGAAAGAATAAAGAAAGAAATGAGCTGGGAAACTTCACAGAGGAAATAACCTTGGAAGCTTCTGCAGAAGCACACCTTGGAATCTTGAGTTTGATTACAGTAAAACAATTACAATGTTTGAGCACAATCCGAGTCAATACTTCTGTGTGCACTACAGAGGGTGCTTAATTACAAAATACCAATTATCCCGAAGTCTTCTTGCAGTCGGCCTCGTCTGCACTAGTCCTCTGCTTGCTTCAAGCTTATCCTTGTGCACACCTTGCACCAAGCTTCCACCAAGATGAGGAATGAGTATCTTCTGTCGGCATGCACACTGCATAGAGACCTTGAGGTCCTTGGGGTCTAGCTTTGCACTCTCTGCCTTCTTCCTTAGCCACCTCTCTTGCACTCTTCACTTCCACCTCTCTGTGTCGTCGTACCCTGGTGTCTCTTGCACTTCTCTCTCTTTCTTACTTCTAATGTGTCACCAAGAATAGCCTTTGTCTTTCTTTGTTGAGTGCGCCGGTTCCGTGCACTCTAACTGTAATACAATCTTGGTGCCCTTTCAATGTCCCAAGATTGTCTTTTGAACTGGCAGCCAACGACTCACTACTTTGTCCTGTAGTGACTTTAGACTTAAAGCAAAATTTTGATTGGGCGGCCCTATTTCCACCTTTGCGTACACGGGCGCTTCCCATACCTTCACCTTTTCCTTTTAATTCTTTACTTTTGCACCTAAGACTTTAAATTCACCCTTTGAACCTTAAGAGAATTAGAAAAATACTTCTGCAATACTTTCCCAATTTAATACCTCTTGTCTGTGAACAATTAAAGACCTTTTATATGAACAATTGAAGGTGCACTACCTGTGCACTTTGACCCTGGAATTTTGATACTTTACTCTTGCCTATGCGTAGCTGTGACCTTGACTTTGCTAGTTTCAACCGGTTAGGGCTCAACAGATGCCCACCACCTAAAGTTCTCTCCGTCCCGGAGAGACCACAAGACACAATGTAGGGAGGCTTCAATAACAGAGAGAAAACATCAGAAGAACCACAGAGGAAACGAAGGTAAGGAAATAGAGAAAGATGGCGATTATTGATGAAGCATAAAAAAAAAACAACAGATAAAGAGTGCTACTAATATTTATTAACCGGGATCATGACAAAAGGAGAAGTATGATGAGATGTGCTGAATTTCTAGAATTGAAGCTGAAGCCCTAAATGCGAAGTGAAGTAATTTATTGCGAAGGGGGAGTGGGATCGGCAGCTGAGGGTTGGGGAGAGGATGGCAGTGGAGCAGAAGCTTGCTCAATCATATTTTGGAGAGAACTAAGGCACTGCCTAAGGTGGTCCCTTTCGCGTTTGATACGACGGCACGTAGCATTATCACATAACCCTAAGGAGGAGCGATTTTGAAGATCGGATAAGTTCTGTAATGCGGATTCGGCCATATCTCGGTATTTGTCGCGCTCATCTTTGAGTAAGCGGGCCGTTTCATTGAGTGATTGCCATTGAGAGTGAGCTATTCGATTGATGTTGTCTATGGTATTAATGTATTGTTGATGAATAGAAGCGGCGGCTAATACAGAATCCAAAGACACTTTGGAGGCATGAGCACTGCTAGAAGCAGCTTGACTGGCATCGCGGAGCAATTGTAAAAAGGAAGGGGCAGAAGGAAGATCAATTGGAGGGGAGGGTGCAACAGGTGGATCGGGATGAGGGAGAGGAGATGCAGGCGGATTGGGTCGCTGGAATGGAACCGCAGTGGTCGGGGTTGGGGCGGAAAGGGGAGGACGTGGTGGTGTACATGTCGGGTTGTGGGTGTTGAGCTGCATTTGCACGAGCGGCCGGAAAGCTGGTGTGGAAGAAGGGCCATGTGCCGGAGGAGGATCAGGGAAAGGAATAGGTGCGATATCCGGAGAGGAGGAAAAGATATGCGAAGAAGAGTGTAGAGGGGGGGAAGTGAGATCAGGGGGAGCGGATAGCGGTGTGGAAACGGAGGCCGAGTCGATGGAGAGTGGAGGGGAGGGGGGAGGATTTGAAGTGGAAGGTATGTTTGGCTGTGACGGAAGTAGAGGGGAATTAGGGTCAGAGCGCGATGGAATGTGATAAAGCCAAGCTATGAAGGGACCAGAATATAAGGAGAATGTGTGAGAGCCCCTGGAGACAGCTTCACGAAGGCGACGAGAGCGCAAATGTAAGGAACCATAGATGAGGGCAGCGTAAGGGTATGGGCGGCTATTTAGGAAGCAAAAAAGCGGATCAGCAATGCGAATATTAGACCATGGTAGTGAAGATGTGGGACTACGAAGCAAAAAGAAGAAAATGAATGCATTAAGTATGGACGTCATGCGGATGGAAAATCGGGCATTAGTGTCGAAGCCATCTCGACAAAAGGCAATTGTGGCAGAGGCTGACAATCCAGAATATAAGAACGGAGGATTACGAAAATCGACGGGGCAAGAGCCGAGGCTGGCAGCAAGAGCGGAATTGGAGAGAGGGCCTGTGCAAAAATTAGGAAAGAGGCGGATAGCTTCATAGACGTCATTGTAATTGGAGGGATCATTCAGGAAAACGTTGGCCAAGCCCCAGAGACCCGCCTGTTGAAGATTGTCGACAGAGAAAAGGCAACGGAGTTCAATGGTTGGGAGAGATAAATAAATACGAATCTGCATATCTAAATCAAGGGGACGAAAAAGTCGCATATAATCTCCTGAGGGCGAATTTGGTTGCGAGGTATGAGAAGCTGAAGGAGAAGGAGAAGGATGGCGAGGGAGTGGAGATGGAGAATTTATATCCGTGGAATCAGATTGAACCGAATAAGTGGGAATATGTAGGATGGCAGGAGGAAGTGAGGAAGGCGATGCATCATGTTGTGGGTCAGTGGACACGGGCAACGTAGGGAACGGAGAGTGGAGGCCGGTGGTGGTTGTGGCAGACGCAAGAGGAGGGTAATTTGGATTGTTTGTATGCAGTGCTGAAGGAGTGAGTTCCGAGATGTGTTCCGGTGCGGTGGGATCGGCCATAGAGTTCTGCGTAGAAAGGACCCGGTAGAGAGATTGCAAGGAGCTGCAGGTTGTTGAACTTTTGGCGGTGAAGGAGTCTTATCACAGCAAGGAGATGATCGTGGATGGCATGGGAACGAGAACCAGGGCCGCCAAGCTACCCGTTTGAACGGCAGGCAGGGATGCAGAAGAGATAGAGGAGGATGGAGGGGGGAAGTAGGGGAGTGTTGAAGGGAATTGATGGAGGGGGGGCGGGGGAGGGTGGTTCTATTGGGCAGGGAAGGTGGAGAGGGGTGTGGAGGGGAGGCGGGTGGGCGGGTGGGTGGGTGGGAGGGGGTGTGGAGGGGAGGCGGGTGGGCGGGTGGGTGGGTGGGAGGGTGGGAGGGGGTGTGGAGGGGAGGCGGGTGGGCGGGTGGGTGGGTGGGAGGGGGTGTGGAGGGGAGGCAGGTGGGCGGGTGGGCGGGTGGGAGGGGGTGTGGAGGGGAGGCGGGTGGGCGGGTGGTCGGGTGGGAGGGGTGTGGAGGGGAGGCGGGTGGGCGGGTGGGTGGGTGGGAGGGGGTGTGGAGGGGAGGCGGGTGGGCGGGTGGGAGGAGGTGTGGAGGGGAGGCGGGTGGGCGGGTGGTCGGGTGGGAGGGGTGGGCGGGTGGGTGGGTGGGAGGGGTGTGGAGGGGAGGCGGGTGGGCGGGTGGGCGGGTGGGAGGGGGTGTGGAGGGGAGGCGGGTGGGCGGGTGGGCGGGTGGTCGGGTGGGAGGGGTGGGCGGGTGGGTGGGTGGGAGGGGTGTGGAGGGGAGGCGGGTGGGTGGGTGGGCGGGTGGGTGGGTGTGGAGGGGAGGCAGGTGGGCGGGTGGGCGGGTGGAAGGGGGTGTGGAGGGGAGGCGGGTGGGCGGGTGGGAGGGGGTGTGGAGGGGAGGCGGGAGTGAGAGGAGGGGGAGGTGTGTAGTGAGAGGGAGGGTGGCGGGTGGGTGGGTGGGAGGGGATGTGGAGAGGGAGGGTGGGCGGGTGGGTGGGCGGGAGGGGATGTGGAGAGGGAGGGTGGGCGGGTGGGTGGGCGGGAGGGGGTGTGGAGGGGAGGCGGGAGTGGAGTGGAGGGGGAGGCGAGGATCGAGGCGGGGTGGGCACAGAGGTTATTGCTCTAGCCCCGGGAGTCAACGACTGAAAAGCCACGCAAGCTTTTGAAGAGTTGGGCAACCTGTAGACTCGGGCATTGCAAACTTTTGAGTTCAGTTGAGATGATCTTGCAGCAAGATGGAGTTGAAGGTGGAATGAATGAGGTTACCCATTATATAGCAAGGAGGATTGAGGGCTCACCTCACAGCAAGGGATGGTGTAGCATAAAAGAGTGTTCAAAAGACAGGAGAAGCCAACTTTAATCTCATCCATCCAAGAGATAAACAAAGAAAAGGCTAGCCTTAAAAGCTAGTGTGTAGAACTAAGAGCCATCAAAAAATTTGCGCCAAAATTTTGTGTATTTGAGCAACATATTTTTTAGCAATTATTAGCAATGATTAAAGGGACACAATAGAAAAACAAAATGACCTAAGAACTATGGAGTGGGATGTTAGAACTTTTTATGATAGGCTTTGAGTCTAGAAATATTTACTAGCGGCAGGGTGGCTCCATTGAGTGTTTCTAACTGCACAGCACCCCAATGCAACGTCTTCAGAACGCGAAAAGGGCCTTCCCAATGAGGGATCCATTTCCCTTTTGCATTCGTATGAGGGTTAGGTTTATGGAGAAGAACTAACATGCCTGCTTCAATGTTGTTGTTCCACAGATATCGATCATGTGCCTCCTTCCTCTTCATCTGAGTCTCTATCAATTGTTTGGTCGCTAGTAGACGAATCTCCTCCACTTTATGTAGTGCTCCTAGCCTCTGAGAGACATCACAATCCTTCTTTCCCTGCAAGAATGCTATCTTAGGCGATCCATGTAAAAATTCAAAGGGCTCGATGGGTAATATGCCATAAACCAGTTGGAATGGGGAATATCCGGTGGCCTCTTTGTAGGCTAACCTGTATGCCCAAAGTGTACCTTGGTAAGCAATGCCCCATGAAGTGGGCTGCAACATACACTCCTTTCTTAACATTGAGATTAAAACCTTATTTGTCAATTCAGCCTGTCCATTTGCTCGTGGATAGTAAGCACAAGAGGTCCTATGAAGAATTCTATACCTGTTGAAGATTTCTTGCAGGACTTTATTGACAAAATGGGTACCCTGATCAGTACAAATTTCAAGTGGACAACCAAACCTGCAAATGATGCTACTATAAATGAAATCATCAACAGTTTGGGCATTGCAATCGGGGGAGGCAATAGCTTCAGCCCACTTTCTGTAGCTATCAAGAGATATTTTTCTATTTTTGGAAAAGCGGGAGGGTAGATGGGCCCTACAAAATCTAGCCCCCACTTCTCAAATGGTTGCCAGGAAGTGGAAACAACCAAGGGGTTATGTCTCTGCTTTGTTGGCTTAGGTCCACACCTCTGGCAAATGTCACATGGCTTTCCCCATTCATCTGCATCCCTAAATAGTGTAGGCCACCATAGACTAGCATCCAGTATCCTCTGACTCATAATATGTCCTGGAAGGTGCCCACCACCTGTTCCTTCATGTGCAGAGTGAAGGACTTCCCTCACTTCTTCTTCTTCCAAACACTTCGTGAACCGGTCATCCTTTCCCTGTCTATACAATTTATCTTCAATGAAGGTATATGGTCTACTCTTGATTAGCAGTCTCTTCTTTTGTACAGCACTAGCCTTTTCTGGATACAACCCAGTTTTAATGAAATATTTGATGTCGTAATACCAACCTTGAGCTTGTACAGCAAACAGATGAGCATCTGGAAAGTCATCATTGATTCCACTAGCTTGATTCATCATATTTATTCTGGATAGGTGATCCGCCATAACATTTTCTTTTCCTGGTTTATGGACTACAGAAAAATCAAACTCTTGGAACAACAATAACCACCTCCATATTCTACCAGTGGCTTGTGGTTTGTTGAGTAGTATTTTAGTGGTTGGTGATCTGTTATAATAATAAATTTTACCCCTAGTAAGTAATGACGGAATTTTTGGACAGCAAAGACCATTGCTAGGGCTTCCCTTTCTGTAGTACTGTAATTCCTTTCAGCCTTGGTCAAGATTCTACTGGCATATTGAATTGGCCTGTCCACTTTAAATTCTTCACTGGGTTGGGTCAAAACTGCCCCCACTGCATAGGCACTGGCATCGACATGTATATGAAAGATTTTTGACCACTCAGGTGTGACCAAGATAGGAGCAGACACTAACCTTGACCGTAATGTTTGATATGCTTTTTCCTCCTCTTCTTCCCATTTAAAACGTACTTCCTTACCTGTAAGTATAGCCAGAGGTCTAGCTATCTCTGCATACATTTTTATAAACCTTCTATGGTATCCAGTATGCCCCAAGAAACTCTGAATCTCTTTAGGGGATTTAGGTTTAGGCAACTTTAATATAGAAATGATTTTGTCAGGATCTGGGGCCATACCTTTAGCCGACACCACATGTCCTAAGAGGGTTCCTTCTGTCACAAGGAAATGACATTTGTTTGGATTGAGCTTTAACTTAGTCTCCCTGCATCTTTTGAAAATATTCTTCAGCTGCCTCAAGTGGTGGTCCAAACAATCTAGAGGAGTTTCTTTATGAGAACCTGAAAATGAAGAGAAGTCATCCATGAAGATTCTAAGTGACTCCAACAATAGGGGGCCAAAAATAAGATTGACCGTTCTGTTAAAGGTGGCTGGAGCATTTTCTGAGCCCAAATGGCATTTTTACATACACATATGTTCCCCAAGGTGTAATAAAAGCAGTCTTTTCACGATCCTCTGGGTGTATTGATATTTGATTATAGCCACTGAATCCATCCATAAAGCTATATAATGCATGCCCAGCCACTTCTTCAATGACCTGTTCTGCAAAAGGCATAGGGAAACCATCTGGAATGGTCACCTTGTTGAGTGCTCTAAAGTCAACACAAATTCTGATTTTATTAGTATTCTTCTTTGGTACTATAACCATAGGTGAGAGCCACTCTGAGTGTTCAACAGGCTTGATTCTCCCTACTCTCAAGTCCAATGCTCATTATTAAGGATTCATTGGAAGTTTATTAGTTTCTAAATAAATTTTTAAAATCTTGTAGCATTTGAATTCTTGTACTCTATCGAAAAGTTGAATCATTGTCTCAAGGTTTGTTACTACTACTCCCTGAAAATTTTGGGTGACCATCTGTAGATGTTAAGCTCATAATTAGATCATGCCTTGCTTATAAATCATACTATGGTGCCTAGTAGCATCGTTTCTCTATAAGAAAACACCATCTAAGAGGAATATAACCAATTAAAATCAAGCTAAGAGTAGTAAGTATTTCAAGTTGCACCTTTCCATCCATATTTAGAAGCTTCTTCATAGTTGCTTCATGAGCGAATATTTTGTTTTGCATCAACTTGTTCATAGTGATGTTACAAAGAGCACAAGATGTTTTATTGCCCTAAATTTAAGCTTATAAATTGAAAGAAATTATTTAGGTGATAAAGGGCAGGTTCTATATTGGAAAGCTGAGTGTAACTCAATTACCCAAGGCATCAACTTATTTCCATTCTCTAACTTCAAGTATTTTTCGTGATATCAAAGCTATCTTCTTCAAGGTGGGTGATGGATTTCCTTTCACGATCGAGAAGCTTGATAGGAACAACTATTATGCTTGGAAAATTAGAATGGAACCTTACTTACAAGGAAGAAATATCTATGGAGTAGTGAAGGGTGATGAAGTCATGCCTATACCAAGATCCAAAGGAGGACCTACACAAGAGGATTGAGAAGCTAACGCTATGGCGGTCAATAAATGCTCAAGCTAGGTCTTACATCCTAAACTGTATCTCTAATTTCTTGCTTCCACACACTAGAAGCTATAAAACATCACAAGAAACTTGGGATGCACTTGAGACATTCTTCTTTGCTAGCACCAAAGCTAAGAAGAATCACTTGTGGAATGAATTCAACTGAATGAAGAAGACAACTAAGCAGACAATCACAGACAGAAATTGCCTTCGTCACCTTCACTAAACTCTCCCACTTTATCCACTAGGATTTGTACTTTAGATGTGCTCTCTTTTCCCTTTCCTTCCTTTTCTTCTTTCTCTTGCCCTAATTCTAATTGGCTCGCTAATTGTCTCCATAATTGTGGTTTTAGTTGAAGTAATTCTTCCACACTCAATTTGCATTGTACTTTTGTTTTCTTTAGTTCTGTTAGATTGTGCGAACTTTTTTCTGAGTTTCCTTTTCCTTTTCCATGTACTGTGGGTGCTTGTATTATTATAAACTCCTTCTCGTATTCTCCCATGTAATTAGGCAATGTTGAAATGCTCACGGTTTCCTCTCTATTTCTATCGAGTCTTGATACCTCTTCATAGACTTCCTCCAGGTTGGCATTTGGTTGATAAGCTTCCACATCTATTTCCTCAAAAGGAGGCTTTGATACCCCATTTTTCTTCCATTGTTCTTCTCGAAGTCTATTCCATAATTCCTTCGGCCATTCTGCCTCTAAGCCCGGTATTATTGACACAAGTTCATCTTGGATTTTCATTTGTTCATCTATGTTTTCCTTCCTTCTAAGTTCTTTACCTTTGGATTAGACACATTCTTCGTATTGATCATCTGTTATCCTAGTCTCTGGCAGAGTTGGGATAGTCTTTTCTAGGGTTGCTTGTGCTACCTCTATCAGTTTCCTACATATCGCTAGTCTTTCCTTCTCGAGCTCCCCTTGTGGGTAAAGTTTTTCGTGTTGCTCTATATTTGGCCCAGTCTTAATTCTAGCTTGGTAAGCTTTCAGCCACATGTCTAAGTCGTCTGGTTTTGGGTCAGCTAGAATTGATCCTGGTTTCTCCTTCTCTTGGATAAGTGGTGACACCGAGATCTCCTCTCGGATCCTTTGTTCTTTATCTTCCCTCTTGTTTCGGGTTTGTTTTTTACTTTTTTCACTCTCATCTTTCGCCCATTTATTTTTGAGTTTTTCTTTTCTTTCCTTCCATTTTTGTACCTTGGTGTTCTGGGTACTCTCGCGTGGGTCCTCAGAACCTTCCACTACCTGAACTTTAGGGCTTACGGCTTTATCGCTCTCTTGTTCCTGTTCTGGTTGTTTCCCTTTTTGTTGCCTTATCTGAGCTTTTGTAATGGCTTTCAGTGGCACAGTATATTCCTTATCACTTCCAGATCCTTCTATTACTTCAATCACATTGATAGGTGCAGTGTCCTGGACTTTGGTTGGATTCTTAGGGCAGTCCCTGAAAAGATGTTCCTTTCTGCAATCGTTGCAATATCCTTCCCAAGTCCTAGGTGGTGGTGGATTGTAAGGTCGAGGGCACTCTCTAATAAAATGGTCTCCTCCGCACCTATAACAAGGTCCTCTTGGTACAGGTGGTCTAATGGTTGGTCTCATGGGTGGTTGTGCTTTAGGAGCGGTATACATTAGAGTTGCGACCTTAGTGTTGTAGCTTGGGTCATAGTTTCCATATCCATAATAAGCCGAATCAAAGGTTGGTTCGTAATCGAACATATTGGCTTCATATGGGTAGTAATCTCCTGGTGGCAACTCATATCCAGGGTTCACTGATTCCTCATTGATTGTAGATGATGCTGGCACTATGGCTCTCTCCAAATTCTCTTCGGGCTGGGCATACTTCACAGATACTACCTGTTGAGGTTGAGACAGTTGTGGCCCTAGCACTGGTTGTGGTGGTGGATATGGTGCCTGTTCATATGGTCTTGATACTCCTGCTGGTGTTGGATAGGGATTGTATCTGGGCATCTCCCTGCCTTGCTCTCTAGGTGGATATCCATATGGTCGATACTGTGGTGGTTGGAATGGTCATGCCTGTCTATTGAATGGACAATTTTCAGTGGTGTGATTAGTGTATTTTTGTTCTATGTGGCAGTACAAAGCAGTTCCTGGTTGGTGCTGTATGTTGTATGGGTATGTTTGATGTGCACCGGTCCCTCCTCGCACACACATGTGTGTGGGATGATCTCCTCCACATAGGCTACATCTTCGTAGCATAGGCACTCTTTGGGCTGGGTGTTGGTAAGTTCTTTGTCCCTGGACTCCTAGTTTTTTTGCTAATAGTTCCGCCAATTCCTCCATATTACTAGAGTTGGAAGTAATGGTACTTCGTGAGTCTTCTGATTTAGTGGGACTGGGTGTACTCTTGAGGTCAGCTAGGTTATCTTCCAGATCAATGCATTCCTGAAGACATTCACTCAGGGTTTGTAACCTCTTCACGTAAACTAAGGTCCTTAGGGTTCCATTTGTGAGTCCATCCAAAAATAATGAAATCATTTTTTGTTGAGTGGGTCTCTCAGCCACGGGGCATCTATCCACATACTGATTGAATCTCTTGGCTGCTGTTTTCACTGTTTCATTCGGGTTCTGTTTGAAACTATGGATTAAGGACGCGGAATTATGTTTAATCCCTCTCTTCGTGAATTCTCCAATGAATTCTTGAAAGAATTGCTCCATGTTCCCAAATTGATTAGGGTCTAATGGTTGGAACCAAGTTAGAGTCGTTCCTGTGAGGGTGAGTCCAAAAGACTCATACTGCACAAAGAAGTCGTCTACTTGTTCTGCCCTTAGAACTTGTTTAAATTCAGCAATGTGATCATAGGGTTCTCCTGATCCATCATAATGATTTCTTACACACTTGGCCACTTGGATAGGTCTCAGTCTTCTCATTGGTTCAGGCGGTCTCTGCATTACAGGGAAGACAGGGACTGCTGGTCTAACTGGGGGCATTCCCGGTTGTCCTCCTACTAGTGGTCGTGGTCTTACTGGTGGTCGGTACTGATTACCTACCCCTGCGTGGGCCTGATTGTGTGCTTGCACTCCTGGAGTTGCAAATTGCACATGAGTACGGTTTGGCACACTTCGTTGGATGGTCTGTCTTGACGTGGTGTGTTCTTTCTCTTGTTGATTTCCAAAAGGGTTCTGCGAAGTAGTTGCCTGATCTCTCTGAGGGAATACAGGCACACCCATGTATCTCAGCCAAGCCCTGTCTAAGGCACTCACTGGGCAATATCTCCTCTGATTTTTGTCCAAGTATGTGAGTCTAGTTTCATCTTCTGGATCCTTCAGCTCATAAAATGTCATGGGGCTTTCTTCTCTCCCTGGAGCCGGTAAGTCTGTTTAAAGCAATAAGTCTGATCCATGGATCATATAGACTTCCAATAAGTAGTCATCTTGAGGTATCAAGTGTCCTCTCAAGACTCGGGTTACTTGGGATCTGCCTCTAGGGGTAGCCACTAGCTCCTCAGGGTTTGTTCTTCCGGAGTTTTCTGGTTCCACTAACTCTCCCCTTTCATTGATCATCTCAGGAAATTCAGTCACGATGTGGATGTGATCAAGTTTGTCTACGTATGCTCCTCCCTCGTACTTGACAGCAGGTCGGGGCACGATCGTGGCATTCATGGAATTTACCATCCTAGCCACAGATCTATTTAAGCAATCCAAGTAGATGGGGATCTCCTTGGCATTGGTAGACACATACTGCAAGGAAGTACGGTAATCTCCCTCTATAGTAGTCATGAAATTTCTACTTGGTGTTGGACCCTGCATGTTTTCCGAAGCCATGGGTATTTTCTCCTCTGAGTCACTAGAGGTATCTGAATAGGCGGAGTGGTGACTAACCTGGGTAGCACTTCCCACAGAAGATATGACACTTCTTCGGCTACTTAGCACTCTCCCTGACCTCAAGTTCATTCAACCTCCTATGACTCTCTAAGTCTCAGAGACTCTCCTTGAGTGGCTCTTCCAATGCCTCAAGTTACCTGACAAAATGCTTCCACCACTCTGGCCGATACCACTTCCAGGCAATATTGCATTGGGCAATACTAATCTGGCCACGATACGATACCTAAAATCTACACGATACGATACTTGCTGTAGCAGGCTATACGAAACTGGACTATTGCCACGATACGATACCAACAATCCTCGCGATACGATGCCTGAGCACCGAGACGATACGATACTGATTTTGGTCACGATACGATACCACCTCTTTTGCACGATACGATACTGGAAGCCCTACGATACGATACCAGATTAGGCTCTTCACACTTGAAGTGGGAGTGACAAAAAATGTAGCTCTATACAACTTTGGATCATGAACCCTAAGGGAGCTAGAAGTGCTTGCTCATGCTGATGAAAGAACATTAAAGGATATATCTAGGGATCAAAGTCCTCTAGGGCTACCAAAGATCTCAAAGCAACATATGATCAATAGATGTGATGCTTTTCAAATTGGGAAATCAAGAAGACAACCTTACCACAACAAAGGGTACATCCACAACAACCTCTTGGACTTAGTACACACAGATGTGTGGGGACCAAGTCAAGAACCATCACTAGTAGGCTCAATGTATTATGCATCTTTTTCTTATGATCAGAGTAGATGAAAATTATTACACTTTATCAAGAATAAGAGTGAAGTTTTTTATTGCTTCAAAAGATATTTGGCACATATAGAGAACTAAACTGACAGGTTATTGAAGAAGCTAACTTCTCAACTTGTTGTCCTAAATCAGCCATTGAAAACTTCCAAGATTGAAGTTTACCTCAAGTATTATGTGGCGCTCTTCCTTGACTTTACCAAGCTCCCCCTTGATTTGTAGCTTCTCCTTTGCTTCACTTCAGTTCCAATGCTTTGCCTCTTCAAAACCCAATGCTTCTGATACCAATTGTTGGAGAATTCCTCTCCTAATCGCAGCAGAAAGTGTAGAAGACCTTCTCAGGATCAAGACTCTTGCCAACAGCTGAACCTTCAAATGAAAACTGGTACCAACTGAAAAATGCAATGAAATTGAAACTTTGGTCACTCAAACTAGACACCTAGAGCTTTCAAATGAGCTATCAAACACTCAATTTGGAGTATATTTGGGTTGGCAACTCTTTGATTCAAAACAGACTACCTATCCACTCAGTTAGGCTTAAATCTGGACTTCACTAAAACCTGAATAACTCATAGAGCATAACGAATTTCATAAAAATGTTAGATAGAGGACAAAATCGAGATAAGCTTTCCAACGAATGTTTAAACACTAAAATTGGATACATATGTTGAGATATATGACTCTCACAAGTAGACTACCCAAAAGTGGGTGTGCGGCTGGACATACTCTATGAGAGTGAACTGAACGAGATGACTCAAAAAAATGAAGTAGCTACAAGGGAGCTTCCATGCCTTCTTCATCTATTCTTGAGTGTCCTCCCTTGCTTCTTTTATAGTCAAGTGACCAAAAACTCTCATGATGAGTTTGAGAGCTCTTCTCCATGATTTCTCCACTACTTTGGACAGCCACTCCTCTTACAGTTCAATTTTTGGATTTGATTCTCTTTTGAATGATTCTCTTTTGGCCTCCACTACTTGCTGAAGTAAATGCTTCTATTTTTCATTTTGTATTTTCCTTCTACTTGAAGAAAATCCTTTTTGCAAAAATTTATACGAGCTTACTTCTTTATTTTTAACATAAGTAACTTTGAAGCCTCAGATTCCATACAAGCATGGGCTACGTATGACTTTTCAAACTCCTTTCAGGCCCTACTAAATGCATGTCCAATGGCTTCACTTGTGCTTGTTAGCTCTTCTTTTTGCTATGTCTCTTCACTTGGAGTGGATCTATCCCCCAGTGTCCCATTTTCCTTGTTTACTCTATTTTTCGTTGACTCTTGGAAGCTTTCCACTGGAGGGGCTTTCCCTTTACTTCATGTCTGCATAACAAAAGATTCAATTTCTTCTAAATGTAGCAATCTAATAGATGATGATGGCATAATGGTTTCTTCTTTAGCTCCTACCTTACTCACAAAAAACATCTGAATATGAAGCCTTGATGTGGATGCTTTGCTACTTGGGAAAAAAATTCTCTAGTGATCTCTAATCTTTTGGGTGATTTCTACAAGGAGGAGAATTCTCTGGTAGAAGACATTTGCTTTGATAATGTCCACATTCCCCACACCTAAAACAAATGATTGGCCTTTTAGACCCATTTTCAATTTACCTCGTGGACCTCGGTTGTAGGTGTTACCTTGACTTGGTGTAGCAACCATTACATTTGTTGGTGGTTGGACTCCTCCTTGTCCCTAATATGCTTGTGGAGGCATTCCTCTTGAGTGGCACTCATGGGCTTCATGACCACTTTTCCTACATAACTAGACAGTAACACTTAAGAAAGGACATTCACTTACCACATGGTCGTTTGTGCTACATATGGTGCACCATAGTCCACTTTTGATGCCACTTCCACCAAGTGCTTATAGCTCCTGTCAAAGTTCTTTTGCTTGGGCTTCCACTTCCTTTTCTAGTTTTAATGCTTCAATTTTACACCTCAATCGAGTCACTACACTCTCTCCTTCTTTGTGGGGCTTGTTTCTTTCTAAATTCTCAAGTTCTTTCCTCAATTTTATAATTGGGTCTTCAAGTTCCATAGGGTATGGTAGATTAGAAGAGCCATCTCATATTGGTGTCTAATTTTCTCCAACCTTGTTGTTATAGTAGTGAATTCTTAATTTTTTGTAGTGGGGAGCACTAACTCCTTGATCTTCCACTGTGTGGATATTGGAAATGGTTTAGCAAGCCACTAAAAATGTAGGTGCAAAAGCTGAACTAGCTGGTAATGATGGTTGAGCTGGTGGAGCAGAGTAAGGTAATGTTATTTGTGAAAAGTATGGGTGAGTAGGAGGGTTAAGGAGCGATCGAAGAAAAGAAGGGATAGATAGGGTTGTGGTTCTTGGTACCATTAGTGTCCATGTGAAAGGCCAAATGGCTACCATACACTTTTGTATATGTTCTTTAATAAAACATATAGTGGCCTAGTTAGCCACATACTCTATGTTCGACCACATTTGTATTCAAGTTGTGCTCATGGTCTATGAACTGTGTGTTTCTCTTGTGTATTTTGCACCGCCTATGCAATCTACTCTGTGCAACTCCGAAGTTTGGGTTTTTATCGCGAGGGTATCATCGTGGAGCTCTGAGAACGAGAGTTCACTATGGTGCATCCCTATCAAAATACTTCACTGGTATCATATCATTTTGATGCAAAAGCTTTGTTGCTTTTGTTTGAGCGAAGCAAGCACCCACCCACCCACCCAAGGCTAATGACGAAGGTGGCAACCAAGGCATAGACCTTGGCATACCTTGTCATCTAAGTCACCGAAGTCACCATTGGTGGTGTTGGATGCATGCAAGGGAGGACCTTAACGATCAAGGAAGACAGAGGTTCTTGCTACTTCCCTAGAGGTCACCCATCCTAGTACTATTCCCCCTAGAGCTTGCTTAAACGGAAATCTCTTCTCACTAAGCTACACTCTTGTGGTGTTTGAATAAGGGGAAAGAATAAGGTTAACATTACCTTGAACATGTTTTGGGCCCTCAAACCTTCATTCTTTGCTTTCAAAGCCTGTTTTGAAGCAATTTCGGGGTGATTTTTGGAGCCATTTTGGTGTACTTTAATGCATAGTTCTCTTTATTACAGGCTCAAAAACATTAAGAAGAGTGTTCTTTGTACCTCTATGATAAAAAAATTCATGTTTGGGGCTGTGTTTTCAACTAGACTAGTAAATCTATAGGTTTCTTGAAAGGTTTTCAGTTGTGGTGGGAATAGCCACCATAAGTTTATGGAGAATTTTTTGAACCTAAAGAAGAGATTTGACAGACACTTGCACGTGTTGTTAGCTGCTCAAGCTCTGAATTTAGCCTTTTAGTGCCATTCTAGTGACTATGTATGCTTTTGTGGATACCACTTATGTGCATCCATGTGGTCATTGATATAGCAGTTACTTTTTTTGCATAAAGCCTTTTACATTTGATAGAGGGTTTTGGTGAGGTTTCCTTACTTGGGAGACACCAAATGTTGGGGTCTCTTTGGTGATGCAAGTGGAAGACTTAGCCAGCCTCGCCATCGGAGATGTATGCTAGTTGTTCATAAGTGCTCGATAAGCTTAGTTGGATTCTTTCGGGTAACTGATTATATGCAATGGAGTCAGCGATTCACTATGCATGTTAACATGTTAGTACCTGCAGTTTTATGAGATTTAGACATTGATCATATGCTCATTTTGTAGATGATTTTTTGGCAAAATATTTCTAGATTTTTTGGTTTTGTCAACTATACAAAGGTCGATTTACTTGATACACTTATTGTTGTGACCACATTAAATCCTTTTGGTTGTTCATTATTGTTCATTGAATCATTTTTCTAAGAAGACTCTATTGAACTTCTTTTTCCTAGAATCTCACACTTGGTCATCCTTTTGGAGCCTTAGTGGTGGTTGGACTCTTCTAGCTCCATTATGATTCTATTCAACTCTCTTCTATCATTATGGCATCAGAGGTCTCAAGCATGTCTAGTGGATCAGGGTCAAGTGTTGGTGTTCTGAAGATGAGCTATAACTTGAAGGGCAAAGACCATTTTGAGATCCAAAAATTGATGGCAAAAACTTTTCTCTATGGAAGAATCAGATTAAAGGTGTGTTGATTCAAAGGAGGCAATGGAAGCCAATAAATGGAATCTCAAAGAAGCCTACTGACATGGATGAGGATGAATGGGGTGAGTTGGATGAAATGAGTAGGTCTACCATTTGATTGCACCTGGAAAATAATGTTTACTTTATAAGATTGTGAAAGTGCAGAGGGGATTTGGAAGAAGTTATGTAATACATATGAAAAAGAAATGACATCACATAAATTGTATCTGATGAGAAAGTTATATGAGTTTCTCATGAAGGATACAGATAGTGTCGCTGCTCATCTAAATGAGTTTGATGCTATATTCTCCTAGTTAGAGGCTCAAAAAATGGACCTAGGTAATGAAATGAAAGCAATCTTGTTGTTATGCACTTTTCCATCATCATGGGATACGTTTTGCACAACTATTAGCAATAGTACACTTGGTGGTAAACTAGTCTATAATGATATATGTGGAGCACTCTTGAGTGAGGAGATTCATAGAAAATCAATGATTGGTACTCAGAGTGGAGATGCATATAATGTTGATGATTCTTACCAAGGAAAGAATCAACAACATGGAAGGAGCAAGAATAAGGAAAAGAATGGTCAACAGAATAAGAGTAGAAGTAAATCAAGAAAGAGGGATATCGAATGCCATTATTTTCATAAGAAAGGACAAGTGAAGAAAGACTGATATGCACTAAAGAATGCTTAACGTAAAGGGTAGAATGTTGATGGCATGTTAAATAGCTACCTGCACCATCTGCTTCAACTATGAAGATTGAAAAAATCAATGTTATTTCTGATGATGTTGATGTGTTGACGCTTCACAGTACTGTGCCTATTGAGGCTCTTATGGCGGATTCTCTTTCCCATATGTGGGTGCTAGATTCTAGTGCTTCTTTCCATGTGAAACTGCATAGAGAATGGTTCTCTACTTATGCAGCAAAGTCTTTTGGTACTCTGAGACTTGGTGACTCTCACATGTGTGACATTGTTGGGATTGGAGATGTGATTGTGTAGTTTATTGATGGTTCAAAATTTACTATGCATAATGTAAAGCATGTACCTTAGTTATCACATAGTTTGATGTCGTTGGTCAACTTGATGACCTTAGTTACAAGGTGGTTTTCTATGCTCAATCCTTTCACATATCAAAGGCCAATATGGTTATTGCAAAAGGAAGCAAAGTTGGCTCACTGTATTCTTTATTTGTATCATAGAAAGAACATTTGTTAGCTGTTACTAAACATCCTATAGCTTGTATTTGGCATGGCCATTTGCGCCACATATCTCATAGTGGAATGGAAAATCTTTCTCATTCTGGCTACTTATCTGTGTTATCTTTCTCAGATTTTTCATTTTGTGAGCATTGTCAATATGGAAAGAAAACTAAGAATGTGCATAAAAGGCATGTTGGCTCTTCAATTCTACCTTTAGATCTTGCTCATACAGATGTGTGTGGTCCAATGCCCACAAGTTCATTAGGTGTTTCTCTTTGCTTTGTCACTTTCATAAATGATGCTACTAGAAAAATATGGGTATATCCTATCAAATCAAAGGATAAGGTATTCCCTACCTTCATAAAATGGCTTGTTTTAGTTGAGACTGAAAAGGAACTAAGCTCAAAGCTTTACGTTCAAATAATGGGAGTGAGTATACCTCACATGAATTCAGCCTTCTCTGTCAGTCTAGAGGAATTCTTAGAGAATTTACAACTTCTTATACCCCACTACAGAATGGTGTAGTGGAAAGGATGAATAGAACTATTTAGGATAGAGTAGTTTCTATGCTACATCATGTAAATCTTTCACAAGGCTTTTGGGTAGAAGCAGTATTGACTGCAGTTCATGTGATTCACCTTTCACCTAGTATTGCCAAAGTTCTAAAAGTGGCACAAGAGTTATGGACAGGGAAGCCACCATATTATGATCATCTTCGAGTTTTTGGGTGTGAATCATATGTTCATATACCCAAGAATCTTAGAGAAAAGCTGGACCATAAGTCAAAGAAATGCATTTTTCTTGGGTATGGTCGAGAAGGAAAAATTCGGATATCGCTTATGGGATCCTAAACACGATCAATGATCACAAGTAGTGATGTCATTTTCAATGAGTCTAAGATGCATAAACAACCCATTAAGGAGGTTGAAGTGAGAAGAGGGGTATTTGAGGATACTAGTCCTCGAGTTCGCATGCATAAAAATTTTGCACAGAGGGAGGTCAAGAAAATTTCTAGTCAGATCAATTTGCAAATGTTCATGTCCAACAATCATTGAGACTCTTTACACATGTCTGTTGAGGAATCACTCACGAATTTGACAAACGGACATAAAAAAAAAAGGAAGGCAGAATCTTCAGAAAATCAAAGCCTTCAGTTGTACAGTGTGCGATGTCAGTACGCGGTGTGCGCATAAATAGAGTAACAGAGCAACAGAGCAATAAACCGCGGTGTGCGCATAACGCTCACATTAAAGACTAGGAGTGTGGAAGAGCGCAGAAGGAAAAAGTGTATATATACACCAAGCATTGAAGGACTCAGAGAGAGAGAGAGAGAGAGGATAAGGAGAGATAGATGAGATATAGAGAATGAGAGACTAAGAGCTTTAGTTATGAAGAAGACGCCAGAGATTGCGTATGTAGAAGAAGACGCCGAGATCGCGTATGTATAGATGAATAACAGAACCCTGAGATATCGGGTATTCATCTGAGAGAGAGATGGTAATAAGAAACTACTCAGCATAGGAGAGTTTCTGTAGCTTGAGCAAGAAGAGGCCAAGCTCACTTGTACACATCTTCTCTAATAGAAAACACATGTTCATGTGGATGTTTGTGCGTACTGTTGTATGTAAAGGAAACAGAGTATGTTTTTAAAGTTAGTTAACAGTTAACGTTTTCTCAGTAACCGCATTTTCGGTCAGTTGCAGTTCTTACTGTAAACGAGTTTTCCGGTAGAACAACGAAGTAGATCTCGTAGAGTAATGCGAAGTTTTGTATGAGAGATAGCTCATTCTGTAGCTAGACATCTCTACTTTTAGTTGATTAAGTTTTCCGGTGGAAAAGATATCTACACATAGTACAAAGTCTGACCGGAAAAAGGTCGTCTGAACTAGTGGAGTTTTTCTTTAAACTTCAGGAAGAGTTCAGTAAGTTAAGGAAGCTTTGCGTCACTTCCTTACTTCATGTATGTTTGCTTGAAGTAATCATAAACAGAATTGAAGTTCATTCCGGTACAATTCCGGTACGATTACGGTGTCAGTCCAGTGACATTCCGGTACAATTTTGGTGACGTCTCAGTGACAGTCCGGTGAAGTTCCGGTGGAATTTAAGTCGCAGTATAACACAGTTAAGCGACAGTAATCCTGCTAAGCTACTGCTGATAACAGAGGTGTTCTATATGACTTTAGCTTAGTTCTCTATTCGGCGGCACGGCAATTTCCGCAGGCCTGACAAGGTTCAAGCCTTGCCGCGATGACCATCATCGGCGATATCTGAGCGAAAGTTAATCGCCAACAATTGGTATCAGAGCCGACATATCTATCAGAGCTGGTTAGTCCCACGAGCGGCATCAAAGCCAAAAACTCTCAAAGGCAACCTAAAGCAAACAAGAAAATCATGGCAGATCATGTCCAAATTGAGAAGCTGGACAGAGATAATTATCCCGCTTGGGTAATGCGCATGGAAGCCTTACTTATGAGTAAGGACTTAATGATGTATGTGAACGGAGAAGAAAAGAAGCCGACCTTCGAAGATGATAGCCAACCGGAAAAGGAAGAGTTAGAAGCTTTGAAGCTGTGGCAGAAGAAAGATGCAACGGCAAGAGCCTACAGCTACAATACTGTTTCAGATCATCTACTACAGCACATTAGAGGTCTGGAGAAAGCAGAGGACATATGGAGCGCACTGGAAGATCACTTCCAAAATACTACGAAAGCTAGAAAGGCTAGCTTATGGTCCGAGTTCACAACCCTAAAAAAGAAGCCAAGTCAAAGCATTAGTGACTACGTCACTAAAATGAAGGATCTAGCAGATAGTCTTGGATCCATAAATGAAGATGTCGAAGATCACAGATTGATAGCGCAACTGCTAACAGGTTTGAGAGGAGATGAAAGGTGGAAACCTTTCGTACTCTCAACTGAACTTTCCTTAAATCATTTTGTGCCAGATTTAAATCAGTTGCTTGGTTTGATGCTCACATATGAGCAAGACCTGAAAGGAGATGCAGAAAAAGGACAAAGCTCTGCAATGTACATGAAGAACAAGAAGAAAGACAAAGGTAAGTCAAAAGACGAAGAAGAGTCGAGCTCTCAGGCCTATTATGCAAGAGGTAAAGGCACTGGCAGAGGAAGAACAAGAGTTTTTGGAAGAGGAAGAAGTAGCCAGAATACCAACAAGAAAGCTTGCTGGATTTGTGGACTAAGTAATCATCTGGCGCATGACTGTTGGCACAGCCAACAGGGATCAAATCAAAACCAGAACAGTAATAGCAGAGGCAGAAGCGGAAGATATCAGAATAATTTTCAAAGAGGAAGACAAAACCAAAGAGGAGGCTACGGTAGAGGTGGAACGAGAAGTTGGGGACAGAATCAATCCTACAACACCACCTACAACAACTATGCAAATGACACGCAGAATGAAAGTCATACATTGTTGATGATGAACTCAATCAGCACATCTGATAACGAAGATCTAAAGGTATTTTACATTGACTCTGGATGTTCTAATCACTTGTCAGGAAATATAGAACTAATGTCAGAACTAGAAAAAGGTAGTTCTAGTCACACTGTTCAAACAGGTGACAATACGAGACATAGTGTACACTCAATTGGAAAAGTGAAATGTAAGAGTGGAGCAGATTTACTAACCAATGTCTTGTATGTCCCAACAATACCGAAAAATTTGATTAGCGTGGGACAGATAGTTGAGAAAGGTTTTCAGGTCAGATTTACAAACAAAGGCGTATTTGTAGAAGATCCCGAGAACGGATATAATCAGATCGTCTCTGGTAAGAAAGAAGGCAGACTCTTTATTTTAAGAGTACAAGGGAACATTGGCCAAGCGTTGCTCACACATGGAGAAAAGGTAATTACAGAACTTGATCTCTGGCACAAGAGATTAGGTCATTTCAATGAAAAAGGAATCAAAGCTATGATAGCGAATGGGTCTGTACTGGGATTACCGAACGTACAGAACCAACATATGATTCACAAATGTGAAGCTTATAAGATGGGAAAAGCCCACAGGTTACCTTTCCAGAAGAAAGGATTCAAACATGACGGTGTGCTAGAACTCATACATACAGGGCATGGTTTTCTTTAGCCGTTTCCCTTAACGGGCAAGGAGGGAAGACCAACATGGTCGCTAAAGTGTCCGTTTCGCTTTGACTAAAGCTCTACCAAAGGATAGCTTTCAATACTATTGTCACTTGAGCAGGATTACTTGATTCATGATCTTAAACAGTTACTTGCATATTGTGTAGCATGCCCATCAAGTGGAAGTTATAATTTTTATACTTACACTCAGGTATTCTTTATCATTCATTATTTTTCTCCCATAGTCACTTTGGCCATATTGGCCTTTAGTGGGAGATTGTTACTATTAGTGTCCATGTGAAAGGCCAAATGGTTGTTAGACACTCTTGCATATGTTCTTTAACAAAACATATAGTGGCCTGATCAACCACATACTCTCTGTTCGACCACATTTGACCTAAGAAAGTTTTGTTCGTGTGTGTACTATGTGTTTTTCTTATGTATTCTACACCCCCTATTTGGAATATTGTGTGCCGTGCTGAAGTTCAGGTTTGTACCACTGCAAGGATATCATCGTGGAGCTCTCGAGGAGGAGATTTCACTGTGATGCATTGCTACAAGAATGGGATGGTGATTGGAGTGGTCTCTTGAAGTTGATTGGATTTCTTGGGAAAGAGGGAAACTGGTGGTGATTGGGGGAATAGGAAGTCCAATGAGGGAAGTTGTATTGATTGGTGGGATGAGTGGAGGTGTACATCTTTGAACATTGGATCTCCGAGAGAGGTTGGGTGGTATGTGCACTTGGATATTTTGACTTGCTCAAGGGAGAATACACACATGATGTGGGTTGAATGTTTGAAGAGGCCTTTGTGATAGGTAGTTGAGAGCTTTGACAATGCGTACTACTTCTGTGAGCGTACTGATAGCCTCAATAAATGGGAGATTGTCGAATGGGTGCTCTTGTATTCTTGTAATTGGGTGTTGGTAAGAGCACGCTTGATAGGAATATCATAAGCCAGGCACATATTCAATCCTCCTAATGGCACAACATCCATGAATAACCTGCTTCCTTGCTCATATAATTGGTTAGGTATAGTTAATTCAATATCCAATGTGACAAAAATATGGTCATAGAGAGATTATTGGCTAGATATAAACTAAATGGTATGCATTTGTGTGGTTGGTTGAACCTATCATGTGCTACGAATTCAAAATTTTGCATGCATATACGTAGGGACGTGGATAACTCCAATGTGATAGTTGAAATTTAGGATCATTTTAACACATCTCCTCTCTTCATGGTTTTTGGAACTAAAGTTTCTTTCTCTGATGGAATATGGCTTCCATTTATCTTTAAGGCTGCTTGGATAAGCTTATGCATTAGTTTGAACCTCTTGAAAGGTGGATTAGAGACTAGAGAGGGTAGAACAAAAGAGCCTAGAACATCTTTCTTTTTTTATTATATTAATTCATTTATCCTGTAATTTTTAATATTAATTAATTTTTAATATTTAATTCGTTTCTAATATTAATTCATTTTTAATATTAATTCATTTTTAGTATTAATTCGTTTTTGCCATTCGTAGAAGCATCGTCGTATTGGTCAATTCGATGGAATCAAGTCGAAAAAAAAAGGTCTGTGTTGGTCCCCTTCTCAGTGGTCTTTTAGATTCAAATCTCTGTGGGCTTACCCTGACAGCAACAAGCATTCTTTTCTCCGATGGTTGATCATCCATCAAGGGTTGTGGGTGGGCCCCAGAGTCAAGAAAATATTTATTGATGGAGGTAAATGTGCATTCTGTGGTAGGGTGGAGGATGTTTTTCACCTCTTTTTTGAATGTGTTCATGCTAAGCCTTTTTGGGACCTGTGGAAAACTTCCTTCAAAAAACTAAGGCTCCCAAGCTTCAGAAGTTGGATGCCTTGCTTGGATGCTCCAAAAATATGGATCTTTTACTGTGGAACATCTGGAGAGGCCACATCCTGTGGGCCATCTGATTGAGCAGGAATAACCGGGTTTTTGGTCATGTGAGGAAGAACTTCCTTATCACCCTCCCTAATACTCTTAGAAAGGTGTCTCTCAATTGTATCAAATGTATTATCAAGCCCTCTTTGTCCCCTCATGAATTACATTGTATCTTGTTTGACCATAAGTACACTAGATGGAAGGCCCTAGTGGCCCAGTTGTATTCTCACCACAGATTTGCCATGTTGGCATCCTTGTAATTTTCTGGGAATGAGGTGCTCTTGCCACTGATATAACTTTCCTCTACTAATTTATATTTTCCTGCTTTTTCAAAAAAAAAAGGGGTCCGTCCGTCGGAACACGAAGTATGCACGACGCACGTCCCATAAATATGCCGACAGAAATAGACGTGTAATGAATGATTCCATTTGGTAATATTAAGGTTGCGAGTTCAATCTGCTTTTCTTCGTTGGCCAGAGCGGTGACCCGCTAAATAAGGGCACAAAATTTCTTATATTTACTTTGATTAACATAATTTCAGTTTCTATTCGAAAAAAATATATACGTATATATATTATCTATTTAATTTTTTTAAATCCATGTCCGTTGAGGACCTACCGATGTACCGTATATGTCCTGTATAATTGCATAATTTATGGAGCCGAAATAACATTCTCGGAAATGTTTTATTATTATTTTTTTAAAATAAAAGGAACTTCGGCTTAGCCTAATCTCTCGGACTTTAATTAATATAAAAAAGAAAAGTTACAAGTGGATGGGACTAGTGCCCATGAGACCCCCCAAATCCCACAATGCAGGGGAGGAATATGGCAGCCTAGAGGGCATTACAAATGAGGCGGATAAATTCATCATCACCCTCATGTGGGACCCATTTGGGTTTCAGCATGTTGTTTTCAAGGAGATAAATATAGTGATGTCTAAACGGCGGAGATCTCTTATCTCAAGAGATTCTTTTACCTAAGAGAAACAAGGATTTCTGGATCGACCATTCCTTAGGAGTTTGGCCAAAATTGACAGCACATCGCTCCCTCCAAATCTTCCAGAGAGTCTCACCCCTGATGGCATTCCATAGCCTCGATGAGCATCCGACCGCCTCACCCAACATCACCTGCTGCCAATTGATTTGGTTCGAGAGTCTCAATACTCGGGTCACGTGACGCCAAATACCACGAGACTTGGGGCAGTCGATACTGATTGATTTGGTTCGAGAGTCTCAATACTCGGATCACGTGACGCCAGATACCACGAGACTTGACGCCTCACCAACATTCTCGGAAATTGTTGACTGTGCAGTGTGCATATATCAATGATATCATGCACACAAAGCCGGCCTTTTGTATTCGGTTTATTTATTTTTAATAATAGTTAATAACCGTTTGTTCCTTTTTCCATTTTCGGTACCTATGTAACATGTTGACGAAAAGTCACATCCTCTTGACTATCATGAAATGAAAGCCTGTGATGACTCATGAATTACGTCTGATGAATATCAATCAGTATTTATTTATTTACTTTTATTTCTACGGACTATAAATAAATAAATAAATAAATACTGATTACTGAGACCAAATATAGTCACTTTGTTTATTAGAATCTACGGATCCTAGGAAAAACATCATAGGCTATTTAGCCATAGGCTGTAGAACAGAACACGTGCAAATGTAAGAAAAACAGTTCTCATTCGTCAGATGCTTGATTCTACGGGCAGCAGCAGTGCTTACTCTGAATTTCTTTTTTTTTTTTTGAAGAAACAGGAAGTATAAAATTGATGCTAGAAAAAATTACAACCTCAGAAGAACACTACTCAAGATGGAGGGGGAGATCTCACTTGAGATAGTGGTTAGCATAATCATCAAGGAATGTGACCATGTCACTCCTAGGTTTTGAGTACATGGGGAGGAGTTTGGCTTTCCAAACATTGTATCGGTTATTCTTCATAATCATAAAGGGGCTCATATGATCCGCATGCGGATCTTTACAAGAAGTGATGAAACTAAGGACTTTCTTCATCCCCAGAAGACAGGAGTAAAAGTAATCTTTACAATTCTTACTAAAAATGGCACTATTCCTATTTTTCCAAATATACCACAAGAGGTGGTTTCTTATAATCTGCCACAGAAGGATGTCCATGCCACATGATTCTCCTATCAAAATATCTTTACAATTGGGAATTTTGAGCCCCTGAATCTGACAGAAGGACCAGATTACCTCCCAGAATCTGACAGCAGATTTACATTTGATAAATAAATGATCCAAATCCTCTTCTTTCCCACAGAGCTTACAGAGACCAGCATCAATTTTATACTTCCTAGCATGACAACCAGTCCAGACACCTTTGTGAAGAATGAGCCAGTTAAGAGTGGACTGTTTGTTGGAGAGAGGGAAGGCCCAAGCACACTGAAACCTATACTTCCATTGAAGATGGGACCATTGAAGATCCCATTTTTTGTTGAGTTTCCCAGAGATCTCCTTTATGCTTCTGACACTTCTCTTGTAGGAGCTTAACATATCCTCAGCCAAGACTTGGAGTGTGATCTCTTTCTTCCATAGATTGGCCTCCAACTTTTCAAGCAGCTGCTCTTTCTTGCCCAGGAGAATCTGTTTACACTGCACAGACAAACCATCAGAATCAAGGATATAATTGTTGGCTACAACTTCACCTTCAGTCATCAGGTCCTTCCAATGAGCAAAGCCTTTTTTCCTACATTTATTCCATCTGATAGGGAGGGACTGGTGAGTGACTCTTTCAGACCATCCCAGCCACATAGAATCCTGCTTAATGAAGGAAGAATTGTTAGCAAACCAAATAGGGAGAGTATAGTTGGATTTAACTATCATCCAGGCCTTCCAAAAATTACATATAAGTTGGCTACCCTTAGGGACAAAAACAACCGGGGAAGAGATCACATCCCAAAGAGAACAATTATCCCAATATTTATTGTTCTTAACACTGAATCTGTTAACATTCCTTTTGATCAAACAAGCCCAGTAATCATTGGAGGAAATGGATCTAACAATCCACTTGGCAGCCATTTGAGTTGCCATCCTGGTAGGGCAGATAAGTCCAAGGCCTCCTTCCAATTTTTTCATACAACAGATGCTCCAGGCAACTTTGGGAATTTTTGATTCCCCCCATAAAAACTTTCTAGCCAGAGAAATGGCCTGCCCCAACTGCTTTTTACTTGGCTGCCAGCAAGAAAGAAAATAAGTCAGAGAGGGGAGAATGTAATGCTTCAATATAAAAGTTCTCTCAGACAGACTGTTATCCACATAGGCCCATTTATGAGTTTTAGCTCTAAATTTATCAAGCATCCAATTCCATCTCTGTTCATTAGAGATGCCAAAACCCATAGGTATACCAAGCAACCTAAAGACTGACCCTTTTTTAATAATGTCACAACCAACAGACTCAACACAGCAAGGGATCTTATTATCAGTGGTGTAAAAACCAGTTTTTTTATGATTGACCACAGAACCACTAGCTGTACAGAAAATATTAAGACAATTAAGGAAATGAATAGCAGAATTTTCATCAGCCTGCATTAACATGTTAGTGTCATCTGCAAACATTTGGAGCCCCAGAGGAGAGGGAGCTTGAGGAATAACTAGACCAGTTATGGTCCCTTTGTTAATGTGGTCCTTGACCAACCAGCCTAAAGCATCACTGGCTATAGCAAAAAGAAGAGGGGCCAGGGGGCATCCTTGCCTGATGGACCTGCACAATTTGAAAGGGCTAGAGAGACTACCATTGACAGAAACTTTAGAAAAAGCATTACCAAAAAGGATACTAACATGCTTAATGAAGTTTTTTCCAAAGCCAATGTCATGCAAAGATTGAAGGATGAAGTCCCACTCAATTCTATCATAAGCTTTATCAAAATCAATTTTAAAGAAGTAGGTATCAATATTAAGCTCATTGTAGTACTCCAGCCCCTCCCAAATAGTGATAATATTGTCAAGAATAAATCTGCCTTTAATGAAACCTTTCTGCTCAGGGAGGATGATGCTATCCATAAGAGGGCTCAATCTTCTGGCTAATATGGAAGCAAAGATTTTATACAGAGAAGTCAGACAGGAGATGGGTCTCCAATTATTCAAATCATCTTTGGGCCCTTTTTTGTGGATTAATTTGATAACACCAGTGTTGATAAAAGAAGAAAGGGATCCCCTTCTAGAGGCTTCTTGCCAAATCTTAAGAATAATGGGCACCAACTCTTCCTTGAAAACCTGAAAGAACTCATAAGGCAATCCATCATGACCAGGGGATTTCCCAGGCTTCAATTTGCTAATGGATTCTCTGACCTCACCCTCAGAGAGGGGCATGTCAAGGAGGGAGTCCATTCCCTGAGGAACCATTTTTTTCCTACAAAGGGCAATGGCAGCTCTTGCACTCCAGACAACTTCCCCTCTCTTGGGAGGTTGGGAGAATACATTGGCAAAGAACCTATGAGCAATCTGAAGATTATCCTTCATGCTAGAAGCAAGAATACCATCTTTATTTTTCAGCAGGGGGATGAAGTCCCTGGACTTCTTCTTTCTCAACAAATCAAACATGTAATTATTAGGTTTGTCCATTTTTCCTGCCCAGAATTCTCTAGAAGAGGCAAGGGCACCTCTAGCAAGGAGGTAGTCCACTTTCTTAACTTTTTCCTGAAGGTCCCTGATTTTAGTTCTTTTGATATCCATATCAAGGTTAGAATTCTCAAGAAGATTCATCTCCTGAATAATCATCATCCTCCTCTTGTATCTGATATCTTTGGCTTTCTGCTTATAATACTTAATCCACATCTGGATATCTCTAACAACCCTTTCCCAGGCCACAAAAGGAGACAAGTCCATAGAGAAATGTAAACTAAAAATATCAGAAATTTTCTCTTTCACAACAGGAATCTTGAACAACGAAGAGTCCAAGTGGGGCCAACCAGATCTGTAGTTGGGGTTGTTAAAGTAAAGCTTAATAATCAGAGGTAAGTGATCAGAAAGAAAAAAAGATTGATCAACATTGCAGCAGTAGTTCCAAAGGTCATGACTCCTGGCAACATGCATATAAAATCTGTCCAACCTAGCAGAAAGTAAGTTTCCCTGATTCCTGTTATTCCAGGTGTGCCCAGAGTTAACAGAAAGATCCACCAGGTTGTGTTTACTCATCAAATTAAACCAACAATGTTTTTCACTACCATAAATAACATTATCACAATTACCAGACCTGTCACCACTATTAGTGACCATATTAAAATCACCAGTCAACCAAAGGTCCCCATTGATCCTAGAAATTTCTTCCCAGCATCTGGCTCTCTGCAAAGCTTGATTAGCCGCATACACACTCACAATAGTAACTTTGAGAGGCAATTTGCATTTAACAGCAACCCATTGGTTAGTAGGACTAATCATAACCTCTTCAATTAAATGATACAAACTATTAGCAACACCAATGGCCGCCCCGCCTTTGCCTCTGTGATCTGTATGCACCCAGTGACAGTTATTATTAATAGTCTTCAAGTTCATCATGAGCGGGGGCCCACCTAACTTTAATTCCTGTAAGCAAATAAAATCTGGCATAAGAGAAGAGTCTTTGAACCACTTATTAATCATTTTACCTCTGATCGGGTCAGAAAGACCTTTAGTATTAAGAGAAACCAGTTTAATATTATCCATGAAAAACAAGTAAAAGATAAAAACAGACCAAAGAGAAACCTGTCAAAGGAGAACAACCTTACTTTTTCAGGTTCTTACCTGGCTTCACTGCAGAGACAGAGGACCTTATGGTATCTTTCCTCTTAGAGTTAAACTTATCTTTACCTTTAGGGCTAGGGGAACTAACATTTGTCATGCAAACATCTTCTTTGCTGGTCCCTCCTGTATAATCCTGATCAGAAGATAACTCATCAAACCTGTTAATTTGTTCAATAAACATATCTTCACAATTACTGTCTTTTACTTTAGGGGAAACCTTCAGAGAAATGGGATCCGGCAAGTTCCTGGAGGAAGAACCGGGAACATTGATACAGCTTTTAATACCACTGCCCAAAGATTTGCTATCTTGCTTAATTTGCTCCCCCTCTACCTCAATTCCCGAATCACGACAGTCAGTAGTATTAAGATCTTCGAGAACCCTAAAGGGATTGAGAATCTCTTTTACCAGAGTCTCAGATCTGATACCCAAGTTAGGGTTTTTTTTTTCTGTTTATAAGAAACTTTTTTGAATCCTTGCTCATCTTTGACTTGAGCCAAGTTGCTAGGAGCAGAGGAAGGGGGAGATTCTTCTCCAACTCCATCCATTTTGCTCTGATTTTTGGCTAAAAGGGGGCACTCTTTAATTAAATGACCTTGATTGTAACAGTTAAAACAGGCATTAGGAAGATTTTTATAAACAACCTTTTGAACATGCAGTTTAAATCCCTCTTAGTTCTTAATGACAATTTCAGTCTTAACCTTTTTAGAGATATCAACCTCAATCAACATTTGAGGCTCCCATTTGGGATTGAAATCCTTTTTAGGTTTTTGCCCAAGAATTTTTCCGATTAGGGAACCCAGCTTTTCGAGCCAGGGATAATACTCCACAGGGAAATCAGGGAAATCTACCCAAATGGGAATTTTTGTCGGTTTGTTGGTTCTTGGGTTAAAACCAGGGTACCATTTATAGAATGACAGGGGGGTGTTTCTAATTATCCAATGACCCTCTGCTATAACTTTCAGAGCATTATTCACATCTTCAAAAAAGAAAAGGTAAAAGTTATTTGGCAGATATTGCACATGTCTAGCAAAGAGCCCCTTACTTTCCCAGTTAGTCCTCATCCAGGTTTTAAGAACATCCTGTGCAGGCCTAGGTCCATGACAGTGGGCAATAACAACTTTATCTTCAAGGTGATTATTCCAACTAATGAGGGCAGAACTTTCAATAGTTAGCGTACAATCATCCGAATCAGTTTCATCTTCAGGGTCAAGATCTACAGAATGAACCTTATCTTTATCATATTCACTATCCTTACTAGATCCGACTATTTTGCTTTTACCTTTAAGATCCGAGAGAACAGAGTGAGGGAGTTGTTTACCTTCCAGATTTTGATTAGCAAACACAGAGAAGAAGTCTTGCTTTGGTCTCTGTACCACCTTAGCATAGGACACAGGGGCGTTCATCTGTTGACATCCCTCAAATCTGTCGTTCATCATTACTTCATACTCAGTCGCATTCCTGCCGACTCCAACAAGCATAGCATTAGCTTCTGCCAATCCTTTCTGAATGATCGCGTCGGGTCTCATCGAGCTATTGCTGCCAACATAAACCGGATTAAACATAGTTTTCATCAACACATCAGTATCACCATTTCTCGCAACAGGAAGACCATCGCGTATTGCGTCCTGCAGTGCCATCACGGAGCCACGGGTGCAGCAACACAGCGGCAATGGCAAAGCCCCCCCTCACACCGAGGGGGAGGAGGAGAGAAGAGAGGCTTCCCCTCCCAAGGAGGGGGAGGAAAAGAGAGCGCCGCGTCCCCCAAACCCTAGGGGAACGCGAAGAGGCACACAGCCCAAGGGCAGAGTTAACTCGCCATTACTCTCCACAACTCGTCACTCGTCCGAGACCTGGGAGATCAGGGCTAGATTTTTTAAAAGATGCTTACTCTGAATTTCTGAGTGACCATCATTGTTTTTTTCAGAGAACAAAAAAAAACTATTAAAATAAAAATAAGCGAGAATTAAGGAAGAACACAAGCTCTTCTTGCGTGATACCCAGTGGATCAGGTTCGAAGACTTAGACCCAAGACGTAGAGTTACCCTTGAGGAATGGACTCTTTTTCAAGGCAGGTGTTTAGCGTGGGATTGCTCAACTACCCGCCTTCTCTGCGGACAGGATCTTCCTTGCCAAGAGGACCTCAAATGGAGCAATGGTAAGAAACTATCCGGAATCCCCAATTTCAAAGAGAACTTAGATGTTCATCACACCCTCAACAAGAGGTGGTGCCTTTCCTGGACCAAACTTCGATGGGAACTAAAGTTCATGTCTATTTGGCACCCCCTAATTGAGATCAAAAAGTCCATTATCATGTGGCAGATCTTGCATAAGGGCATCTGGTCCAATGCAAGGGCTAACAAAATTTGTGGGGTTCCACCATGGTGCAAGTGGTGCCATCGATGCATCGAATATTTGGTTCACCTTTTCTTCGATTGCCCCAAGTCCTATGTTATCTGGCATCATGTGATGCGGGTATTGAGACTGATGAACCAAATCAATTGGCAACAGGTGCTGTTGGGTGAGGTGGTTGGCTGCTCATCAAGGCTGTGGAATGCCATTAGGGATGAGACTCTTTGGAAGATTTGGATGGAGCGATGTGCTGTCAATTTTGGTGAAATTCCAAAGGAATGGTCAATTGAGAAATCCTTGTTTCTTCTAGGAAAAAGAATCTCCCGTGATAATAGATCTCCACCGTTTAGGCACCACTGTATTTATGTCCTCGAAGATAACAAGCTAAAACCCAAATGGGTCCCACATGAGGGAGATGATAGATTTATCCGCCTCATTTGTAATGCCCTCTAGCTTACCGAACTTGTCCCCTGCATTGTGGGATTTGGGGGGTTCCATGGGCACTAGTCCCACTCACTTGTAACTTTTCTCCTTTATTTTAATTAAAGTCCGGGAAAATAGGCCAAGGCCGAACTTCGTTTTATTAAAAAAAAAAAAGTACAAGTCGTGACTCGTGAGTAGTACAAGGCAGGATATATTTAAGATTGTATGAGATACTGAAGCCCATCAGAATCCCAAGCAATCTAAAAAACCTTACCTTCTTCAATGATCCCACATCCAACACTTTTAATACAATCAGGATACAAATATTAGAAGATCTTAACGAAGTTCTTTATGGTTTATTTGAGATCCACTAGCACAAAAAATTGTATCAGCTTGATCAAATATGGAGCTACTGAAGACTTTAGTCTTCTCCAATTTTGTAACCATAACAAGTTTCATAATTGGAGATCCAAACTCGCTGCTCTTTATTTCCTCACCAAGATATTGATGGCTCTTACTATCTTGTAACTGTCTTCGCTCAGGATTGTATCCTTAGTGGTCTATATCCCAGATTTTGTAAGGTGTTCCTTGCTGTTTTGTATCTTTTGATAGGGTCCTACCCTTTACACAGGTGTAACATTCCCTTTTCTTTTAATTCAATCTCTTTCTCTCGAAAAAAAATGTGAAGACAATTAAAAGACTTTTCAGCAAGAGATCTTAGGTCTGCCTATTCCGAACTCTCCTTTCCCTTTGCCTCTTGAAACATTTGGAGATGATCATGGAAGCTGACTTGAGTCACTTACTTTTTTTTTGGACAACAAAAAGTGATTAAATTGATAATGGAAGTACATACTATGCAAGGGGCAAGCCCCCATATCAGAAACTACTAGGCAAAAGTCAAGCCCAGATTACAAAGAGAACAACATGATGAATCTGTGTTTAAAATACAAAGATGACAAGATACTTCTCCATCTTTAGAGAGAGAACAACATGATGAATCTATCTTTAAAATACAAAGATGACAGCACACTTCTCCATATGTTAGGATGATAATGGATGATTACATCATATAATTTAAAGTCAGATCTCAGCACATCTTTGATAAATTATTTTCCGTAGTGATCTTTTGAGGGGGGGAATGAAATCCTTCTTCCCAGATTTAAAAATAACCTGATTTCTAATAATCCAAATGTACCATAAGATGGAGCTCCTCATAACTTCCAAAGGGTTAAGTCCATATTGTTGTAGCAACCTAAAACAACTTCCTTGACACTCAAAGCCTTTCTTTTCTTGAATTCCATATAGGGTTTTAGAAGATGCAAAAATTTCTTGCCATGGTTGCATTACAAAAAAAGATGGGATGAATCCTCTAGCCTTCCAGAATATGTACATTGTCCTTCATTAGGATTAATCATTTTGACTATATTTCCAATCCGAAGACCATTGTGCAAAATAAACCATTGAAGATATGAGTATTTTATTTGGATGGGAAATGTCCATCTATAACTAAATTTGTATGTCCATTGTTGTTTATTCCATCTTAGGTTCCATCTCTTGTTGAGCTTAGGTGATATCTTGGATACAAAACCTCTATTGCATTTGAATTTTTCTAGTTGTCAGTAGCCAGCTCAACAATCCCAATTTCTTCGGCTTGAGTTATCTCCATTCTACACTCTAGGAGCTCTTTGAGCTTGATCAACACCTATTGACAACCCACAAAAAGAGACTAAGAGGAGTTGAGATGATAATCACAAACTAGCTCACCTTCAGCTATGGATGAAGTTATCCCAACTTTAAAGCATTTGTGCTCTTTGATGGCTAGTGAGGAATTATTCCAGAGGGAAATCCAACTAAACCAAGGCGATCCTTGCAAAAAAAATTGATGTTGTTAATGAATTTAACATGGGGTAAGTAATCTTGCTTAACCTTCATCCAATTATTCCGTATCTTGTAAGAGGAAGCATTGCCAATAGGAGAGAATAGATGAGGAAAGACCACTATGTTACAAAGACTATTGTGAGTCCAAGATTTATATGCTTTGGCATGAAAAAGGTGCAATTTTTTGTGCGGTAAGAAGGACCAAAGAGCAAAATTGGAAAGACTTCTCAATCTCAATTTAGCAGACAAAATTTTGGCCATTTTCACAAGGCACATAATACCTAAACCCCCTTCAGAATTAGGAAGACAACAAATAGACCATGAAACTTGAGCATTTATTGGTCTAAATATTGCCCCCCCCTAAAATTCTTCTAGATGGAGCAATTATATGAGAGAATAGCCTTTTAGAAGGACACCAACAAGTAAGAAAATAAGTCAAAGTAGGAAGAAAGTAGTGGTTCAACATAAAAGTCTTGTGAGCCAAACTATTTTGAGAGTTGTACCAGTAGAACAACTTGGATCTGAATTTATTAAGCACCCATTCCCACCTTTGATTGTTACTTATGTTAAAACCCATAGGTATGGCCAAAAGCCTAAAGACAATGCTTTCCTTAATAATTTCATAGTCAAGAGTAAAAACACAAGTAGGAATATCATTTTTGGAGGATCTAAAACCTTTTTTGTTGTGGTTGACCTTAGACCCACTAGCCATACATAACAAATCAAGACATTCGAGGAAGGTAGTAGCTCATATAGAATCAACATTGGTGAGCATGTTAGTGTCATCTGCAAACATTTGTGGACTGAGCTAAGAGGGAGCATTAGGGGTAATGATACCTTTTATGGAGTCCATATTAATAGGATTCTTCAAAATCCAACCCTAACCTGATGGAACATTTGACACATATAAAGCTAAGTTTTTTGCGATGACCTAAGAAGATAATATTGCATGGATGTTGCACCCTCACAAGAATTATCTATAGATGCCTAGTGTATGACATACCTCTTCAATGGACACTCTCCTAGAATCACATCTAATAGTTTAAGAGTAGGAAATCCTCTGCACAACCATCAAAGAGGATGAGGGGATCCATACCATGTGCTCACCCTAGAGGAGTCACTTTCACTTCTGAGATATCTCCAACACCACAACGGGTAGTATGCATGTTCATGCTCCGACTATCAAGGAGAAGTACACATGGAACTAATTTGATCTTCCTCACTGTGTTATCTGATTTAGAATTTCCTGGGGGAGTTCATCTAGAAGAGCTAAGTAATGAAGACTTTGAACGGATTCTCCAACATGTGAACTTGGAGTGTGAAGAAGAAGGGGAGGGTAACCATCAACAACACAAAGAAGAACAACAAGGACAAGTAGGTGAAGATGAAGAGGAAGAGGAGCAATAGCACAAAGAAAGAACATGATAACCAACAAAAAGATAGTGAAATTAAAAATGCCTTAGCCTATATGACACAATTACAATGATTGTATGACACCATCGTAATTTTACAAAAGGGTCACCATAGCTCATTTGGTATAGGCAAAGCATTGATTGGTAAAATCCTAAGTGAAGGAGTGGACCCCAATTCATTGAGACCCACGAACTTATGAGAGAGTCCTTAGGAGTTATAGAAGCGATATGTACCATGTTGCAAAAACCAGCACCTCACTATCACTGATGACATGTTGAGACTCAACCACACCCCTGTAAGAACATAAGGATCTCCGTATCTAAATGTGAAATGAATACAATTCAAGAGGCCACCTCAACAACCACAATTGATCTGATAGTTGAGATTTTTGTTCAAACTTTGGCAATGTCCCCTCAGTACCCTCTGTCAGGGGAGCACTAGATTTTGCTCTCTGACCACAATAGACAAGAGTTTGGAAATACACTTCTGATTACAAGAACACCCACAAAGGGGAAACAATACAAGAATATGTGACTGATACAAGATGTCCCACAACCCAGGACTGATAGGTATGAATAACTCGACTAAAGATGATACAGGAGATCCCACAACTCGGGAATGTAAGTATGAAACAAGATATCTGGATTACAAGAATTCCCTTCTAGGAGATGAACTGGATACAAGAAAGCACTCGACAAGATCTCGTACTACGAGATTACAAGAGGACAAGAAAGGATGTCCACGATACAAGACTAGAAAGGACTAGAGCAAGAGACAAAACTAGAACTCGAACTGGAACTTGAAAGTACTTACTTGGTGGTCACGAATCCTTGTGCTCCCAAGACTGGTATTGGCAATACTGATTATGAATGTGGCCAACCCCTCCTTATATAGGTTTTCCAAGGGTGGTTACGAATTGATGATGTCATCAATTCGATGCATGGTCTCTGGATGTCAAAATCAAGCAAGAAGACAGTCGATCTTAGGGTTTTGGCACGTTCCAAACGCAATGGAAGCATTAGCTTCCCCAAACTCTGGACCAATCATGAGATATAGGATTCACATGGAATCTGAGACTCAGGATGGTTTCCTTTGTCCATGACAAGCAACGAGTTCCACGAGGAGCGATCAGGTTCTCTCGTCTCGGGTTCATTGGATTTCTCTTATGGAATTCTCAAACCTTGATTGGTGCTCTTTGAAAGTTTTCTACGGGTTCCCAAGTACAATCACTAATGTCATACCCTTTCCAATGAATAAGGTACTCCAATCTTCCTCGGAATATTCTGGAATCTAAGACATGCTTGACTTCAAATTCTTCATGATCATCAATCTCGATAGTTCTTCATGATCATCAATCTCGATAGGTGCTTGGATACATGGAAAACTGATATGGTTCCAACATGGATACATGGAAAACTGGATGTATTCTCATGGTGCTTGGTAACTCGAGCTTGAAGGTGACTGGATTGATCTTGGCCAAGATGGTGAATGGACTAAATCTTTGATGATCTAACTTTGCACAGGGCCTTGAAGTTTGTAAATTGTTTCTGAGTAACCATACTTAAGGTCCAAGATGGTTTCCTTTGTGTCCATGACATCACCTCCCCCTCGAGCGACGAGTGCCATGAGGAGCGGCTTTGTGAATCTGAGATCTTCTAAGACTTGAATAATCATATCTCTTGGTCTTTGTAGAGTTCTTGATATGTGGTACTAGAACAAGATGATGATGGATATCCATGATGAAACTGGAAAGGGTTTGTAGTATATTGAGGTACAGAATCAAGGGTATGATTCTCATGATGAACTATATTCTTCTTTTGACTCTGATGATGGTCCTTCTAATGTGGGATGGTGATTACGGAAGTCCTAATTGCAACTTGCTTATTCTTCTTAGGACATTCGAATACCATATGACCATGATCTCCACAACAAAAGCATAACGCATTGTCTTTTCGATGTTTTCTTTCCTTTGGTGTAAGTCGTCTGACCCTAATGTTGTCCAACTGCATGGGTTCTAGTTGAGATTCTTCCAACATATGTTGTTGAGGAATTGAGATAAACTTGTATTCTCGATCGTGAACAGAAATCTTCTTCTCTTGTTTTCTCTCAAACAACCTATTTTCACACTCAATTGCTTGATTCATGAATTCATTCAAAGTATTTACCTTGGGCATGGTTAGCATGAGGTCCTTAACATCATCACGTAATCCCCATCGAAATTGGTTGATAAAATAATCCTCGTGCCATGTGAGATCACAAATGATTTGTCTGAATTCTGATGCATAGGTAGATGCAGGCCTATTTGCTTGATGTAGCTTCCTTAACTTTGTTTCGGCAACACATGAACAATTGGTATCTCCAAACGAAGATGTGAACTCCCAAATAAAGGCCTTGAAATCATGCAAAATATCCATATCCTTCTCAAGGATAGGGGCAAACCATGAAAGAGCAGGACCACATAATAGAGTTCCTGTGAGTCCTACTTGAGAAGCATCATCTGGGTACCTATCTGGTTCCATCCTTATGAATAGCTTCACTTGTTGCACAAATCCTAGAAACTTTGATCTTGTCCCATCAAATTTCTCAGGCATGCTCACTTTTGGACTTTTCTTAGTGTTAGTCATCATGGTGGTACTTGAAGAAGATGAATTTACAATGATGTGCAGCTCTTGGATTTGCCTTTGAAGTTCTGTGATTACATCTTGAATATTCTATTGTTGAATCCTTTGTTGGTTTTCTCGTCTCTCTTGGACTTGTTGTTGAATGAATTTAAGTGCAGAAAAAAATTCTTCTCGAATAATCTCCATGGCCCCTGGTCTTGATGAAGGTAGTCTTGCCAAAATGTTAGGGGAGCACTAGATTGTGCTCTCTGACTACAATAGACAAGATTTTGGAAATACACTTCTGATTACAAGAACACCCACAAAAGGGAAACAATACAAGAATACGTGACTGATACAAGATGTCCCACAACCCAGGACTGATAGGTATGAATAACTCGACGAGAGATGATACATGAGATCCCACAACCCGGGAATGTAAGTATGAAACAAGATATCTCGATTACAAGAATTCCCTTCTAGGAGATGAACGGGATACAAGAAAGAACTCGACAAGATCTCGTACTACGAGATTACAAGAGGACAAGAAAGGATGTCCATGATACAAGACTAGAAAGGACTAGAGCAAGAGACAAAACTAGAACTTGAACTGGAACTTGAAAGTACTTACTTGGTGGTCACGACTCCTTGAGCTCCCAAGACTGGTATTGGCAAGACTGATTATGAATGTGGCCAACCCCTCCTTATATAGGTTTTCCAAGGGCGGTTACAAATTGATGATGTCATCGATGATGTCATCAATTCGAAGCATGGTCTCTAGATGTCAGAATCAAGCAAGAAGACTGTCGATCTTAGGGTTTTGGCATGTTCCGGACGCAATGGAAGCATTAGCTTCCCTAAATTCTGGATCAATCATGAGATATAGGATTCACATGGAATCTGAGACTCAGTATGGTTTCCTTTGTCCATGACACCCTCTATCCCCTTCTATCACTACTAATGTATAAAAAACCATAGAAACCACATTAACCACTCAACCCACTGAACCCATCTTTCACACCCCTCCCAATTTCCCCCTCCATATTGACACCATGATAGCCACTACAAAAAACATCACATCCACAACATTCTTTAGTTTCTAAGCACCTACCTCTTGAACCATACTCTTTTTCACCATCACCAACTTGCTGTACAATACCTCTATCATAATCCTCGAACCAGCCATCTGTTGATGTGTGAAACATCAAAAGAAATGAATTAATGTGACAGTAGACAAGTTTCTATGGTCACCATTAACTCAATGCTCCTCCAAAATTTGAGAAATGGTTGCTTAAACTGAGAAATTTGCTTCTACAGAAATTTCTAGTCACTAAAATGACATACCTTCACTCTTTTGCTTATTTCTCTTAGCATACATATTATTTAGCCAAGATTTTTTGTTGAATGAAAGTAGGAAAGATGAGCTTTCCAACAAGCTATTAGTTGCTAAAATGCTTCACTAGATACCAAGTTATGGCCTTCAAAAGATGACTATGTCTAACTATCAAAATAGGAAATTTTGTCTGTTTTAGTAAAAGCGCTATCTAAAAATAAACATTTTCAACCTACCATCGACTTGCAACAAGAATTTGATGCTAGGCATCAAATTGTGTGATGGAGGAGGAAAATATTTCTCCAAAGATTTTGATGAATAGTTGCAAGATAAAGGTATCAAGAGAGAGGTCACCACTAGGTACTTGCCCCAACAGAATGGTGTTGTTGAAAGAGGAAGAAAACCCTAGTTGGGACAACTAGAACTATGTTTGAAGAAAAGAAGTTACCACATTACTTATGGACAAAAGCAATAACTATTGCAATATATCTTGTCATAGACTACCATCTAAATCACTTCAAGGTATGACTCCCTATAAAGCTTGGAATGGTAGAAATCCAAGTCTAGGTCATTGCAAAGTCTTTGGTTGTTTAGCATATGTGCATATACGTTCACAAATAAGAGGAAAATTGGACGAAAGAGCAACCGAAGTTATGTTCATTGGATATGACTCACAAAAATGGGCTACAAATTTTACAATAGAACTATAAAAAAATTCAATACAAGCACGAATGTTGTATTTGAAGAACACATATCATGGTATGAAGAAAACGAGTAAAAGGTAAAGCTACCCTATGACCTTGATATAGATTTTCTTCCATTAGACAATAAGCATGATGCAAAAGTGTAGGAATCTAGAAGTGATTGACAAGAACAAGATGAGAAAGACCAAGATTACAAACTCTAGAAATCTAGAGGAAAGGAAAAAATGCAGGGATGTGGAGAATGCTCCAAACATACTCCTAGAAGATCAACAACTTAACCCTAATCGGGATAAAGCCATGAAAGAGGAAATAGAAGCTCCAAAAGATATGGACACATGGGACTTGGTTCCTATGCAAACCAACACAAAGGTAATAGGTTGTAGATGGGTGTCCAAACTTAAAAAGAATTCGAATGGCTCTATTTGCAGGTATAAATCTAGATTGATAACTAAGAGATGTGCTAAAAAATAGGGCATAGACTATGAAAAAACTTTCTCACCCTTGGCGAAGAGGACCACCATTAGAACCATGCTAAGTGTCGTAGTTGCAAGGAATTGGCTACTCCAGCTTGATGTGACGAATGCTTTCCCCAATGGATTGATTAGTGAGGAGGTACATATGTCATAACCCCTACGTATGAAAACCCTAGTTATCCTTATTATGTTTGCAAGCTTAAAAAATCACTATACGGTCTAAAACAAGCCCCTAGAGCTTGGAGCTAGAATTTGGTAACATACTTGGAGGATCAAGGATTCAAAATAAGTAATGCAAACCCGTCATTATTCATCAAAAGGATTCACGATGAAACTATCTATTTATGTGTCTATGTAGATGACATAAGTATGACAGGTGATGATATGATTGGGATAGAAAGGATCAAGAAACACATGCATGTGGAATTCAAGATGAGTGATCTTGGATAACTCACATTCTTCTTAGGCACACAGGTTATCTATACAGATCAAGGGATGTACATTGGTCATGACAAGATGGGTAGTAGCTACATACTATAGTAAATGCCCATTCTTCATTCTAAACAAGACTAGTAGACTCCGTTATAGGTGTAGAGGCCTCTACAACAACCATTCTAGCCTCTTTCTTCTTTGCCTCTTTTGCAACCAGTTATGGACAACTCTTTATGACATGATCATTTCCTTCACAATATTTGCAAAAATATTTCTAATTTTTTGTTTTCTTCTCATCTTTTGCTTCCTTCTTCGACTATGCAACGTTAACATATTTTTTACTTACTACTAAATGAGCCCCATTTACCTTTGCCCTTTTGACTAGCTAAGAAAGCTTAATATGCAACATGCATAATGGACCTATTTTGGATAGACTGATCATTCTACAACAAAACTCAGACTAACTCCTCAAATGTTAAGGCATTTGGCTTTACTTTCATGATCAATCGAAGGGTAGAATCAAAATTGTGATATGAATATGGAAGATCAACAAGAATAGTTTTGCACAAGTGAACTATCTGGAAAGACTTCATCAACAGAAATCATTTCTCCTTAAAATCTTTGATCTTTGTCAAAAAACTTTCCATAGGATCTCCTTCATTCATGTGCTCACTCTCCAATGGTTTTCGGAGGTAAACAACACAAGCCTTATTTCTTGCCTATTATAGAGTTGTAAGTGTATCCTAGGCATCCTTTATTGTCTTGCAAGGGCGAATGTGGGGGGATAATGGCACGTTTGAGAGACAAGGATATTAATGCATGTGCTTGAACATCTATGCCATCCCAACAAAGTTGCTCTATAGTAAGTGCGACAAGAATCATAGCATGAACATGAACGTGAAGATCGTCATCTTCAATGCCATCTACATCACCTTTAGTAATTGTATTTGCAAGTGTAGCAGGGTGTTTTTAACACCCTAAACAATATTCCACAATCCTTTTGCTACCAATACATGATGCATCATACATGCTCACAATGGGTATTTGGTACCATCAAATTCATCCTCATCAATCAACATGCAGAATGCATTAGTGCTTTCAGCCATGGACACCAACTAAAATACCTTGATGTAAAAAAATAACTCTATCTCAAAAAGTTGAATGGAACCACCTTGTAAAGAATGGCTAGACTTGTAGTAGACTTTGAGGCACTTTTACTGGTTGACCAAAACCTATATATATGTTTGGCACACAAGGATGAAATTGCTTGCACAAGCACTTGTAGGAAATAATCAAGAATAGTGATGCAATGGAATATGATCGATAGGTAGAGTAGTGAGAAGCAAAACACACTAATTGAAATATACACAAAAAGAGAGATAGAGAGCTCAGATTCTCTAAATTTCCAATAGTAATGTATATACAATGATGATACTATCCACCCCTGCGCTCCCACTATGGAGCTTCAATGGCGTGTTTGACATTCTCTAGACAAAGTGCTTTATAGTGCACAGAGCCATGATTTCATCATATTAATTATGTCACCTAACCTTATGATTTATGAATGATCTCCGAGCTTCTGATGCTCTGATCTAGGCTTAACTATCGACATCATCTATAATTCAAAAACATATCAAATTAGCTAACTAGCGGGCTGGGTAAACCATCAAATTGATTCACTAGACTAGACCACCATAATTCTAGACTGGTTGACTATCGCACTGCCATCCCTCTAAAATTCCAATGTGACTAAAGTATATTCCTTGCCTAGTCTACTGACTAGACTCACATAGATCATCTAGTACCTTTGTTGGTCTCACACAGACCTCATCACAAATGTTCGGACTCTCATAATGGCTTCTCCTCATAATGGGGGTCGCACAACTTAGAGTACCATGGATCGTTTATGGTCATGTGTGGGTAGAATATTGAGTATATCCAACACCCCCCTCAATGTCCACCTATGATGAACTACCTTCTTGGTCCAATGCCAAGCTTCGGAGGATGTCAATACAATTGCTCTCTCCCCATATCCTTGGTGAAAATGTCTACTCCATTTTCATCTGTTCGACAATAGCTCAACTCCATGACTCCATCCTTGATCAACTCTCACACATAGTGGTACTAGATTTCTATGTGCTTAGTATGTGCATGACAAACATGATTCTTGGTGATGGCTATGCAACTCTGGTTGTCGCAATTCAACCTTGTAGCCTCCTGTCCTTGAATTCCTATATGCCATAAGATCCTCCTCAACCATACTACTTCACATGCAACCACACATGCTGCTTTGTACTCATCTTTAGTAGAAGATAACACTATGGCCACTTGCTTCTTACTGATCCAAGAAAGAATCCCCAAACCCAAAGAAAAATAGTATCTAGAAACTGATTTTATGGAATCAACATCTCCTATACAATCTGAGTTACAATATCCACTCAGAGATGATCTTTCATCGTAAATAATACCATACTCAATGGTTCCTTTGATTTACTTGAGTATCCACGTGCATGCCTTCCAATGCATTAGGCATGGCTTATTAGAGAACGTGCTTACTACACCAACATCATAACAGATATCGAGTGTGCTTTTACACAAGTAGATGAGACTTCCAACTAGTCTCGTATATCTTCCAACATCCTTCGGAGGTGAAGTATCTTCAATAGATAAATTTATGTTGATCTCCATCAGTGTAGAGATTTTCGTGCAATCCTCCATGTCAAATGCCTTCAACACTTACCTTGCATACTTTTGCTGTTAAATAAAGATCTTCCATCGTTCTTGTTAGACTTCAAAACCTAAGCAATAATGCATTAAGCCCAAATCCATCATTTCAAATTCTAAACTCAAGGCATCTTTTGTTTGTTTAAGAAGTGCATCATCTAATTCTAAGCTCAAGGCATCTTTCATTTGTTTAAGAAGTGTTAAAGTGCTTATGCAAGGGTATGTCAATTTGGGAAGCAAGCATTATTGGGTGAAGCGATCGGGAATGCGATTAGAAATGAGACCCTCTAGAAGATCTGGAAGGAGAGGTGTGCTTCCAATTTTGGAAGCCCTCCTAAAGAATGGTCATTAGAAAAGTCTCTTTTCCTGTTAGGCGAAAGAATTTCAAAGTCTGGGAGAGTAGGCTATTGCCGAACTTCCATTTTGGAAAAAAAAATTACAAGGTCAAATACATAGAGTTTAAGCACAATTGTCTTCCCTCCTATCTTTAGAACATACAAATTAACATCAAAAGCACATCTTTTGAATCCTATATCCAAAATGTTGGAGAAACAATCACTAATTGGACATATATTTGAAGGACAAAGATTCGGAAGAAAAATCACATGCCTATGTGAAGGGACAAATTCACAAGTGTATTATATTTGTAAAGTTAGTTCACTTTAGTTCTAGAAGTTTTTTAAAATCACGAGAATCAGAAAATCTATATAAGTTAGTTTGTATCAACTGACCTGGAGAGAGAAGAAGTGGAAGAGAGTGATAGAATGTGAGAAGGAGTTCATTTTGTATGACTGAGTATAGTCGGGCTTCTCTGAGTGAGAATGCATATGTAAAACTTCTGAGTTTTTCATAGCTATGAGAAGAAATAGTTAAAGTTCTGTGTATGAGACTCTCTCCATCATCTCCATGCTTGTCTACTGTGAAATGATTTCAAAAGTTCAAGTTTTCCAAGCAACTCGATGTCTGCCATCGAGTTTGTGCTGATAAGTCTGTGTTTTATTTTCTAAGTTCTAACTCCTTATAAATCTTCTTGAAAAGATGATGTTTGTGGAGCAACTCGATGCCTGGCATCGAGTTTCAGCATAAAGTCAATGCCCGACATCGACTGCCCACATAAAAGTAGTCTTGTTCATGTGTACGTTCAAGGGGGTAATTCTGGCACTGAGAAAGTGGCTAAAAAAGCTGAAAGTCGATGCTAGGCATCGAATTTTGGTTGCAAGTCGATGCTAGGCATCGACTGCAAGTCGATGCTAGGCATCGAATTTTCATTTTTAGACACTCAAAATTACTAAAGGAGGAAAAATTTCCAGTTTTGGCAAGTCCTACAAGGTGATCTTGTGAAGGCCATAACTTGAGTTCTAGAGATCCGTTTCTTGCAAATAATAGCTTGTTGGAAAGCTCTACTCTTCTACTTTCATCTAGCAAAAGATCTTGGAGAAATAATATTGATCTTAGAGAAATTAGCAAAATACTGAAGGTATGTCATTTCAGTGATTGGAAATTTCTGAAGAAGTAAAGTTCTTGGTTTTGGCTATCACTTCTCAAAGTTTGGAGTGGCAATGAGTTAATGGTGACCATAGAGGTTGTCTAGTGTCACATTAATTCATTTATTGTGATGTTTCATACAGCAACAAGTGGTATGAGAGCAAAAAGGTTCTAAAGAACAGAAGGTGGTGAAGGTACGAGAAGTTTTTCATTAAAGTTTGAAAGGTGAAGCATTTGAAGACACAAGGCATCAAAACGTTACTTCAAAAGTATCCTCACACAAAGAACTCCAAAAGGTATTATCCTTTATCCTTTAAACTCACAGGTTGCAGCAGAAGGAAAGAAGTATGGCAGATCATATCTCCATTGACAAACTGGACAGAGATAATTACCCCGCATGGGTAATGAGAATGGAAGCCTTACTTATGAGTAAAGATCTCATGGTATATGTAACAGGTGAAGAAGAGAAGCCAGTATTTGAAGATGAAAGCCGACCAAAGAAAGAAGAACTTGATGCTTTAAAGCATTGGCAGAAGAAGGATGCAAGTGCAAAAGCCTACATCTACAATACAATCTCTGATCATTTGCTACCACAGATGAGAGGATTGGAATCATCTGAAGATATATGGAATTCATTGGAATATCATTTCCAAAGTACTACCAAAGAAAGGAAAGCAAGTCTATGGTCAGAGTTTACAACATTCAAAAAGAAGCCAAGTCAAAGTATTAGTGATCATGTCACTAAGATGAAGGATCTAGCAGATAGCCTTGGATCCATAGATGAAGATATTGAGGATCACAAGTTGATTGCTCAATTACTTACAGGTTTGAGAGGGGATGAAAGGTGGAAACCTTTTGTCTTATCAACAAAACTTTCATTAAACCATTATGTTCTAGATTTGAACCAGTTGCTTGGTTTGATGCTCACATTTGAGCAAGACTTGAAGGGAGATGGAGATAAAGGACAAAGTTCTGCAATGTATATGAAGAACAAGAAGAAGGGAGATAAAGGTAAAGCAAAGGATGAAGAGGATTCGAGTTCTCAAGTTTATTATGCAAGAGGTAAAGGCACTGGTAGAGGAAGAGCAAGAGGTTTTGGAAGAGGAAGAGGTAATCAAAATAACAATAAGAAGGCTTGCTAGATCTGTGGATTGAGTAATCATTTGGCTCATGACTGTTGGCATAATCAACAAGGATCAAACCAAAATCAAAACAACAATAGCAAAGGCCGAGGTGGAAGATATCAAAGTAATTTCCAAAGAGGTAGAAAAAGTCAAAGAGGAGGCTATGGTAGAGGTGGAGGAAGAAGTTGGGGACATAATCAGTCCTACAACACAACCTACTACAATTATGCAAATGACACACAGAATGAAAGTCATACATCATTGATGATGAACTCAATCAGCACATCAGATAAAGAAGATCTAAAGGTATTTTACATTGACTCTGAATGTTCTAATCATTTGTTAGGAAATATAGAACTGATGTCAGAATTGGAAAAAGGCATTTCTAGTCATATAGTTCAAACAGGTGTTAATACAAGACATAATGTACATTCAATTGGAAAAGTGAAATGCAAGAGTGGAGCAGATTTTCTAACCAATGTTTTCTATGTTCCTACAATACCTAAAAACTTGATTAGTGTGGGATAGATAGTTGAAAAAGGTTTTCAAGTCAGGTTTACAAAATGAAGGAGTATTTCTTAAAGATCTAGAGAATGGATATAATGAGATTGTCTCTGGTAAGAAATAAGCTTGTAAGTTGGTGTTCAAAGAAACAACATATAGTAGCATTATCATCAACTGAAGCTGAGTACAAAGGACTTGTGGAAGCAACTAAGGAGGTCATATGGATGCAAACAGTGTTCAAAAGCTTAGGCATTGATCAAGGTATACCTACAATACATGGAGATAATATGAGTTCACTTTATCTTGCAGCAAATCTAGTATTTCATGCAAGAACAAAACATATAGAGATACATTATCATTTCCTGAGAGAAAAGGTAATGAGAAAGAAATTGAAGTGGAGTACATTTCTACAAAAGATCAGATAGCAGACATAATGACAAAGAGCTTGGATGGTGTGAAGACCAGCAGATTCAAAAGTATGGCAGGAGTAAAAGAAAAGAAGATGATATGAAGAAACAGATAATGTCAAATAGTGATTGAGGGGGAGTTGTTGGAGAAAAAATCACTAATTGGACGTATATTTGAAGGATAAAGCTTCAGAAGAAAAACCACATGCCTATGTGAAGGGACAAATTCACAAGTGTATTATATTTGTAAAGTTAGTTCACTTTAGTTCTAGAAGTTTTTTAAAATCACGAGAATCAGAAAATCTATATAAGTTAGTTTGTATCAACTGACGCGGAGAGAGAAGAAGTGGAAGAGAGTGATAGAATGTGAGAAGGAGTTCATTTTGTATGACTGAGTATAGTCGGGCTTCTCTGAGTGAGAATGCATCTCTAAAACTTCTGAGTTTTTCATAGCTATGAGAAGAAATAGTTAAAGTTCTGTGTATGAGACTCTCTCCATCATCTCCATGCTTGTCTACTGTGAAATGATTTCAAAAGTTCAAGTTTTCCAAGCAACTCGATGCCTTCCATCAAGTTTGTGTTGATAAGTCTGTGGCATAAAGTCGATGCTTGACATCGACTTCCCACATAAAAGTGGTCTTGTTCATGTGTGTGTTCAAGGGGGTAATTCTGGCACTGAAAAAGTGGCTAAAAAAGCTGAAAGTTGATGCCAGGCATCGACTATTGGTTGCAAGTCGATGCTATGCATCAAATTTTCGTTTTTAGACACTCAGAATTACTAAAGGAGGCGAAATTTCCAGTTTTGGCAGGTCATACATGGTGATCTTGTGAAGGCCATAACTTGAGCTCTAGAGATCCCTTTCTTGCAAATAATAGCTTGTTGGAAAGCTCTACTCTTCTACTTTTAGCCAGCAAAAGATCTTTGAGAAATAATATTTGAGCTAAGAGAAATTAGCAAAATACTAAAGGTATGTCATTTCAGTGATTGGAAATTTCTGAAGAAGTAAAGTTCTTGGTTTTGGCTATCACTTCTCAAAGTTTGGAGTGGCAATGAGTTAATGGTGACCATAGAAGTTGTCTAGTGTCACATTAATTTATTTCTTGTGATGTTTCATACATCAACACAAAAGATACCTGAATATCTATTGGTCCCATGCTCTTGGAGCTTGTTTCAGCCCATATAATGCCTTTTTTAGCTTAGATACTTTGTTCTCTGAATGCAAAGCCTAAAACCTTGGTGGTTGAGACACATATACCTCCTCCTTGAGGTCTCCATTTAGGAACGCTGATTCAACATCTCTGTGGTATACTGCCCATCATTTATGTGCAATCATAGTGAGTACTAGCCGAATAGTAGTCATCCTTACTGACGGGACAAACGATTCACCGAAGTCAATGCCTTTGACTTGCGAATATCCTTGTGCAATAAGTCTAGCCTTGTACTTCTCCAAAGTACCATCAACCTTGTATTTAAGCTTTGAGATCCACTTGCTGCCAAATGCCCTTCCATTTTCCACCAACTCCGAAGTTCCATTCTTCATTATATTGTTGTATTCTGTTTGCATAGCAATTCTCCAATTTGAATCTTGGAGTGCTTCTTCCACACAGGTCATCTCCCTTGCTTGTTTTTCAATCTCAACCATCAATGTTGAGTTTAGAATATGGGCCTTTGCCCATCTTTGTTCCTCTATTCTCTGTGACTGTCTTGGATAATCTTCAACTTGTTCAATTGAATGTGGGATGGGATTTGCATAATCATTGAGCTTCCTCACCGAACATGGCAATGGCTTTTCCACTTGAGTGACAGTAGGTTGGTGGCTTTCCATCTCGTCATCTGAGGATGATGCTTCCTTCTCTTCTATATAAGGGCTAACTCTTGGGCCAATTTCATAGTGGATTACTTCTTGTCTGATGATAAAGTGGAAGAACTCTTTTCTTTTTCCACCACATATGGCTGCTTCTCCTTGAACACCACATCGCAACTCACTACGATCTTCTTTGCCTCTGGGTCATAAAGCTTGTAAGCTTGCTTCACTTCAGTATACCCTAAGAAGATACATTTCGTGATTTTTGGTTGAAACTTGTTCCTATCTTTATCTAGAACGTGTACATAACACTTGCTTCCAAATACATTGAAACAGGAAATAGAAGACTTTCTACTAGTGTAGGCCTCTTCTAGAGTCTTTCCATCAAGTCCCTTAGTGTAGCTTTGATTCAAGATGTAAACAGCAAGGGATCTAGTGGCGAATGGTGGTCATCATGTAAGCAATGGAGGGTCATCCCTCCAGTGGTGCAATGTATGAATAAATAAGCCATTCTTTACATTGGGCATTATTTTTTACTTTAATATTGAATGCTTTCCATGATCTGCGCCATGAAATTGTACCAGCGTTGTTGTAACTCCTCCGAGTGTGTATGTAATCTGTTGTTATGTTCTTCTAGCTGCATGTACTTTGTTCTTAGCTGTGACATACACTAAAACATAGTATCAAATGCATTATTTATAGATGAAGATGTGTTATCATGGTTGATCCAAGGGAATGGGAAGTGTGGATGTTGTGTCGAAGGGATAGGTCTGTATAGGTGAAGTTGGTGGTGGGGGAATGGGGGATGGTGGAAGTGAGGGGGCGGGGGAGGTGTTGTGGGTGGCAAAATGTCCATGATTTATATCATGGAGGTGAGAGTGGTGTCTACCATATACATCAGGATGGTAGGTGGCGTGTGTGTGATCGTAGTGAATAAGTGTGAAGTAGGTTATGAGAAAGAAAGTGGTGGTAATGATCGAGACATGGGTTGGAACATTCTCAAGAATGCGGCCTGGATGGGTTGAAGGATTGGTGGGACAGAGATTGGAATGTTAGAGCCTTGAGGTGGGACTATCGAAGGAACACCTTTGGATATGGGGAAACCTAAAAATGTGGACCTAAGGTCGAGGTGGCCTAGTACAAAAGTGTTGAAGGCGGGGTGTCCTATGGCAAGCTCCATGAGGGATTCAGTTGTAATTGTGGTGGCATGATATATAGGGTTGTCAAAGGAGGAGAACAAGGTTAAACTGGAAGTGGGACTACAGAAGATGAAGGTTTGCACTCTGGGGTTTGTAGTCGAGATGATATCTGTAGCTTCTATTCGAGGAGGTTATGGTGGGGTTATCGGAGGTAATGATTCTATTGATTCTTCATGGATGACCATGGCTCAAGAGTCCCAACTGCTTGGGAGGTTGTCTCGATTGGTTCGGATGTGGTGGTAGTTTCTTCCACAGTGATGATAGGAATCTTCATGTTTTTGCCTGATCGTGGTCGTGTTTTGAATCTTCATGGATCATATTGAATGGGAGGCCTTTGTATTGCGGATCGGACTACTTCCACAACACCATAGGTTTCTGCTAGCAATAAGAGAGTTTTACTATATTCAGAGTCTACTCTAGCCTCTTCCACGAGATGGGCCATGAGCATTCTGCTATTTTTTTAGAGAGTAATTGTTGTTCTCACACCCCTTCCATAATCTGGTATAATTTGTGGAGTTCGGTAATATAAGCTAGGGCTTCAATCATTTCTTCCTCTTCCCTCTTTTGATTTTTTCCATCTTTGGGAGGAGATGCCTAGTTCTTCTGTGTCCGAAAAGAATTCCACGTCAGAGAGTTGTGTATCCTATAAGAAGGATTCAAAATCAAAGGTGCTCATCCCTTCAACATCTCCCATGGTAGCAAATTCAAATTTCCATGGGACATGATGAGCAGATGGGGCAGTTTGTGATGTGCCTTCAGATCCAGATCTAGGAATTCAAATTGTAAAGGGAGGTACTATGGCATCCCCTCGTGGTGAGACTTCTAGAGTTGTAAGAACTTCACATGTTTGGATGCATGGAATTGAGCCTCTCATTCACTTGGATTGATGTGTGGAAGTTTTGCATCCTTTAAATAACTGTATTTGTGCCTAGGTCAATGCACATTTGATGGATACATCATATGATAAGCGTTTGTAAATGATGCGCATTATAGCACAACATCCATTCACCACTAGATTCCTGGAGGACCTCTTATTAGCTCCATACGGCTTCTCTATAATCCATACAAGGAGCTTAATAGTTAATGCAACAATCTCTACCAAGTTAAGACTCAAATAGATCCATTTGTGGGGCTGAGTGAATCTATCTTGGCCAGGAAATGCAAAATTTTTCATGCAAATACGGAGAGGGATGGAAACATTTGGTGTGAGTGCCACCATATCTTTCAACTTTTGCAATTTCTGATTCTTCATATTATTGGGTATCAAAGCATCCTTCTCAGAGGGCACATGTGTGTCATGCATGTTCAAAGCAGCACTTACCAATTCTAGGGTAACTTCAAACTTTTTCAACTCATTGTTGCCCAATAAGGAGGGAATGTTGAAGGTTCGTGGTTGGTCCTTTACTTCACTCGCATGTACTGTTGATACCAAATAGTAATAGTGCAAAACATCCGGTCTTGGTAAGGGTGCCTCAAATATTTCACGAGCCCTATGCATTGCCATATGCTTTGAAGTTCTCATGTGTTTTGGCGGGTCTTGAACTCTTTGGAAAAGAATCCTAATCGTACCTAGGTGTTGCAAAGTAAAAGAGCACAATAGAGGAGCACTTAAATTTTCAAAATTATGAGCACAATTATTTTTCTTCAAAATCCTATGAAACTCCCTTGAAGCTATGTAAATGCACTAGAGGATTCCTCTAGATGCATAACCCCAAATCATTGTAACATAACTCTTGTAAGATATTAGGAAATTAAAGTTATTCAATAAAAGTGCCAGTCTCTTATGTGAAAAGACCATTTTTAGGGCACATGTATATAAGTCACTTTGTGACTCTTGTAAAGAACTTTTGGCCATTGAGAGCTTTGAAGAAGATTTTCCAATTTGCTTCTTTCCTGTTGATTCTCCTTCTCCATGATCTTTGGATCATGGTCCACCTTGTATCATGGTCCACCTTGTATCATTTCCTGTCGGTCAAGGTATTGTATCGTTGACCAAGTGGTATCATATCATGTGCTTGTTGCTATCGTATCGTTGCCAAATTGGTATCGTATCGTGAGGACTAATATTGTATCGCATATGAATCTGGTATCGTATCATTGGAAAGCTGGTATCGTATCATCCAGAGAGCTAACTGATATTGTATCGACTCCAATTGCTAGTATCGTATCATGAGCAACCTTGGTATCGTATCATGAGTCATTCTAGTATCGTATCACCGGTTATCTTAGTATCATATCGTGGGTTGCAGAGGTATCCTATCGTCTATAAATCCAGGATCGTATCGTGCCACCCGGTAGTATCGTATCGTGGTAGATTCTTAGTATTGTATCGTGCCATGTGTGGTATCGTATCGCTAGTGTGGTATCGCGAGAAGTGGTATCGTCTAGAACAACACAGACAAATTGAAGGTAAACTTTGGAGGGATTGAGGAGATAATTAAGGGGAAGTAGAGAGCAAATATAGACCTAAAGGGTGAATGAACTTTAAACCAGGATGGGTGCTAAGTAGCCGGAGAAGCATCATCTCATCGATAGGAAGTGCATCCCAAGCGAGCCATCCTTCGATCTACTAAAAAACCTCTAGTGACTCAGAGAAGGAACTACCCATGGCCTCAGAGGACATGCATGGTTCTGTGTCGAGAGAAAACTTCATGTCAACCGTACAAGGTGAATACCACACCTCTATGCAGTATGTGTCAACTAATCGGCAAGGAATCCCTATTTACCTTGATGGTTTAAATAGGTCGGTTGCGAGAATGATAAACTCTATCAAGTCAGCAATAGTGCCAAACCCCACATTTAAGTACGAAGGATGAGTGTACATGGACAATTTAGGTCAAATCTACGTAGTGAAGAAAAACCCAGATCAGATCAACGAGAGAGGAGAACTAGAAGGACAAGGGAATTTGGGGAGATCTAACCCTGAAGAACTTGTGACTACCCCAAGGGGCAAATATGTGGTGACTCAAGTCTTGAGAGGGGATTTGATACTTCAAGATGATTACCTATTGGACGTATATCTGATTCATGGGTGAGACCTACTATTACAGATTGATTCACCCATCCGAGGACAAGAAGTGAATCCCGTGACTATTTATGAGTTAAAGGTCTAGAAGATGAGTCTAGAGTCACATACCTAGACCAAAACCAAAGAAGGTATTGGCCAGTAGATGAAGTCGATAAGTCTCAATCGAGATACATGGGTTTGCCTGTATTCCCTCCTCGAGAGTAGGCAACTACCTCTCACAACCCTTTCAGAACCTACCAAGGAATAGAGAATACAATGGCCGGACAAACAAGCCACCAAAGTATCCCCAACCAAACACATGTATAGTCCACAATGCCAAGAATGCATTCACACAACCAGACCAACTCAGGGATAGGTAACATGAACCATACACCCATCAGACCAAGGCCACAACTAGGTGCACAACCAAGAATGCATCCAATTAGACCAGCAATTCTTGTAATGCCCAGACCACTAGAGCCTGTAAGAAGGCTAAGACCATTTCAAGTTGTTAAATGTATAAGAAACCACTATGATGGTATGGGAGAACAATATGACTACATAGCAAAATTTAAGCAAGTGTTATGAGTAGAACAAGTGGATGACTTCTTTGTGCAGTATGAGTCCTTTAGACTAACCCTCACAGGAACAACTTTGACTTGGTTCCAACCATTGGATCCAAATCATTTTGGAAATATTGAACAATTTTTCCAAGAGTTCATTGGAGAATTTACTAAACAAGGGATTAAACACAACTCATCATCCTTAATTCATAGTTTCAAACAAAACCCAAATGAAACTGTAAAAACAACTCCCCAAAGATTTAACCAATATGATGACAGATGCCCAGTAACAGCAAGACCCTCCTAGCAAAAAATGATATCACTATTCTTAGATGGATTGATTAACGGAACCTTGAGAACTTTAATTTATGTGAAACGGCTTCAGACATTGAGTGAGTGCCTCCAGGAATGCATTAACCTAGAAGACACCCTACCTAATGACCTCAAAAGTTCATCGAGCTCTACTAAATCAGAGGACACCACGAGTATAGAGAAGACTAGTTCTAGTAATGTGGAGGAGCTAACAAAATTGGTAGCTAAGAAGTTAGGAGTTCATGGATAGAGAAATTACCAGAACACACCAATGAGAATGCCAATGCTAAGGAGATGCAGCCTCTATGGTGGAGATCATCCATCTCATATGTGTACAAGAGGAGGAGTAGGCATGAAACAATCTTATCCATACAATAGGCATCCACCCCAAGGACCCGACCTATATTGTCATATTGAGCAAAAATTTACCAACCATGTCACTAAAAATCGCCCATTTAATAGGCAACTAAGGCTAGTGAGTCAACCATAGTATAGGCCTTATGGATACCCTCCCATAGAACAAGGAAGAGAGATTCGGAGATACAACCCCTATCTAGACCCACAAGGAGTAGCCAGACCTTATGAAAAAGGAGGAAATGGACAAGCACAGTGAGTGTTAGGACAACAACCACCCCTTCCACAAAACTTACTGCCAGTCAAATACACCCAACCAGAGGAGAACATGGAAAGAGCCATAGTACCAGCTATGCCTTTAGCTAGTGCAAAAATAAAAAATAAGGGATATGAGCAAACCCAAGGAGAAAACTACCCCTATGACATCAGTCTTGTGGAGTATGAACAAATCTATGACCGACAATATTATGGTTATGAAGGATAAGAAAATCCCTATGGATCAGAGTTTGTGAATCTGATGTACACTGCACCTATGGCACCAACACCTATGAGACCACCCATTAGACTCCTTGTGCCAAAAGCACCATGCTATAGATGCGGAGGAGATCATTTCATAAGAGAATGCACTCTACCATACAACCCACCACCTCCTAGAACATGGGAAGGGTATTACAATGAGTGTGGAAAGGAGCATTTATTTAGAGATTGCCTGAAAAATCCCAATACGACTCATAACACAACTCAGATCAATGTGATAGAAGTGATTGAATCATCGGGAAGGAATAAAGAATACACAGTACCATTAAAAGACATTACTTGAGCCCAAGCCAAAGGATAGGAGATGAAGAAATTAGATTCCAAACCAGAGATGAATAATGGTCTAGAGCCAAAGATATAGGTAGTAGAAGATTCGAAAGACCCACATGAGAGTAACCAAACTAAGAAGACGCAAAGTTGGAAGACTAGAAGGGAAAAACTTAGAAATAAATAGATGAAAAATAAAAATAAAGAGGACAAGAAGGATGTAAAAGCTAGTAGAAAACCTCAGGAACAAAAAGTGCAAGATAACACATCACCTAAGTCCCAGGCCCATAACCCAAACAAACCAAGATCAATCCTAGCATATCGAGTACCGCAAGACCTAGACATGTGGCTGAAACCTTATCAATCTACAATCATGACTGGACCAAATATAGAGAAGTAGGAGAAACTCTACCCACAAGGGAAGCTAGAAAAGGAGAGATTGGCGATATGCAGAAAGCTCATAGTGGTATCTCAAGCCACCTTAGAAAAGACTATCCCAGTCCTCCGAGAGACAAGAATATCTGAGAATCAGTTCAATGAATGTTTTGAAGAGAACGATCAAAAACCAACCATAACACCTAAAGAGAAAAGTAGTGAGGAAGAACAACAAAGCACTCAGAGCAAAGCAACTTCAATAATTCCAGAAATAGAAGCCAATCGACCACAACACTTATGGGCCAAGATCCAGGACGACCGATGGAAAAAGAATGAGAGTTCAAGACCACCCTTTGAGGAACTAGACATTGAGGAAAACCAATAGACCCCAAATTTAGAAGAAGTATATGAAGGAGTTTCTATGTTAGACCGAAATAGGGAGGAAGTACACAACTTTTCCACTCTACCTAACTATATGGGAGAATATGAGAAAGGGTCTATAGTTTTCCACGCTCCCACAATTCAAGGCAAGGGAGATGGGTCTTTGGGTAAAACTTCACACAACTTAGCAGAGCTCAAGAAGACCAAGGTACAATGCCTCTTGACCGTGGAAGAGATACTACGAGCTAAACCACAATTATGGAACCAGTTAGCAGGACAATTGAAATTAGAAACTAAAGAGACTGAAAGAGAAAATAAAGAAATTGAAGTTCCATCTGCCATACAAGTCCCCGTTGACAAAGTCGAAGAATTTAGTGAAGGAGATCAGGGGAATACATGCTTACACATCATCTTTAATGGGTATATGAATAAAGCCATTTTAGGCACCGGAGTGGGTGTAGGCATAGCCACCAAGGAGATTTGGGAAAAATGGGGAAACCAGACCTGCGACCAACATGTATAAAGCTTCGACTAGCAGATGGCCACGTGGAGAGACCCCTAGGAGTATTGGAGAAAATTAAGTTGACTACCTATGGAGTAGAATTTGAACACACTCTAGCTATCTGTCAATTTGGAAAGGCAGATAATTACCAAATGATATTAGAATGACCTTTTATGAGACAACTCAAGGTAGTACAAGACCGAGAAAGAGACACATTATACCTACAACATCAAGGAACCACTACAAACATAAATTTACATACATTTTCATATAGGGATGTACCCCCACTACAATGGAATCCCATACACAAGGAAGAGGATGATTTGTCAATTCACAGTGTAGGTTCAAGTGACCAATGATGGATGCACGAAGGTGCTGAATTGTGGATTTGAAAGGAAGCAAAAAGGGAGGAAAATAAAACTCAATTATGGCCTATTGGACATCAAAATTACTGAATTGTAGATGATCCTCTGTATGTGCCTCAAGTTTTCCTAGATGAAGCATTCGAACCACACAGTTGGATGGAGATTCTAGCCACCTTAGACATGTGTGTAAATGAAGAAGTGTTAACTATGAATGGATGTGTAGATGAAGAAGGTTATGATGTAAGCTTTTCCATGGTAGTCCTTTAGGAAGTAGAGGCAAGAGAATTATTAGAAAAGAAGTCCCAGAGCACTTCAAAAGATATGAAGTAGAAGAGAGGAAGATAGCTATTCAAATGCCCAAAAGAGAGGCCAGAGAGGGAGAAGCTTATGATAACAAGGAACGAACGAAGAAAGTGATAGTGACCATGGAAGATGGAGAAGAGAGATGTACGTACATAAAAAAATATGTGTCACCAAAAGAGGAAGAGAAACTAATAACCCTAATCACAGAATATAGAGATGTATTTGCATGGACCTACAAGGACCTCAAGGGTGAAGATCCATCCATTTGTTCCCATCATGACTTCCAATGACACCTGATGCAAAACCATCAAAGCAACACCCTTATACTTAAAATGATATCTATTCGATGAAAATTACGGAGGAGATAGACAAACTATTGGCAACCGGATTCATTTACGAGATAGAACACACAGAATTGGTATCACCATTAGTGGTCATACCCAAAAAAAATGGAGAATTAAGAGTGTAATTAACCTAAATAAAGTAAACGCAGCCACGATCTATGATAGCTGCCTATTACCTATCACTGATCACCTCTTGGAAAGAGTTGCGGGTAAGGAGGTATATAGCTTCTTAGATGGATTCCTAGGATACAACCAAGTAGCTATCCCTGTGGAAGATCAACATAAGACAACATTGGCAATTGAATGGGGAGTCTATGCTTTTAGAGTGATGCCATTTGAACTCACTCACACCCCTACTAATTTCCAACGGTTGATGTGTCATGTATTTAAGGAATTCCTAAGGAAGAGTATGGAAGTATACATAGATGAATTATGCACATACAAATGTCTGAGAAATGAACACATTTTGGAATTAGGAAGGATATTTGGGAAGTGTCGACAATATCAAGTGTGCTTGAATCTTGAAAAATACATCTTTATGGTGAGACATTGAAAGATCCTAGGACATATTGTATCTAAGAATGGAATTTCTACGGACAAGGATAAGATTAAAGTAATCCTAGAGCTACCAAAACCAAAAAATGTTAAGGAAGTACAAGCTTTTATGAGCCACTGTGGATACTATCATAGATTTATACACATGTATGCCATAATTTCTAAGCTGCTATATGGATTATCAACCCAATTTACATGGACAGACGAATGCGAAAAAGCGTTTAATGAATTGAAAAGATGATTAAGTACGGGTCCTATTTTGAAGATACCCAACTGGAATAAACCATTTCATATCCATGTAGATGTCCCAACTACACAATAGGATGCATTCTAGCTCAACCTGGATATGCAAGCAGACAACTAGCGGAAAGAATTTATACGACTATGGAACGAGAAGGTTTAGGAATGGTGTATGCAGTCAAGAAATTTAGACACTACCTTCTATTTAACAAGTTCAAGTTCTTCATCGACCATCATGCCTTATTGTACCTAGTCAATAAGCATTATAACAAGGGAAGACTAGTGAGATGGTTTGTGCTGCTGATGGAGTTTGATTTCGAATTAGTGGTCAAAAAAGAAAATACCCACATGAGAGACGATCATCTGTCTAGGTTAACACATGGAGAACCACCCGACAGAGTAGCAGATGACCTACCAGATACTTACTTTTTCAGCTTAGAAGCATGTCCAAAGTGGGCAGAAAAGTTGATTCCAATAATCACCCATGGACCACAACATCAAATCAACAAGGATGCTAGAAAAGGATTTCTACAATCACGTAATTTGCACATTGTGGTACAAGTGTGCACTATAAAGAACCCAATGGTGTATTGTTAAGGTGTGTGGAAGAGGATGAACAGAAGAACTTAATGGGGAAAGCTCATGTAAATCGATGGAGAATGCACAAAGGAGCTCATGGATTAAAAAGATTGGGAGTGTACTGGTCAGATATGCCAAAAGATGTACATGAGTACATGGACAATTGCCTAGAATGCCAAAAAAGTACTCCAAAAGACCACACATCATTACAATTCTCTACAATAGCACCAGATTGGAGTAGGACATTGGCGAAGTTCGTAAAAACATGCAAGCATGAAGAAGGAGTGAGTTCTAGCCAGAAAACAATCCCTAGAAGAAATGAACAAGGACTATATTATAATGGAAAGGCAACTATTCAAAAGAGGACAGGTCAATTAGCTACGACTATGCATACATGAAGGAGAGTACTTACCTACATTAGAGATGGCACATGCAGGCACCACAGAAGGACATTTTTCAGCCAAAAGAACCATAAAAATTATTCTCTTTGCAGGTTTGTGGTGGCCAACTCTACATATGGATACTTATGTGTGGATTTGTGAGGTGTCCAGAGAGACAAATACCCTATTAGGAGAGATGATATGCCTCTAAGACCCATGATTTGTGCGAGAGCCTTTTCAAGATGGGGAATTGATTTCATAGGCCCTATTAACCCTCCAATCAAAGGATCACATGCTGAGTACATAATAGTGGCAATAGACTATCTAATTAAACGGGTATAAGAAAAAGCAACAAGGAAGAATGATGCTCAAACCACACCAAAGTTTTTCTTTGAGAACGTCTTTACTCGCTTTGGACTACCTATAGAGATAGTAAGTGATAGAGGAACACACTTCATCAACGAAGTAATAGAATCCTTGATGAATGAATTCCTAGTAATTCATAAAAAATCAGCCCCCTATCACCCTCAAGACAATGGTCAGGTAGAGAGTTCCAATAAAATGTTATGTACTGTGTTGACAAAGATCGTCAACAATGGAAGGTCAAATTGGGACAACCAATTGCATCATGCAATGTGGGCCGTCCGAGTGGTTTACAAGACCGCCATTGGAACTATTCCATTTAATCTAGTTTATGAATAGAATTTGATCTTACCAATTGACTTTTTGGTACCTACTCTACATGTAACACAACGGTATGAGTGGACATGACATGAACTATCAAAGCAATTAGAGCAAATTGAGAAATTACACGAAACAAGACTAGAAGCAGTTTCAGGAATCTATGCTACTAAATGGAGGTAGAAAGCATATTATGACACACATATCAAAGACAAAGGCTTAAAGGAAGGAGATTTAGTCCTTGTATATACATTGAAGCAACATGCCAAGAAATTGCAACAATGCGGATATGGACCATTATTGATCAATCGAATCTCAACAAAGGGGAATGGTGAATCTAGCTACCTTAGATGGGGACATACTCCCCAACTACACAAGTGGATGTAGAGTGAAGCGATATATGCGGCCATTAGCAGACCAGATGCTAGCACGACTCGTAGAAGCATAGAATCGAAAGAAGGAAGAAGAGAGGATTAGAGAAGAAGCATTCCAAGAAGCCTTAGAGCGTATAAAGAGATGGAAAGAGTGGATACGGCAAAGGGATGAATGATATCTATAGGGAGAGGGACCTATACCTATGGCCAACTACCAAGTTACTAATACCATTAATACGAGCTATAACATCTCCCAACCTAGGAATCAAAATCAAGGAGTATCAACTAGTAGATGCTCTGATTGACTCAAGAGCGGCTCTAAGCTGTATACGAGTGTCACTAACTATGAATCTCCAAACCACCATAAGTCCCAATAAAGCATGCATGATAGGAATTGGAGGTCAAGTTATAGAGTGTGTTGGAGAAGCCCTAATATCCCTTCACTTAGGAAATTCCAATATGGAGCAAAAAGTTTTGGTATGCAAAGACAAAGACTTGATAAAAAATTTGATCCTAGGGCAAGACAAGATTATTGAGAACGAAATGAGCATTCATGTAGCACAAGGATACATATCAGCCAAAATAGGGCATAACAAAATCTTTAGTTTGTTGGAAGAAAGGCCGTCTCAAATTCACAAGGTCACCAAACCTAAGGAAGAAAACTTAGAAAAGGAGAAAGAAAATGAATCAATAAAGAGTATATCCCAAGAATGCCCTAATCTAGAATTGCCTGCAAATAAGGATGTGTTGATTGATGGTGTGACCACGTCACCCATGAGAGATGAACCTAAGAGAGAGTGTGAGGATATTACCTCTAAATCTATCTACACTATAAGAAGAAAATCCACATGCACGTCTACTGTTCGAACATCACACCCATGTAATATTTGTCTACAATGGGTATGGGAGGATCAAATGACTCAACCAGACAACTCAACACAGAAGTAGATCAGCCACTCAGTAAAGACAAGAAGAGACAACCATTACTTACTATCGCAATCCAAACCATGAAGACTTCTTCTTGTATGGCTTCCAAAGTTATTGGAAGAGGCCCACAGGATAGAGCAATGCATATGGATCCCGAAGAAGGTCAGACATAATGCAAATCAAGAACTAGAAAGGCTTAACGAGATATCATGCCTACAAAGTGAAGCAAGGAAGTCTATAAAGACTCATCAAGGGCACCAAGTGAACATGACATCTAAACCTCAGACTTCAAGTAGGAAGAACACAAGGACCAGAGTACGAGGAGTTTGATAGAAACACATGCCTCAAGCACCAATTACAAAGTGGATATGGAGACCCAAAAAGTAGCAAAGAGAGGAACAATAGACTCAACAAGACTCTACTTGCACTCATGAAGAGTCCATTGCACATAGAGTATGCATGACAGGGCCACATTACAAGGCCATGCATTTGGCACATTATCTCCTCAACAAAACTAGTGGTGCACATTTTTGTCATTGGAATAGGCCTTAGTTTCTACTGCCATAGGAATGACTGCACATTGTAAATAATTAAGTGATTTGGCTAGATTTAATTTTTGTTTTCTTTCAGGATTAAAAATCAAAAGAAGTGTAGTTAGAGACCTTACTTACTTAAGAAAGGGGGAATGGAGTGACGAAAGAATTGATATATCACTGAACCACACATAAAACACATGAATTGGTTTCTCCTAGAAGGTGATTCTTTCCTTATTACAAGTGCATATGGCTTTTGAGGATTCCGAGGCAACCATTCAAGAAGAGGTGTTGAAATTTTGACTACAAAGTGTAACCAAAGCTAAAGCTCATTGGATTTGAGAAGATGAGTGTCACATAGTCCTAGTAGGAGATGGTTGAACCATGCCTTAAGAGAGAGGATTAGGAAGTAATCCTCAACCATGGCTTTTGGGGCAAGTGGTTAGCCCATCGAACTCCTAACCGGGAGGTTGTGAGTTCAATTCCCAACATTGGTATTAGAGCCTAGTTGAGATTGAGAAATTGGGCAAGACGGAGGTTTGCACCTCATTTGTGGGCACTTGGAAAAAGCGCTTATCCATGGTGAGTGTGAAATAGGCCTTGGATGAAGGCGCATGGGCATTTGGGCACCCATGGAGGGTGGGATAGGTCCAAATTTGGTCCATGTGCTGGAGTTTGAGGTTGGTGGAAGCGCTCATGCATGGAAAGTGGGTCGAAGAGTTAGAAGGGTGCACAAGTGAGCATTGGCAATGCTCAGACTAAGGGGAAAGGAATGTCACATAGTCCTAGTAGGAGATGGTTGAACCACGCCTTAAGAGAGAGGATTAGGAAGTAATCCTCAACCATGGCTTTTGGGGCAAGTGGTTAGCCCATCGTACTCCTAACCGGGAGGTTGTGAGTTTACGTCCCAACAACAAGCCTGTTGGAGATCATCTCTTCTTGGTGACCATTAAGATCATGGACACTGACCATCAGTTCCGTATCATGTCACAAGATTTCAAAGTCTTACACGAACTCCCATCAACCATGGATGTAATGATGAAGGTAGGAATTCATAAATACTTTGAGCTACCCATTTATAAGCTAGATTTTCAACGATGTACTCAAGTGATGAACACCCTTCAAACGGATCTACATGACCCATTGGTGCCCGAAGCAAAAGTTCTAGATGCGGAATGAGAATGGGTGTTTATTCAGTTCACTCATAAATTGATTAAAGAAGCCTTTGGATGGGAAAAAGATGGAAATATAGACCTAAAGGATGAAAGCTGAGGGATGAAGACATGCACGTTCATGGATATTTAATAGTATAGACATTGAAGAAGAGGTCCGTCATATTCACCAACATTTCTGCTTTCCAAACATGCACCGCTACATAGCACCTCAAAAGATCATAGTACAACTGTTATCTCATGCTAGAAAACAAATAGGTAATCAAGTGAACCTGACGCCCTACATCAAAGAGCATTTATTCAAAGCCAAGAAGCAGTGGGGTCACAAGAAGTTCTTGAATGGAAGTGTGGCATTGAGCATTTTGATCTACCATGCCTTAGGTATTCAAGAAATCTTAAGGAGATGCATTCATCAATGGAAATGGCTAAGTACGCAAAGCTGGCCACTGTGCCAAGGAAAACGAAAGGAGTAAAAGCGATCAAGGAAGCGAGAACTACCTCTCAACCCAGAATGAGAGGAGCAAAAAGGTTAAGAGAAGTATTGAAGGTAGAAGAAGTATTTCTTGCTTCAAAAAGGGTACATTTGCTTCCAAAAACCACCATCGATAACACCAAGCCCATCATGGAAGAAGAATTAAAGAAAGCGATGGAAGATAGTCACAGATATATGGAAGCACAAGTAAATGTACGAGTACAAGGAAAAATATTTACAAAGTTCCATAGATATAGAGAACTGGAGTTGGTGAACTCTAGTTCATCCTCTGAAGTCCACGAAGATCATGTATCATCCCCAATGAATGTGGATATCAAAAGTGAATCAAATGATGATGGCAAATGGGATGAGTTGAAACAAGTCATGGATTCCTTTAAAGTGGAAGGTACAAAAAGGGATAAGACTCCTGAAAACACAGTCACAGACACAATAAAGAAAGGATCATCCAAAGAAGCAATCCTTACATTAAGGATGAATGAAGAAACGAAGATCCAAATTACAGAGACTCATTTGGATGGAGAAACTAGGTTGAAGGTGCCAAAGGAAGAGCGAGACCAAGAAGATGAGGAGGAGCAAGAACCACTCACTCCCATCACGGTCGTAGCAGAGCCTTCTCCATTAGTTGTTACATTTTAGGAAAGTGCTACGAAGTCTACAACACAGGAAGAAGAAAAAGAAACTCAGATACATCTTAAAATTAGGCAACCACATAATGAGACAATACATGTTGATAAGGGAAGAGATGTACTCATGGGGGAACTACTGAGTATTCCAAAGACATGGCTAAATGTGGATGTAGCTCAGCTCAAGCCCGTGGTCAAGTAGATGATACAAACAGCCATGGATACTCAACAACAACTTATAGAAGTAGACAACAAGTATGACAAGGCTCTAATGGAACACAATCAATTCAAGGTATTAAGTAAAAAGATATATGCACAGGTGATTGAGGTTCAACAGGCATTGACCACCAGCAGACTTTGTGTGATAGCAAATTAGATGCACCTCTATCATATCATTCTTGTTCAGGCTCTCATAGTGCTTCTTTTGCATCAGATTGCTATGTTGTGGCTACCTCAAGTCTTTGTGATGCAAATGAGCTAGTTTCATTTGATGAAGCACAAGATTCACAAAATTGGATGGTTGTTATGCGATTAGAATATGATGCTATCATGAAAAATAGTACTTGGCCTTTATGTGACTTTCCTCCTGACAAGAAGGTCATTGGCACTAAGTGGGTATATAAGTTGAAGCATAAGCGTGATGGAACAATTCATAAGTATAAGGTTAGGGTTGTTGCAAAGGGTTATGCTCAAGAAAAAGGCATTGATTTTGATGAGATATTTTCTCCTACATGCCGAATGACTATTGTTCATAGCATCTCTACACTTGCAGCTCACCATGCTTGGAATGTACATTAGTTGGACATTAAAATTGCATTTTAGAATGGTGACTTGCATGAAGAAGTGTATGTTTTTCATCCCTATGGCTTTGTGTAGAAAGGGCATGAAAACCAAGTGTGTAGGTTGAAAAAGACATTATATGGTTTGAAGCAAGCACCACATGCATGATATGAAAAGACACAAGCCTATCTGATTGTACATGGTTTTGAGAACAGTTCAACTAAGAGCACCTTATACATTAAGCATGCAAATGATGTGCTTCTCATCATTCTTGTCTATGTTGATGACATGCTACTCACTGGTCCTATGATGAAGCATATTTCTGATTTTAAGGCTGATTTGCGTGCCTCATTTAAGATGTTAGATTTAGGGCACTTCCATCATTATTTGGGCATTCAATTTATGCAAGTTGATGGTGGAATATCTTTGTGTCAAAGAAAATATATTGACACATGATTGCACTATTTTGGCCTTGAAGGTTGTAAACCTATTGCCATCCCTATGGAGACACGTTTATAATTGAGTCTTCATGATGTTGGAGATGCATTTGATGTTGTTCTCTATTAGCACGCTGTTGGATTCTTGATTTACTTATGCATTACTCGGCCAGATATTGAGTTTTTTGTCTCATAGATGAGTAAGTTTATGCATTGTCTAGGTTTCAAGCATTCTCAAGCACAAAAGTGCATCTTTTTCCACTTGAATGGTACCCCACTACTTGGATTGTTTTATCCCAAGGGGGGATCACTATCGCCAGATTTACATGCTTTTTTGACTCTAGATGGGTTGGTTGCTATGAAACTCATGTGTCCACTAGTGGCTTTTGCTTCATGCTTGGTAGCTCATGTATATCTTGTCTGAGCAAGAAACAACCTTTTGTGGCCACTTCCACATGTAAGGTTGAGTATAGGGTAGCTTTTACAGTGACAGTTGAGTGTGTGTGGCTCAGACACCTTATGGATGATTTGGGTGTTGGTCACTTCTGCCACCACCATCTCCACTCACAATTAGAGCACATTGGAAGTTGTGAGGAAGCCTATGTTCCATGCTCGCACTAAGCACATTGAGGTGCACTATCATTATGTCGGGGAGAGGTTCTCTGTTGGAGAGATCAATTTGACATGTGTGCCCACACAGGAGAACATTGCAGACCTTTTCACAAAGGATCTGCTTAGGGAGAAGTTTGAAGCTTTTTGCAAAGCTTTGGGCTTACTTCTTTTTGTGGATTGATTCCACATAGCTTGGCATTTCCTTATACATGAGTGCCAGCTCCTTGTTCACTGCATCACTCCCAAGGGTATTTGTTGATAGAGTCTGTTGTTCGGAGTCCTTCCCCTTTCCTCTGCTCCCCCTTTAGGGGGATATGGCTCCTCAAGATGCTCTCATCAGTGGTTTAATAGTGAGTTATCATAATCACTCCATCAATATGTGTGCAGCTAGTAAAAGTAATGCTCCCCCGTGCTCTGCTCGAGTTCCCAAGTTACCGACTCAATCTTATGCAGACATAGCGAAATCCCTTCATGTTGGGTACCATTCTTTTTTTGAAACTTGTCAAATTCCAAGCAACTCTCTTCCCTCTTCCTTTCAAGTTGACGTGAAGGGCAAATAGAAGACTAATGACAACCTGCATAGACTAGATTTGACAGAGAAGGAAACTTAAAAGATGATGATGCCCTACTTATTGATAAAAACTCTTTTGATAACTAGAAAAATTAGCTTACTAAAAAGGTTGTGATTGTTTTTTGTCATGGCCTAAGGCCAGCTCAAGACATTTTGAAAAAATGGATTAAACTCAACTAGGAAAGTAGAAGATTGTATGTTAACCATATTCAATATATGCCAAACAACTACTTTCTATTCTTTTTTGAGGAAGCAAATAGTGCTTTGCATGTTATTTCTGAAGGACAATGGCTTATTAAGAACACCTAGATAACTTTTTCTAAATGGAATCTACGGTTTAACCTTAAGGGGCCTAAGCTCACGAAAATACCCATATGGGTTGAATTTCTTGAACTTCCAGTTCAATTCTATCCATCGGTTGAGAGTTTGAGAGACATAATAGGGAGAGTTTTAGGGCAAAAATCTAGAAATAATGGAATTAAACCTAAGTGGAACCCACAGATCATGATTGAAAGCAGATGTTTCAAAAGTCATCAAGACCTCCATAGTCATTAAAGACTCACATGGAAAATTTGTACATGAGCAAATTTTGTACAGAAACCTATCTAATGCTTTCTATAACTATTATAAACAAGGGCATCTTATTAAAGATTTACCTTTGCTAACGTCTCTTGAAGATGTGATAGGTGCTCAAAATGCCAGAACAAGAAACTACAAAAATAATGTGACTTCTCAAAGCAATGCAATAAAAATATGGTCTCTAAAGCTCGTAAGAAAAAGCCTAATAAACTTTTCAACTCATATGATTTGTTCTTAACAGGTGTTTTTAACCCTTATGAGTTAGAAGAAAGTTTTGATGAGTTCATCAATATGTTTGGAGACGAAGAGAATCGCTTTCCTAATGTGGACCAGAATATTCAAGTTACTCCACAAGAAGGTATGAACCCTATTACTTGGAACGATACCAAACTTAATCAAGATGGTTGGACTACTATTGGAAAGGATAATATTGCTCAGTTCTCTTGTGGTCATGTTTCTTTAGATACTAGTAGAGAGGTATGTAACTCTAAAAAATATTCAACCAAGAAATTAATGCTATAGATAAACATAAAATGGATTCTATGAATCAAGATGATACTGAACATGAAGATTTCCCCATGACATATTTCATAGTATGAGGATCCTTCTCCTTCTCAACTGGTGACTACAAAACCTAACATGAAAGATGTTGTTAGAACTTCAAGTAGTATTGCAAAGCCTAATAAGGCAAGTAGAAAATAAAGTGTCTTCCTCCTTTGTTGTCTTTTCTTATGAAAAATCAAAAAGTATTTTCCTTTAATGCCCAAGGGCTAATTGACATGATTCGTGCTAAGATTATAAACATGTGGATCGATAGTAATGTTGTTGGCAGTCAAGGAACTGAAGGACTCACAAGACAAGGAAGTCAACGAAGGGAGTCGGAGCAAAGAGAAGGTACAAGCAGACAGAGTAGTCAAAGAAGATCTGGCAAGTAGGCCATCTAAATTTTTCATGCATCAAAGAGGTGGGCACACAAGAAGAAGGAGCAAGTAAGGAGCTACATGAAATGTCAAAACGTTAGAAGAAATCCCTACAAAAAAAGTGATTTTCATCACTAAAAACCATTGTAAATACCATTTAATATTTTTGTAGCTCCATTTTGTGCAAGCCAAGGACTCCTTGAGGTTGAGGAGCTTTTGAAGTACCTACCTATCAATTTTCACATTTTTTAAACTCCGTTTGAACCTCCAAATAGGCCAGAGAACCTAATTTTTAACTAGGCCGGACACTAGGTCTGGACAAGGCCAAACACTAGTCAAAAACTATAAATAGAGCTAGAGAGCTCATTTTTGAGGTTAGCTTGTAATAGAATTGAATTTTTATGAGCACTCTTGAAGTAATCTAAAAGAACTCCATTGCTTCTCCCTCTTTGTCTTACCTTGTGTGCGCGTGTGTGTGTGTGTGTGTGTGCATGTTTGTGTGCTTCTCAGTCACGCACTTGTGCCTTCACTAGCTCGAGGTCATCATACCATCATCACGTCTTCCCGGATTGACATTAAAGGAGGTGCTACTCATCACTGAGCTACACCAAATTTTGGCGCCGTTGCCGGGGATCGAGCTTTGAGGACGAGCGTGTGATGGTAAGACGTAGAGTTGTGACGTTGGCATTGTAGGTAATCTCTTCACTTTTTCTTGTTTTTCTCTTTCTTACCTCACCATCATCAACACCATCATCATCCTCACCATATCCGATCTCCATCTCCATCATCGCAAAAATTTCAGTTTTTGATCATATCACCTTCCACCTTTCATTTTCCTCATTCTACTTATGAGAGAGAGTGAGAGAGCGACTTGTGTGCTTGGACTTTTTGCTTGTTTTTTGAGCACTCTTGCAGGTTGTTGCTGTATCACCCTGTCCAGCAGGTTATGTAGGTACGGACAAGCTCGAAACTGTCTTTGTGTCGCCGACATCTGCCGATCATGATCGACAGAAAAATCGCCCATTTGGTAAAACAAAGTACACCACAATGATGCACATGATGAGCACATCCTAAATCACTAAACAAAACTAAAAAATTCCGTGTTCTTCTATCAATCGCGATTGACACCGTCGATCGCGATCGACAGCCATGATCAACAAACCCTGTCAATCGCGATCGACAGACGTGTCGATCGCGACCAACAGACCTCACGATCGACAGACCGCTGCGTAGGATTCAGTCAATCGCGATTGACATTGTCGATCGCGATCGATTGAAAGTTGATGATTGACACAAAAATTCGCGTTGCCACGTGTCCATCGCGACGGACACATCCCCGATCGACTGAAATTATGGCAAAAATCCCAAAAAAAAATGTCAATCACGATTGACACCATCGATCACGATTGACAGGAGTCACGATCGACTTTGTCGACCAACTCTGTCTTGAGCTAATTTTGGGACTCTAACAGGTCTAGTGAGAGCATCAAAGGGCGATCGGAGCAAGAGTAAGTGCAAGCTTGGGAACACACTTCCTGAGCACACAAGGACAACCAAGGGAGAAACTCAAGGGTGGAAGATTCTCAACTCCCTCTCTCAATCCCTAGCTTAGGCTAAGTTCGAGTAGTGCTAGAAGTAAGTCAGGGCAACGATAGGCACGAGACAAGTCAAGACTATCTAAGAAATCAAGTTCAAGTCAAGAGATAAACCTGTGTGTGACCGACAACTTTAAAGGAAAAGGACCTAATGTGAGACGATCAACATTCAAGTGTGGAAATTAACTCAAGTGTTCCTGACGACGTGATATCAGACAAGATCATAACCACAATAATCAACTAAAAAGAATCAAGTGACTAATATAAAAGAACTCAGCAACGAGGTTGTACCTTGGGTAAAAATTGGGATTGCTAAAATAGGCATATGAACCTTAGATCAGGACGACACCTAGGAAGAGATAGACAAAGTCTTAGGTCTTTTGAGGCTAGTGTTAATCATACTGCTAGGTCTTGGGCCCAGCAGTTGAGCCATTATTCGCACTACCCTAGCTCTAAAACTAGTGAGTCAGAGATGTCCCACGGCATGGAGAGACCTACAGGAAGTGCAAGTGTGCCATACTTACATAGGGTAGAAGGCCCCTACAAGACGCAGCTGGTTAGGACCAACCGACTAGGTGCTAGCATCTATGAGGACGGCCTAGGAAGATCAGTGGTCCAGATTAAAAACCCTGACCAATCCATTGGACTAGAACATCCAGCTGTCAAGTTTGAAAATGGAGCATACCTGGACAAAGAAGGAACCATATATGTAGTCACCAGTCATCCAGATAGGACAAACGAATTTGGAAACTTGATCCCGGAAACGGATGTAGGTGACCTGGAGTAAGGAAACATGGGTGTAGAACCTAGAACCCCCCGAGGCAAATATGTTCTCACGAGGATTATCACACCAGAGTGGATTTCCCAAGACAATAAGAGCATAGATCTACTCCTGAACCAAGAGACTGATGAAGCCTTTTGGAGGTATAGATCTGATCAGCCAAATGAGTTAGGAACAATCATGATATATGAGTTCAAAGATCTTGATAGCCCAAGCAGAGTGACCTACTTAGATCACACTTCAGAGAGGATATTTGTGGTTACAGAAAATGATAGGCATGCTTACACTTGGAAAGGTGAATTTATTTTCCCCCAACCGAGATCGAATGTGTCCTTTGGTCACCCAGGAGCTGGAACATCTCAAGCTCACGGAGCTCAAAGAGACAGACATAGAGATAGACCGTAGGTAAGCTTTGCCAACCCAGTGGGAAGAGAAAGAACGAGAACGGAAGCAAATAGAGTGGAACCTGAGGGACTTAGAGCCCCAAGGAACCAAAGGAATGTTGATGATTTCCCTCTCCCAAGGCCTACGGAACACACCAGAATCTTGAGACCTACACAGCTGGTTAAGTCCATGAAGAACTACTTGGATGGCACAGGAGACCCATATGATCATGTGGCTGAGTTTAGGCAAGTCTTGAGAGCTGAACAAGTTGAGGACCTATTCACGCAGTATAATGCCTTTGGTCTAACCCTTAGGAACACAGCCCTTAAGTGGTTTCAACCATTGAATGAGAGACAGTTCAGGAGCATAGACCAACTCTTAGAGGCTTTCATCACTGAATTCTCTAAAAGTGGCATAAGGCATAATGCTTCCTCATTGATACACAGCTTCAAGCAGACCCCTCAGGAGACCGTGAGACTTGCAGGAAGAAGGTTTAGGAAATATCTTGAGAGGTGCCTTGTTCCTGAGTTACCCACACCAGCCAAACAGGTTGCCTTATTCTTGGATGGATTGCTAAGTACAAAGTTGTGATCCTATGTGTACTTGAAGGACCCTAGGACCATAGAAGAGTGTGTACGCATGTGCATTGACATTGAGGATAACCTAGGGGAGGAACTAGAGCTTTCAAAAATCTACAAAGATTCGGATATCACTTCTAGTCTCTCTTCCTCGCAATCTACGTCAATTGAGGAACTTGCTGAGAAAGTAGCTCAAAAACTAGGTGTCTCTAGTAAACAAATTCCTAGATTTTCCCCAGTAAAGAGGTGCTATACTTGCGGTGGTGACCACATGGCAAACATATGTCCCATCATGGCCCAACCCCAAGTGAACCCTAGTAGCCAATCTTGCACCATAGAACAGAGATGCACTAACCACACCGCACAAGACTGCCCTTATAACAAACAAACAGTCAGGCAAAAGTACCCTCAACCATATCCACAACAGGGAAGATATCAAAACCAATATCCACCACAACAGTAGGCTAGGCCTCAACAAATCTACCAACAATAGTATCAGCCCCAACAAAGACCTCAACCAATGCTAGCCCAACAACCTCCTGCTCCAGCCAATGTGATCCCTGTAAAGTATGCAGCTATAGAAGAGAACCTGAATAAAGCCATAGTGCCAGTAACACCATTGCTGACTGAAAGTGACCCGAGTGATCATAGTTTAGATTTCACTCACATAGATAGTCCGCAGGCTTACTACATGCAGTCTCCTGAACATGGTGAGTCCTACTATAGTGAAGAACCGAGTGAACCTAGTTGGGAGCTAGATTACACGAATGTCATGTATGCAAACCCCAACCCTAGACCACAACCTAGGCAAGCAAGACCCCCATTCCCTAGAGGACCATGCTACAGATGTTAGGGAGATCACCTCATTCGTGACTGCCCCTTACCTCCATCTACACAACCCCAGTCAGTGACAATCCGAGGCTTTTGCCAAGATTGTGGAAAGGAGCATCTCTTACGAGATTCAAAGAATCCCAATAATATGCCAAAAATCACTCCTATTAATGTTATTGGATTGGTTGTAGACTCCACAGGGAGTGTGACTTCCACTGCACCAGTACAGGTAGTCACTAGAGCTCAAGCCTTGCAGCAGAACCAAAGTTTAGGCCATGAGAAAAGTGCTGAGGCTAGTGAAGCTGAGAGCATAACCAAGAAGAATATTAGAGCCTGGAGAGATAGTAGAGAAAGAATGAAGAGGCAATGGGCTAAGAAAATGAGTGAGCTCGAGGAAAGTCTAAGAGAAACAAAAGTCAGGATAGTGGAACTCACATCTCAAACTACCTCTCACACTACCCCACCACCACCATTCCTATCTCCATCCGATCCAACCCCTTCCAACCCGCCTCATGCTACTCCACCACCCCCTAGAGTAGGATCAGTCCTAGCAGATCCCACTCCTGAGGACCTAAATATGATGCTCAAAGCATATTACGCCAGAATCCAAGAAGGGCCAAACGTAATCGATCATGAAAAGTGTTACCCTAGAGCAGAACTAGAGCTTGAATGAACCAAAATTTGTGCTAAGATGGTGGAATTGGCCCAAACCATGTTTGAAGCCAGTCGCCTCTTTAACATCTCTAGTTCAGCTAAGACACAGTTGCACTTTGATGGACTGCTAGAAAGGTTGGAGAGGCTAATAGCACAATCAGAAAAGGAGCCTGTCTCTCAAAATAAGGGCAAGGCAAGTGAAAGAGAAAGCCTACCTGCCCAGGAAGCCTATGTGCCTAGCTCTACGGAGCCAGACACATCTTCTTCTATGAATTGGTTCACGCCAGAGTTCCTACGAGAGATTCAAGAAGACAAATGGGCTAAAGAAAGTGAAGTCCCTCCTCCCATCGAACTTGTGGATGATGCGCATGATCAGTTCCCACAAGATATTCCCTCCATTTATGGAGAGCAGGAGAGCACTCAATCTCAGGAGAGATTAGACTTCGAATCTAATTCCATACAAGAACTACCCCATTTCACAGGCCCATGGGAGGCAAAGTCCACGTGTATGAGAGCACCCACAGTCATGGTAAGAAACGAAGACTCAGTCATACCTAGGAACACAGAGGTAGTAAAGAACACTAAAGTGCAATGCAACCTCACTTTAGAAGAGCTACTCAAAATTAGGCCAGAGTTATGGAAACATGTAGCCAAACAAGTACCAGAGATAGCAAAACCTCGTTCCTAGGTAGGTTCTCATAGGAGAGTGCCAAAAATTCCTCTAGACAAGATAGGAGACATGAGTGAAGGAGAAGAAGGAAACACCTATCTTCCCATCACCCATCAAGGATACACGATCAAGGCAATTCTGGACTCTGGTGCAAGAGTTGCAATTGCTACCACTTCCCTATGGAAACGTTGGGGCAAGCCAGCACTCAGGCCTACGAGGATGAAATTGCAGATGGCGGATGGTCACATAGAGAGGCCTTTAGGACTACTTGAAGGAATAACTCTCACTACTTGTGGTGTAGAGTTTGAGCACACATTTGCTATATGTGACTTTAGCAAAAATCATGCCTATGAGATGATTTTGGGAAGACCATTCATGCGACAGTTGCAAATGGTACAGGATTGGGGAACCAATTCCTTGTATTTGCAACACTTAGGCGTCACGACCGAGGTTAATCTCAAAGATTACTCTCATAGAGATGTCCCTCCTATCCAATGGAATCCCATCCATAGAGCTAAAGATGATACCGAGTCGGTGCATTCCATAGGATCAGGATCCTCATGGATGCATGAAGACACCCACTTAAGGATGTGCAAAGTAGCAGTAGAAGAAGAGAAGAGAGAAAAAGCCAGAGAGGTAGGTGCGAAGGAAACACATAGATCAATTCAAGACCCAGCCTATGCACCTGTAGTATTTCCGGCTAAAGAGTTTGAACCTCACGGCTGGGCAGAAATTCTAGCAACAATGGATGTAGCCATCAATGAAGAACAATGGACACCCCACTGTGACGAGGATGGCTATGACATTTGAGTCTTCTCCATAGAGCCAATCATGGGAGAGGCAGTTCTAGAAGAATGCGAACTTAACCCTGATGCATTTGAGGATGCAAGTGACTCTGACCTAGACTCAATCATTATGGACCCACCTTTTGCATCAGATGAAGAATACTTCTATGAAGTAGAATTTCAACCCCAGAGACATGGAGAGCATACAAATGATGTAAGGTTAGCCACACAAGTGACCCCTAAGGATGAAGGAAAGAAAAGAAAGAAGAGAGAAGTCACACCAGAAGAGGAAGAATCTTTGTTTGAGGTCCCTGAAAATTTTAAAAAGTATGAGATAGACGACAGGAGAGTCATGATAAGAATGCCTAAACGTGAGACTCAATCAGGAGAGGCCTATGATAACAAAGAAACCACCAAGAAAATAGTTGTAGCCATGGAAGAAGGAGAAGAGAGATGCACTTACATAGGGCATGACCTGACGGAAGAAGAGGAGTATGAGTTGATAGCCTTGCTAAGAGAGTATAGAGATTTCTTTGCTTGGAGCTACAAAGACTTGAAAGGTATTGACCCAGACATATGCTCTCACACTATCCCCATGACCTCAGATGCTAAACCCTCTAAACAGAAACCATATACATATAACAATAATTATGCTGCTAAGATCAAAGAGGAGATAGATAGACTGGTAGAAGCAAGATTTATTTATGAAATTGAGCACATTGAGTGGGTATCCCCCATTGTAGTGGTGCCCAAGAAGGATGGAAAGCTACGTGTGTGTATTAACTTGAAGAAGGTTAATGTAGCCACTATTCGAGACAACTATCCGCTTCCTATCACTGAGCGTCTGCTAGAAAGAGTAGCAGGCAAGGAAGTGTACAGCTTCCTTGATGGATTTTCGGGCTACAATCAAGTAGCCATAGCCCCAGAAGATCAGCATAAGACAGCCTTTGCCATAGAGTGGGGCATATTTGCCTTTAGAGTAATGCCATTTGGGCTTACCAATGCTCCTACAACTTTCCAAAGATTGATGTGTCACGTGTTTAAAGAGTTCCTGAGGAAGAATTTAGAGGTCTATGTTGATGATCTCTGTGCTCATTCCAACAGTAGACAGACACATATACCAGAACTCAGACAAATCTTTGACAAGTGTAGAGAGTATCAAGTCTGCCTGAACCCAGAAAAGTGTGTTTTCATGGTTAGGCAAGGAAAGATTCTAGGACACATAGTGTCAAAGAATGGCATATCCACTGATGAAGAGAAAGTAAAAGCCATAGCAGAGCTACCTAGGCCAAAGGATGTCAAGGAAGTACAAGCTTTCATGGGGCATTGTGGTTATTACCAACGGTTTATACACATGTATGCCATCATAGCAAAGCCTTTGTATGGGCTTTTGACTAACTTTGAGTGGACTAATGAATGTGAGAATTCCTTCAATGAGCTTAAACAACGATTATGTTCAGCACCAATCTTGACCACACCAGATTGGAATAAGCCATTTCATGTTCACGTGGATGCATCCAATTATGCTATTGGATGTGTACTCGCACAACCTACGGGTGAAGGTAATATGGATCCTCCAATTGCCTATGCTAGTAGATAGTTGAATGCAGCTGAACAGAACTACACCACCACCGCACGAGAAGGATTAGGCATGGTATATGCAGTTAAAAAGTTTAGACACTATTTGCTTGCAAATAAGTTTAAATTTTTTACCCATCATGAGGCATTATTGTACTTGGTAAACAAACCATGAAATTCAGGTCGATTAGTAAGATGGTTTCTCTTGCTAATGGAATACGACTTTGAGGTTGTGGTGAGAAAAGGGAAGACTCACTTGAGAGCAGACCATCTCTCTAGGCTCACATCTGGGGAAGCCCCACAAGGAGTATCAGATGACCTTCCTGATGCTTACTTGTTTAAGTTGGAAACTGTACCTCAATGGGCTAAGCCATTAGTGCCAGTATTGACATACGTGCCTAACCACCCAGTCATAAACACTCAAGATAGGGAGATAGTAAAAGGCCAAAAATACCAGATCATGGCAGAAAGTATGTACAAGCACACAGATCAAGGGATCCTAGCTTGTTGTGTGGAAGAGGATGAGTACGCTAAATGGTTGCAATTGGCACATGTAGGTGCATTAGAGCAACACTACTCAAGGCAACGAACCCTACAGACACTAAGGAGACTCGGAGTGCATTGGCCTACTATGGAAGCAGATGTCCATAAGTTGTGCAAGGAATGCCCAATTTGTTGCACTAAACCACCGGTGGAGCATGCCACTCTTTATCAAGTGTCCATAGTGCCAGATTGGAGTGAACCATTAGTAGCCTTCCTAAGGATGAGAATATTCCCTCAAGATATGACACTGGCCAGACAAAGAAGTCTAGAACAAGAAGCCCTAGATTACTCACTCATTGGTGATAATCTATACAAGCGTAGTAAATATGGTTACCTGAGACTATGTGTCCATGAGAGTGAATACATCAAGATCTTGGAAACTGCTCACCAAGGTGTAGCAGGAGGACACTTTGGACTAGATCGGGTGATCAAGGCAATCCTATTTGCAGGATTATGGTGGCCGACCCTTCACATGGATGCACATACCTATGTGAAGAGGTGTGATGTTTGTCAGCGAACTCAATATCCTATACGCAAAGATGAAATGCCCCTGAAACCTATGATGGGTGGACATGCATTCTCTAAGTGGGGAATAGACTTTGTAGGTCCTATTAATCCCCCAGCTAAGGGTTCGCATGCAGAATATATCATTGTGGCCACAGACTATCTAACCAAGTGGGTAGAAGTGAAAGCCACGACTAAGAATGATGCCCAGACAACCGCCAAGTTCTTATTTGAGAATGTATTTACACGATACGGGCTACCTATAGAGCTAGTCAGCGATAGAGGGACTCACTTCTTGAATGAATTTATCGAGAATCTTCTCCAAGAGTTCTTGGTAGTACACAAGAAGTCTGCCCCCTATCACCCAGAAGCTAATGGGCAAGCCGAAAGCACAAATAAGATTCTATGCAACGTGCAAATTAGTGAATAATAAACGCTCTAATTAGGACAAACAACTACACCATGTTGTTTGGGCATACCAAGTTGCCTATAAAACGGTACTCCGAGCCACACCCTTTTAGATGGTATTTGGCCAAAATGCAGTGCTACCATTGGACTTCTTGATACCTACACTAAAGGTAGCACAGGAGCATGAGTGGATGGGTCATGAACTCTCTTCAAGGATTTTTGATATGGAACGACTAGGCGAGACAAGACTAAGAGCTGCAGCAAGTATATATGCTTCTAAGAAAAGATAGAAGGCGTACTTTGATGCCCACGTTAAGGATAAAGGATTGAAGGCCGGAGATTTAGTTTTAGTCTACACCCTGAAGCAACATGCAAGAAAATTAGAGAAGTGTGGCTATGGACCTATGATCATAAACAGGATCTCAACGAGTGGAGCAGTACAATTAGCCACATTAGAAGGCGATATTCTACCTAGCTACATAAGCGGGTGCAGAGTCAAGTTATATCAGGAACCTCTGACTGAAGAGATGCTAAATCGACTCAACATTGCCAAGAAACGCAAAGAGGAAGAAAAGCGAATTCGAGAAGAAGCTCAAGCAGAAGCTTTAGAACGCATCAGAAGTATGAAGTTGAGACGACAGGGTAGGGATCAGCTTAGGGTAGATGACTATGCGGACCCATGATATCATATGGCAATGTGTGAAGTCTCCGAATTAAGTGCCCATAGAATAATCGATCGACGCCCATTTGTGACCTTAGAGATAGGACAAGGAATAAGTGCAAAAACTGTGCAAGCCTTGATCGACTCAGGTGCAGCCACTAGTGCTGTTAAATTTTCTTACTGTCAAAAGTTGAAATTAAATGTCAAACCTACAGAAGCCTATCTCATAGGATTGGGAGGTGTGGAAACCCCTTGCATGGGCGACGTGGAACTTCCCCTCCACATTCAAGATGTTTTAATGACAGTGAAAGTACTAGTGTGTCAAGATGAGGACCTCACTGAGCCTCTCGTCTTGGGTCAAGACTGGATCTATGATCATGCAATCAATTTAAACCTAAGAAGTGGACTTCTTCACGTTTGGGTCAATGAGAAATGCATTACAATTGAGTTAGAAAGTGAAGCACTCAAGGACTTAGGCAAGGCACACACTCCTGGTCCTTCCAGGAGTACACATGAAGATGACCATGCTGTTCTTGTCCAAAACTATGTGATACAGAGGAATGATGATTCCAATAAAGGAGTCAAGGACACAACGAAACTCCCTTCTTTTCCAAAGGACAGAGGGATGCAGCAACCAACGGCAGATCAAATACAGAAGACTACCTATGCGGGAGGCCAAAAGAACGTGAGAAGCAGGATGTCTCAGCCATTGAAACAAGTGTGGGTGCGGAAAGGCGAACAGCCTGTTGTGATCAAGTCAACCACACGGGCAAAGATTCTTATTAGTAATCAACAACACGACACTAATAAGAAGTCTTTCAGAAATTCTTCTACGAAAATGAAGTCTATCTGGGTACCCAAGAAGTCGATGAAGGCTAGCCCACAATCAAGACAAATTTGGGTGCCTAAGGCTTGCTTGCGGGCTCAAATAGCTACACAGAGGCCACACTCTGTACAACATGGTTCACTCACTCGAACATCTGACACCTATTCTTATACATCACGCATGAACACATATTCTTCCATGGGCACAAGTAGAATCACTTGTAAATGGGTCCCTAAAAAGCCTCATTTCCAAGCAGACACTCTTATAAAGCCCTCCAGAGTCTCCACAAATTCAAGACCAACAGCCATCCTGTTTGTTTGGCAGCCCAAACGTGTAATAAACCCCCCGACCCTCATTTGTAAATCCATACCCACTTACTAACTACATCACTCATACACCACACCTTTCTATTTAGCTCTTAGGATTCTCCATTCCTTAACTACACACACGATTACCGAGCACTTGTTGACCTACTAACCTCTCACTAAAATCGTGTTAATGTTGTAACGGGGACACATGAACGCTTGGTGTCCATTTGCAATGTTAACATCCCTTTGTATATTCTCACAAAACTGGTGACCAGTTTCCCCGATATGGCCGAGGCAGGAACGAGCTCCCAGGTGGGCACCAGCCCTCAGATTGTGGATATTGAAAGTCTTCATATTGAGGAGGAATTGAAGGAACATCCAGTGGCATTGAGAGCATTACATGCCATACCGGTGCAGAATCCTCCATAGGGGCACACAATGCCAGTCAGCAAAAACTCACATTGGTTCAGAGACGTGGCAGGACCTTTGGGAGAAGGCACTTACCTATGGGAGGCAGAGATAGAGTTTAACGGGCGCTGGGGTAGGTATCACTTCTTCACTGAGGAATTTGAGAGGCTTCAAAATAATGAAGGGCGGAACCAATATGGAAGAAGGCGGGACTGTACGATTACTTCAAAGCCCAATTGCCGAAGCCCGACTTTTTGAGGTGCTCATATTTGATTAGCACCCTCACTCCAAGCAAAGAGAAAAAGGGATACATCACTTTTGTCCTCCCATCTCTCACAAGGGGCAATGAGCTGAAATGGTTCAGACTGACAAACAACTTGGTGAGGGAAGCTCTCGACATGAAAGGTATGCATATTCCCACCGAGAAAGAGACTATGGTCCCCGACAACATGAAGAATAGGAATCTCACAAACTAAAGGATATGGTGGCAATGACTCCTACTATTGCCATTCATCTTCGGATGTGCATGCAGCATTTCGCATTCCCCGCGCAAGAGAGGTTCACAATGCCACCCAAGAAGATATGGTTCAGTCTATATTTAGCAGATGCCTTCGATTTGACAATCAACATGCCTCACTGGATTATTGACCAAATCCACTTGGTTCATCAACGGTGGTATAAGAAGCAAAAGTCAGTACTGTATGGATGTTGTGCTCTCACAAGGATTGTGTACAGATGCTTGGCATATGATGTGCCAGTTCAAAGGGCACTTATTTGGACCACGGTACAAGAATTCCAACGTAGACTATCCACTGCCGGGCCTCCGTCCAAGAAAATGAGAGGCGTAGTTCAGATGCCCTGTGCACAAGCCTGTGGTGCGACACTAACACCAGAAACCACCCCACGGCTTCCTAGGAGAGTGCAACCATTCACTATAAGGTTACAAAGGCATAGCACAGAAGGCCCGAACCTAGTGTTTCCACCAGTACCAATTGACTTAGAGTTCCCTCATGGCTTTACATTGGAAGATCTAACAGATGAGGAGGTGGCCAGAATAATCAATGCTACCAATTTAGAAGTGGAAGCCGAGCAGGCAAGCGGGCAGCAAACAGATACTGTCCAACCCCACCCGGTCCAACCAACAGTAGTCGAAGTGGAGGATGATGAAGGAGAGGAGCAAGAGGAGGAACAAGAAGGACTGTCTGATGAAGAAGAGTATGAATATGAGCAAGAAGTTCTACAGGAACTTGAGGGTGCCCCGGCTTATACGAAGCAATTGAGAAAGCTATATGACACTATCAACCGAGTTCAAGAACAGCACAAACTATCCTTGGCAAGAGGAAAAGCCCTCATGAACCAAATCCTTGAGGAGGAAGGTGTGGATGAGCAATACTGAGCAACCCTTGACATGATATCTGATGCATTGGGGGTACCTGAGACGGTGCATACATCTCTTGCACACTCGAGAAGATCAGAGCAAAGATACGACAGACGCCCCCCTCGATCACGAAAACAAATGAATGTATTAGTGTCAGAACCCCAGGGCACTACATCCACGACCACTGGCACTGCTCATACCATTCTTGACACTGAGGAAGCCCACACATCCAGTGCACCCCCATCACCCCCCTTACCCCCTCTCCCTCCAACACCACCACCTTCACCTCCCACTACCAGTGTAACCACTACTGTCACAGCCCCAGGGTCCACTTCCCATACTGAAGCACAGACCATTAGTCAACCCACACAACCTACACAACCAATCTCCACCTCTCTTGTTTACACTACTACTGACTCTGTAATTCTAACTGTAGCCACGGAAAACCCCGTTTCCCCGATCACACTTTCTGGCGGTTCATATTCACAACTACACACACCACTTTACACCTTCACCACCATCACCGCACCCACAATTCCCATGTTCACAATCACTCCCACGACCGCATCCACTTTTGATATCATGGACATATCACCCACCTCCGCACCTCTCCCTCCCCCCATATGTCCACAATCTCCCATTCCCCCACCACCAACTTCACCCTTTTCAAGCACAGCATACACGCTCCCATTCCCTTTTCCCTTCCCTTCTGCATTCAACACCTTTCCTGCATCCACTCCCATTAATAAGGGCAGTCAGGTTCAAGAATGTCCCAGATGTGGCACAGATGTGCCTCAAAATTTTTGAGCTCATGCTGGTTACATTCAGGACATTTAGGAATATCAAAGAACCCCATCTTTCGGCTATTGAATTTAATGAAGGGAATCAGGACCTCGTCTACGATATGAGCACCACACCATCCATTAACGTTGTATGCGCGTGGCATGCTCGGATAAAGTATCTACCTGCCTGCTTCAAACAGACGTTTGAAGAAATGTTCATCACCGGGTTCTGGGAATATCATTCCGAGATATTCATTCCTAGACCATCTCATCTATTACAGTTATTTGCAATGGAACAAGCCCTACATTCAGAAAAGCTACGTATACCACATCCAGAAGTTCCAAGGCCAGTAGACTGGGATGCCCTACTCACTGATATGGCCAAAGGGTTGAGAATAGCAGAACATCATTTAGCTACCGACGTTGTGGAGTACTACATCCAACGACCCACTCAACAAGGGTCTGTCAGAGACGACAGATGCGAGAGGGGGGGGTGTTGGCAGTCAAGGAACTGAAGGACTCACAAGACAAGGAAGTCAACGAAGGGAGTCAGAGCGAAGAGAAGGTACAAGCAGACAGAGTAGTCAAAGAAGATCTGGCAAGTAGGCCATCTAAATTTTTCATGCATCAAAGAGGTGGGCACACAAGAAGAAGGAGCAAGTAAGGAGCTACAGGAAATGTATGTCAAAACGTTAGAAGAAATCCCTACAAAAAAAGTGATTTTCATCACTAAAAACCATTGTAAATACCATTTCATATTTTTGTAGCTCCATTTTGTGCAAGCCAAGGAGTCCTTGAGCTTGAGGAGCTTTTGAAGTACCTACCTACCAGTTTTCACATTTTTTAGACTCCGTTTGAACCTCCAAATAGGCCAGAGAACCTAATTTTTAACTAGGCCGGAGACTAGGTCTGGACAAGGCCAAAAACTAGTCAAAAACTATAAATAGAGCTAGAGAGCTCATTTTTGAGGTTAGCTTTTAATAGAATTGAATTTGTATGAGCACTCTTGAAGTAATCTAAAAGAACTCCATTGCTTCTCCCTCTTTGTCTTACCTTGTGTGTGTGTGTGTGTATGTGTGTGCATGTTTGTGTGCTTCTCACTCACGCACTTGTGTCTTCACTATCTCAAGGTCATCATACCATCCTCACGTCTTCTCGGATTGACATTAAAGGAGGTGCTACTCATCGCTGAGCTACAAATGCTTATCACCCTGATATCATTTGTTTATAGGAAGTCAAAATTGGTGGTGGTAAGCTCATCTCCCATCTGGAAATTGTTTTATCTGATCATAGAGCATTCTAATGGTAAAGGAGGAGCTATTATTGGCATTTCTTCCGCTTTGAATCACTTGGTTGAAAATGTTTTGACTAGTATATCTCACCAATGGATTGCTATTACTTTGGAAGTTCTTATAAACCTCACCAATGTGTGTGTTTATGCTACTAATTGGTCTTCTACTAGAATTGATTGTTGGAAATAAATTATTGCTCTTCAAGGGGCCCACCTACTTATTGTTGATTTCAAAATGGTCTCTTCTCTTAACACTAGTTCTATACTAGGACACTTAAGTGTCGTGCATTTACACCAACTTGCTTGATTTTTCTTAAAGACACACTTGAGGCTTAGATGGTATATTCACTTTGATTTGATAGACCACATCATGTATTTTTAGAGAAAATTATAATCTTTAACATTTTTCAACTTCATATGGGTTATTAAATGATGAATAAATTGTGAATTTTTAAAAGCTCAACTTGTAGCATAACTGAAAAATAGCTCAATTCAAACATTTTGAGAAAATGGATATATTCTAGAAAACCTACACTCATTAATGGATTTTGGCAGCCTAGAGAAAGTTTTTTAGGATCTCTTTAGAAGGTTTAACACTTCAAAAATTGAAAAACATGTACTCAAAACTTGTCTTCTCTAGATCATTGCCACTTATTGCAACTTTTGAGGAATGGATCACTATAATTTGTGTGTAAGTGAGATTCAAGAGAATTGGCAAGTTATCAATGGAGACCCTTCATGATAGTCGAATGCATATTTTTATTCAAAGTTAGAAATCCTTGTTGATATATTTAGGTAGTGATGTGTGTGAACACACTAGGACCGTCGGGGCACTTTTTTCCCTCTTTAGGAGGTTTTTTTCCCCCGGCTTGTATATACGCCTATTGCCCTAATGGGATACTTAACTTTGTACATTCTCTAATAATACATTCAGTATTGTGTGTTGTGCTCCAAGCTTCTTCTTCTTCCTTGTGTTGTTCGCATGCTTTCACAGACGTCTAACTCCAACAATTGGTATCAGAGCATGTCGTCGCTTCATCTAGGGCACCGAAGTCGTGATCTGAGCTCGTTTTGGCCTTCGAATGCACTATCGCAGTGCTTGTGTAGGCTATTTTGTCTTTTTGTGCCAAAGGTATATAACAGTTTCTGTTCGCCAGTATAAGCATCTCAAAGTCTGCTACAGGTCTAGCAAAATTCATCTTGGTAGTTCTATTCAACTTTTTGAGATACATTCAATTTTCTACATCAAGGTATTTTAGTCACCGACCATGGCTGAAAGCAGTGATGTATTCCGTATGTTGGTTGTTGAAGATAAGTTGGATGGTACCAACTCCCTATTATGGGCTTATATGATGCATCATGTGTTGGTTGCAAAAGGACTGTGGAACATTGTGCAAGGTGTCAAAAAATGTCCTATCACACCTGCAACTGTTACAACTACAGGTACTAAAGCTAATGCAGAAGGTGTCCAAGATGATGGTATTCTGCATATTCCTATTCGTGTTGCGGTTTCTGCGGCACCTACTGTAGAGCAGATTCAGAGGGATGGTAGAGATGCCCAGGCACATGCATTGATAGCTTTGTCTGTCAAAGGTGCCATTATTCCTCACATTCACTCTTGCAGAATAGCTAAGGATGCTTGGGATACACTTACCACATTGGGCCAAGCTAGGAATGAGGCTCGTGTTGCTTACCTCTGAGAACAGTTGGAGAGTGAGCACATAAATGAAGGTGATTCTATGGACAGTTTCCTAACGAAGATCAAAGACTTGAAGGAACAGTTGATTTCTGCTGATGAGGTTATACCAGATAGCTCACTTGTGTAGACCGTTCTGAATAGTCTTCCTGATTCATATCAGATTTTTGCTTCTACTCTTCGGTTGATGATGAAAGGCAATCCAAATGCCTTATCATTTGAGGAGTTAGTTTCTGTTCTGTTGCAGGAAGATCAGTCTAGGCAGAACAGGTCCATTATGCGAGTTGCAGATCAAGCTTCCCTGGCTAGTCAGAAGGGCAAAGGAAAATGGAGCTCTTCAACTAGTAAGCAGAAATCTGCTAATTCTACACAATCGAAGAAGGAAGATAAAGATGAGAAGAAATTAGAAAAGTAGAAATTGTTTTATAAGTACTGTAAAGGGAATGATCATATCATAAAGAACTGTCCAAAACTGGCTGTTAAAGAGGCAAAGAAGAAAGAGGCTAGAATGGTTGTTGCAGAGGCCTCTACACCAAAAATAGAGTCTGCTAATCTTGTGCAGGAAGAAGAATGGGTGTTTACTAGTGTCTACAGTTTTGACCCATCTTCTCATGAGTAGTGCATGAATGCAGTAGACTCAGATGTTTGGTATTGTGACAGTGGGGTGACCAAACATATTACCTTGCAGCGCAGTTTCTTCTCTTCACTCGAGCCTGCCCCTACAGGGAATACTGTTACATGTGCCAACAACTCCTCTTATCCTATTATGGGAGTTGGTAAGATCATTTTGACTACTGCTGATGGTAGTTCTTTCACTTTGTCAGATGCTTTATTTGTGCCAAGGATCAAGAAGAACCTGTTATCAGTTTCTACATTAGCCAAAATTGGCTTGGTTGTGAAATTTGTTGATGGCAGGTGTACAGTTAATGATCTATCAAATGGTGATGTGATTATTGCTTATGGCATTTTATGTCGTGGGTTGTATAAGCTCATAGACTATGAAAGATCTATAAATGATTTGGCATGTGCAGTAAATGATTCTCAGACTATGTCAGATGCAAAGCTTTGGCATGCATGCTTTGGTCATCTAAATTTTACTAGTTTGCTACGCGTACAGAAATCTGAAGTGGTGTCCTCTTTGCCCAAACTTGAGACACCTCGAAAACATGTTTGTGAAGGCTGTATTTTGGGCAAAATGCAGCGTTCATCCTTTCCAAAAGATGGCTCAGTTCCGGCTACTCAGAAATTGTAGCTTGTACATAGTGTGTCCTATGCAGACACCTTCTTTTGGGAATTATCTTTACTTCGCGACTTTCATCGATGATTTTTCCAGGCATGCATGGGTATATCCATTGAAGGCAAAGTTCGAAGTGTTCATGTGCTTCAAACAGTTTTTGGTTTTGGCTGAAAATCTGTCAGCATATAAAATGGGCACCCTCCGTTTTGATCGAGGGGGGAATATTTGTCTTCTGATTTTAATGCATTTCTGGTTGAACATGGTATAAAACACCAGTGTACAGTGCGGTATACACCTCAAGTGAATGGAGTTGCTGAACAAAAGAACAAGTCACTCATGGAGATGGCGAGGTGTATGGTCAAGAGTCAGGCTTTACCACATAGTTTCTGGCTTGAGGCTGTCATGTGTGTAGCATATGTACTAAACAGGTGTCCCACTAAAGCACTACAATCTATCACTCCATATGAGGCTTGGCGTGATTGCAAGCCATTTGTTGCTCATGTGCGTGTTTTTGGTTGTTTGGCATATGCATTAGTGCCTGAACAACATCACAAAAAATTGGATGATAAAGTAGTAAAATGTATTTTTGTTGGGTATAGTTCTGAAAGTAAAGGCTATCATCTGTATCATCCACAGACTAAACACATTTTGGTTAGCCATGATGTTGTTTTTGTGGAAGATGCTATTCAGCCATTGCTTTCATGTACTAAGGAGACATCTGTTAGCTCCAAAGACATGTATGATACTTTGCTGCCTCTTTTTACAGGTGGACAGTCTAGTGCTAGTCCCAATGAGGCGACTTCTCAGCCTTTGCAGGTTTCATGTGAGGATGCAGATCATTCCATTTCTGATGCAGATTTACATGATGCACTAGTTGATGAGAGACTTGATATTGAGCAGGCAAAAACTATGCCAAAATGGTTGGTGCAGACTTTGCGTGACAACAAATTAGATGCACCTCTATCATATCATACTCGTTCAGCTCTCATAGTGCCTCTTTTGCATCTGATTGCTATGTTATGGCTGCATCTAGTCTCTGTGATGAGAATGAGCTTGTTTCGTTTGATGAAGCACAAAATTCAGAAAATTGGATGGCCACTATGCAATCTGAATATGATGCTATAATGAAGAATGGTACTTGGTCTCTATGTGACTTGCCTCCTAGCAAGAAGGCCATTGGCACTAAGTGGGTATACAAGCTGAAGTGTAAACCCAATGGTACAGTTGATAGGTAAAAGGCTAGGCTTGTTGCAAAGGGTTATGCACAGGAAAGAGGCATTGATTTTGATAAGACCTTTGCACCTACATGTCGTATGACTAACTGTTCGGAGCATCTGTGCACTTGCAGCTCATCATGGTTGGAATGTACATCAGCTGGACATTAAAACAACATTTCTGAATGGTGACTTGGATGAAGAAGTGTATGTTTTTCAGCCCCTCGGCTTTGTGCAGAAAGGATATGAAAACCAGGTGTGCATGTTAAAGAAGGCATTATATGGTTTAAATCAAGCACCACGTGCTTGGTATGAGAAGATACATGCCTATCTGATTGCACATGGTTTTGAGAACAGTCCAACTGAAAGCACCTTATATGTTAAGCGTGCTCACTGGTCCTGAGAAGCATATTGCTGTTTTTCTAATCATTGTTGTCTATGTTGATGACATGTTGCTCACTGGTCCTATTGAGAAGCATATTGTTTTTTTTAAGGTTGTTGTATGCCTCATTTGAGATGTCTGATTTGGGGCATTTGCATCACTATTTGGGCATTCATTTTATGCAAGTTGATGGTGAAATGGCTTTGTGTCAAACGAAATGTATTGACACATTATTACAACATTTTGGCCTTGAAGACTGTAAGCCTATTGCCACTCTTATGGAGACAGGTTTACAATTCAGTCTTCATGATGTTGGAGATGCGTTTGATGTTATTCTCTATCAGCAAGTTGTTGGATGCTTGATTTACTTATGCATTACTCGGCCAGATATTCAGTTTTCTGTCTCACAGATGAGCAGGTTTATGCATTGCCCAGGAGTCAAGCATTGGCAGGCAGTTAAGCGCATCTTTCGCTATTTGAGTGGTACTCGGCTACTTGGGTTGTTTTATCCCAAGGGGGGATCACTACCGCCAGATTTGCATGCTTTTTCTGACTCTGATTGGGATGGTTGCTATGACACTCGTATGTCCACTAGTGGTTTTTGCTTCATGCTTGGTAGATCATGTATATCTTGGTTGAGCAAGAAGCAGCCTACTGTGGCCACTTCGAGTTGTGAGGCTGAGTATAGGGAAGCTTTCACAGCAATTGTTGAGTGTGTGTGGCTCAGACGCCTTATGGCTGATTTGGGTGTTGGTCACACTTCTGCCACCATCATCTTCACTAACAGTCAGAGCGCATTGGCAGTTGCAAGGAACCCTATGTTCCATGCTCACACTAAGCACATTGAGGTGCATTATCACTATGTCAGGGAGAGGTTCTCTGCTGGGGAGATCAGCTTGGCATATGTTCCCACGCAGGAGAACATTGCAGACCTTTTCACAAAGACTCTGCCTAGGGAGACGTTTGAAGCTTTCCGCAAAGCTTTGGGCTTACTTCCTTTTGTGGAGTGATTTCCACATATCTTGGAACTTCCTTATACATGAGTGCCAGTTCCTTGTTCATCGCATCACTCCCAAGGGGGATTTGTTGATATATTTAGGTAGTGATGTGTGTGAACACACTAGGACCACCGGGGCACTTTTTTCCCTCTTTAGGAGGTTTTTTTCCCTCAGCTTGTATATATGCCTATTGCCCTAATGGGCTACTTATTTTGTACATTCTCTAGTAATGCATTCAGTATTGTGTGTTGTGCTCCAAGCTTCTTCTTCTTCCTTGTGTTGTTCGCATGCTTCCGTAGACGTCTAACTCCAACAGTCCTCCTATTTGAACTAGTAGCCATTGCATTTTGTGCTAACTTTTATGCTGAATTGGCAAAGCATATATTTCCATGTTCATGAAAAGAACATAGTTCCAAAGGTAAAATAAAAAATTATGATAAAAAATAATAATAATGTAAATGGTGTTCTAAGTATTAAACATTACAAAACATGTTTTTGTGCCATGTGGTCATTCTTAGTCTTGTCAAAAATATGTGATAGGCAATGGTGATTGTGAGGAGAATGAAAAAATGGTATACATATTTCATTTGAAAAAAAGAAGATGGCATCCTTGATAGAAACGATGAAATGTTTTCAAGTTATCCTTATAATTTTTATGATATGGAAGATTATATCATAGACTTTTGAGTATTATTTTGAGTATGTGTAGATGTGTTCATGAGATTGTGTGTTTATGCATATAATGACTACCAAAAAAATATTTGTACTAAATATGTTAAAACTTTATTCAATTTTGATTCTATGTGTATGTGACACTTGCTTATTGGTAGGAACTAGGTTGTTTTGTTGGATATCAACTTAAATTTTTATAATTTTTCATTATTGCAATTGGATTTTAATATTTGTATTTGCATATATTGGTTGATTTTCACACATATATCTACTTTTTTTGGTGTACATAGATGTGAAAAATATGGTTGATTTTCACATATTCATAGTTATCTTATTATTATACCCTTTTTGATGTCTTATTTCCTTGGTTCATGTGAAGAAATTGGTACATGCTTTGTCATGTGTCCACAAACTATTCATCATTGTACATTTAGATTTGGTTGATATCCAAAGAGCTAATGATTCCTCATTGTGTCCAAAGATGTGAAAAGTTTGATGGATGTCCATAAACTATTTATCCTTGTATGTGTAAACCTTGGTTTTTTATATCACACATTTTCTTGTTGGTGATTTCAACGTGTACAACTTGAAATATGTCCATAAATTCTTTTGAGTCCTATATGTAGGCTTTAGTTTTTGTTTTTAGTAACTAGAGTCATTACAATTGATTTTACATGTGTATACCTTGGTTGTTGTCTTCATATTTTGTTTGATTGGTGGCATATTTCTACAGCTCTGTGGATTCCCATAAGTTGGTTTGAACCATGTGCAACTAGTTGCTGGTTTTGGTGTACAAAAGTAAAAAAAATTGGTTTTATTTGACTTTATAATGATTTTTCAAAGTGCCTTTGAGGTTCATACTATGTGCTCTATGTTTCAAGAAATATGTATAATTTTTTCTTTCATATGATGGATTTTTTTCTGTTGATAAAAATCACTACCATTGCATCATGAGAGGCTATTAACATGAATAAAAAAATGATTAAATGTATGCTCTAATTTTTCATTAACTTTGAATTATAGTTAATATCTGCATCAAAGGATTTTATCAAATTCTCTTTATAGAAGGTGTATGAGTTTTTGGAAAATTAGCGAAAATGGAAACTTAAGTGTCCCCTTTTGGTACCAAACTAGCGTAAATGATAGGCATGATAAAGACGGTGTGTGCTAAGTGGTATTGAAAAGTCTATTTGGTTTAATCTATGTTACTTGCATGATTTACTTGACAACTCTACCAACATTGGTATGACTTGGAGTAATCGTCAAACTGGCACCTTCTTCACTACTGCTAGACTTTATAGGGGCTACATTAATGCCCCCTATAGCCATAATTTTTGGGACATTTTTTGAAACATTGATAATTCCCTTGTTATGTTTGATCATAATCCCTTGTTGGTCTCTTTGAAGATGGGGAGTCCTTCATGTAGAGCGGGCTTGCTTCGCTTGGACCCTTACCTCCTTAATTTTCATAGTGTCATTTCCATAATCAAAGGTATCATTTCTTATCACTTTACTTGTGGTGCCCCCCTACCCTTGCCTGGGATAGGTCGGTCAAAGAAATCCAAAAGCTTTTCACCTACTACAAGAAGCTTGCCAAAAAAAAGATTTGAGAAAAAAGAAGAGAAGATATTATTAAGGAGATCTCTAGGTTCAAATGGAGTGTTTCCTCTCAAAGCTATATTGATCTCATCCATAGACTCAATAGGGAGAATCATCTTGAAGCTAGTTTTTCTCTTGCCTCTTCAAGAGAGTATCGGGCCGAGAAGCTAGGTAGACCTAGTAAGTCTATGTAATCTTTGATGAAAAAGAAAAAGTCGAGAATTACTTCCCCTTATTGATAAAAAGGACTATTGAAACTGTTATCGACATTGAGGAGAGCTAACAAGAGGCTATGAGCTTCTTTGCATATTTTTTCTCTAGTACTGCCAAGTGGGGGGAGGATATCTGAAGGGACAGAGCTACTATTGCTCTTAAAAGGAAAAAATTGATTCCTACAAGCTTGCCTCATGTCTTGGACTTGTGCCTCACTATCGATGAGATTAAAGAAACCATTAGTAAATTGAAACCCTATGAATCCCCTGGTATTGACAAAATTCCTAATGAATTTTTCTTGGTTTTGAAAGATTTCCTTGCCCTTATATTCTTTTGATTTGGAAAGAGGCTTCTAGTAAAGGGTTCCTCCCCATTCATATAAACATAGGTGTGATTAGAATCATTAAAAAAAGGTAACAAAGATGAGACCACTAACTCACACCCCATCACCTATCTTATCACTATTTATAAGATTTTAACTTCTTGCCTTGTTAGGTGCATCAGCTCTATCATGGACCAGATTATCCTTCGTAAACAAAAAGGTTTGATAAAGGGTAGGTGTATTCTTGATGCTATCATCACTTTATGGGAAGGTATGGAATGTGCCAAAGAGATGGACGAAGAGTATTACCTTTTCAAAGTTCAATTTTATAATGCTTATGTTAGAATAGAACGGGACTTCATCCTCCAATCTCTCTATGACATAGGTGCTGGTAAAAAGTTCATTAGATTTTTCAACACCCTCTTCGGCAATTCTCGTTCCATTATTTCCATGAATGGCCATCTCCCAGACCCCGTGTCACTCTAGCACAATAATAAGTATCAACATGAGGTGATCCATCTCATAATTATCAATCCAAGGAGACATGAGGGAGGTATGGAGACTATGAGCAAATGAGTACACAAGTGCATGAATGAGAAGCACACTAACATGCACACACACACCCACATACATGATAAGACAAAAAGATGTAACAATGGAGTCTTCAATTAGCCAAGAAATGAATTTATAATGTATTACTTCAATTCCCAATATTCTTCTCTCAAAAATGAGCTCTCCAGCTCCTTTTATAGTTTTTGGCAAGGTTTGTTCCTGTTCAGACCTACTGTCTGGCCTAGTTAAAAATTAGGTTTCTAAGCTAATTTGGGGGCTCAAAAGAGCTCTAAAAATTATGAAAATCGATACATAAATAATTCTACCATTGCTCAAGCTCGTGGACTCCTCAGCTTGAAAAAAATAGAGTTTGATTTATCAAAAATGGGATTTACAATGTAGTGAAGTGATAAAAAGCATTGTTGATTATGCATTTGTTTTGAAAAAGGAAACTTGGCCTATTTGTCGAATCTGTATTGACTCCCTTTTCTACTTGTTCTTATTTGGCCTTCCCTCTACCCTTGCTCCCTTTGACTCATCTATCTCATGTTTTCCATGTTAGCCATGGACCTCCTTGACTAATGCAAACAACCCCCCTCTTGTGCATCTATTGTACCTTACCAAACCTTGCTGCTAAATCATGTTCTTTTAGGTGAAGACCTCTTGCTAAATCTACCATCAGAGAATCCTAATTAGCTAGACTTGGAATTTTCGGATGTGGCATATACAAGTGTTTTGCATGTAGAGCCCGATCCACCACAAATAGATGCAATAAATGTGTGGGTCTAGGAACTAATATTTTCAAATGATATTTCGAGAAGCCAGTGGCAAACATCTCTTCAAATGTTTGCATGTAACAAGAAATCATGTATTGAATTCTTGTAGATGGCCTTAATTGATGCAGTTATGCTCATGTTGTATACAAGGTCAAAGTTGCCTTCATTAAACCCATGTGTAGAGATGTATGGTGCTTTGACACTGGAACATTTTGAACACCATAGTCATAAGTTCAAAGATCTTCATGCGCATTTTGCCTACAATATATGGGACATTCTTTAATCACAGTGTCTAGTGGAGTATCATAGATACCATATATGCAATTGTTCAGTGGTGGCCCTCTTGGGTGAGCAAAGTAGGGGTAATTAATCATCTGAACATCCTTTTCCATTGCACACTTTGATATAAAACTCCACCCATGGTCATCAACAAAGGATAGGATAGTAGCACAGGTTGTACTTTATATGCAAGGGAGCATTGGACCATGTTCTCATCATCTTTGGGTATGCCTTAAGTAGCCATGCCTGATAGTTTGGTTGGAAAATTGTCCCTCTTTTGGCTCTCTCTTGGAGGTCACTAGGCTAAAATTGTGTTGCAAAGTTAGGTTCCTCTCTAGTGACCCTTCTGACTTCTACATTGTAGTTAGATAGAAGAACAAAATAAGCCATATACTACATTTCAGAAGTGGTGATGAGCCTTTGGTGGGACAAGTTTTGGAAGTATTCTGATTTAAGAATGGTTTTTTCTAGGTTTGATAGTGATTGAATCTGAATTGTGACACAACCATCATGTCTTCATCCAATTTCTTTTACTTTCTTTGACCATTGTGGTATAGGTGCCTCATAGGTATCTTGTCCTTCTTCAATGAATTGACCTCGGGGTATGGGTTATGGTTCATAGGCTTCCTCAAATGTTTCCTCCACCAGTATGTCTACTAACTCTTCTTGTTCGAGTTCTAGTGGGGATGGTGATCATTCATATTGTAACAATTTTGCTTGCAAATCCTCAACTTGTTCCTAAAGATTTTCAATTTCTTGTGTGTTTGGTGGGAGAGGGATGACTTCAAGCACCTTAGTGCTAGTTGTGGCTTGCTGCGTCTTGAGCTCATCCAATTCTACCTCTATCTTATCACATGCTTCTAGGAAATTCACATGTTCGTCTAATAAGATGTGAATATGGTTAGAAGGGACCCTTTGAAATTTTATTGGACTAATAGTTTCTCACGGGGTGCCTTCCATAGCTACCTCCAAGTTATGTTGATTTTGTTGTTGTAGTCGCTTGTTCTCTTCTAGAGCCATTGACATGTGTCATCAAAGTAAGCCCATATTCCTTTGTAGCTTTTCATTTCAATGCATTTGATGATCTAAGATGAGTCACATATTGTTCATGGCCTCTTCGTCCAAATTTTGCATTCTTGACTTGAATTTTTTGTGAGCCTGTTGAAGGGTGTCATACTATGCTTGTAAGTTGCAATTTTCTGCCTCTAAAGTAGTGACTCTAACTTGTAAGCGTTGTGATTCTTCATGGAGAATGGTGTTTTGTTTTTCTAAATCTTGGTAGTTGTGCCTCAATTGTGTGGCACACTAAGTCATAGTATCAATGGTATGATTTACAGACATAGATGAAATAGATATTGGAGGAAATGTAGGGGGAAGGAGATGGGAATGGGAGATGTGAATGCCATGCATGATGGTATGACTAGTGCTGGTGATGTTGGTGGTGGGGGGATGGGGGACTATGGAAGTGTTCGGGGTGGGGGTGGTGTCATGGGTGGAGAGATATTTTTTGGATTGGATAGTGCGAGGTGTTTTGTTCTACCATGAAGATGGGAATGGTAGGTGTTGTGCTTGTGGTTTGTTGTATAGTAGGATGTTACAAGTGAGCTTGGGCCCCAAGAAAATGGTGCTAAAGGGTGAAACCCAAAATTTTGTTAGGGTGATGGGGATTTGGGGAGGTCGAGGGATAGGAGAAACTACAGAAGAGTAGGGATCTATGCTAAAAGTGACTTAGGTGCAGGAGGTTATGGGAAAACCAATATTTCCTTCAATGGGGATGGGTTTGCTGATTATAATTTGTTTGAATTGGTAGTTGATGGTGTTGGAGAACCAATCACAAATTGGACATAAGTTTGAAGGTAAAAGTCTAAGAAGAAAAGCGCATGCCTATGTGAAGGGACAATTTCACACATGTACTCTATTTGTAAAATTAGACTTAACTTTAGTTCTAGAATTTTCAAAAGTCACGAGATTGAGAAAATCTATATAAGTTAGTTTGTATCAATTGACATGGTGAAATAGAATAAGAGAGAAAGAGAGATTTTGTATGACTGAAAAATAGTCAGGCTTTTCTGAGAGAGAAAGCATCTGTAAAACTTTTTGAGTTTCCATAGCTATCAAAAGAAACAATAGAAGTTCTGTGTATGAGACGCTCTCCTGCATCTTCCTACTTTGCCTATTGTGGTACTGAGTTCAAAAGTTCAAGTTTTCCAAGCAACTCGATGCCTGGCATCGAGTTTGTGCTGATAAGTCTTTGTTTTATTCTCTAAGTTTTTACTTGTTGTTGAATCCTCTTAAAAACATGAGCTTTGTGGAGCAACTCCATGCCTAGCATCAAGTTTCAGTATGCAGTCAATGCCTAGCATCAAATTCCCACATAAAAGTGGTTTTCTTCATACCTGCGGTTCATAGGGCTATTTGAGGTGCTGAAAAACTGGCTGAAAACATACCAATTTGATGTCTGGAATCAAAAACTGACTGGAAGTCAATGCTAAGTTGAATTTTTTTTTTCGTGAGGCGCTTTCACTAAAACAGGAAAAATTTCCTACTTTGACAGTTAGACATAGTCATCGTGTGAAGGCCATAACTTGATATGTAATGAAGAATTTTTCTCAACTAATAACTTTTTGGAAATATCTTCTCTTCTATTTTCACCCGATAGAAAATCTTGGCTAAATAATATTTGTGATAAGAGAAATAAGCAAAAGAGTGAAGGTATGTCATTTCAATAACTGGAAATTTCTGTAGAAACAAAGTTCTCAATTTAAGCAATCATTTCTGAAAGTTTGGAGAAGCATTGAGTACACGCTAACCATAGAGTTGTCTAGTGTCACATTAGTTCATTTCTTGTGATGTTTCACACATCAACAAGTGGTATCAGAGTAGATAGGTTCTAGAGAGTAGAAGGCATCAAAGGTACGAAAAGTTTTGGAAAGTTTTCATTAAACTTTAAAAGCTGAAGCATTCAAAGACACAAGTGTTGGAACAAAGCAATCTCCAATTGATGATTATGAAGAGCTTGAAGCAAGTCAGAAATCAAAATGAAGTCAAAGAAGTCATTGGAGAAAGTGAAGAGATCTCATAAATGTAGCTTGTATACATGTGTACATTACAGATGAAAATTCTTGTACAATGGGTATAGATGATCATTAGAATGATAAGGAATAATGTAATATATGTGGGCTGAGTCTAGAATCATATGTATATAATTCAATAATGTAAAGAAATAGGAGAGAGAAAGAGAGAGTCATTAGAAGTCAAGAGTTCATGTGATAGATGTGTAGAGAGTCATCTTCCTGAGTTAGCATCTAGTCTTTCTCTGATTTCTCTCAGCAAAATCAAGTGGATCAAGAAATCTTTTGTACACATCTAATTTAGAAGCTAATCAAGCTATGTTCAAATTTTCATGGTCTAATTCCTTTCGGGTTGTGTGTATGATCAATAGGAACATGTATATGTAAAGTCTACAGATAGAGCTCTCAAAGTCACACACTTTTTTGTGTCAGAGTTTTGCTTAAATCTTAGTGAACAATGTAAAGTTTTTATAAATGAGCATTCAAAATCTAAGTTAGGAGGTAAAGAAGTTATGGCTAAAAGCATTTAGCAAAAGGGGACTTGTATTGTGAGAAATCAACTTGAGAAGTTGACTATGTCAAAGTCCCTTGTTCAAGAAGATAGTTTCTGACATACATTTGATCTTAATGATCAAATCAGAGTTTTAATGACTCTTTTGAAGATCTAATGGATGTTATGATTGCACAAAGGTAGAATGGAGGTATGTGAATCATTAAATTGAAGAAATTTGAAGATATGTGCAAGTAATGAAGTTAATCTCTGAAGTAGACTCTTTGAAGAAGAAGAAACTTCATATAGAGAAGTGGTTGTGAATGATTTTGTAAATCATGGTACCATTTGTGTAAAGTTTGGTCTATGATTGATATAGAAGTGTTCTTAGATCACTATAGATCAAGAGTTTGGAGATTAAGAGGTCTCCATCAGTGGTATCAGAGCAAAAGATGCAATATAAAGTGAAGTAAAGAGTATTGGAAATCTCGAGTATTGCAGACATTGAAGTTTTTTTCAAATTGAAGGTGGACACGACTAAAGTCTTGAAGACAACCTGACGAAGTGTGAAGATTGAGCTCGAAAGGATCTAAAATATTGAAGCTTTGCATTAAAGTTACAAAGAATATTGATTCATCCTAACATTTGCAGAAACAAAGATCAAAAGGTGGGAGAAAGCTTGCATTAAAGGTCCATGAGGATGGAGGCACACCTCATGAGAAAAGATTTTATGGAATTCATTATAGGAGAAGAATAAAGGCTTGAGTTTGAAGATCCTAATGTTCCAACTAGGGAGGAACTTGCAAATTTGAAGAATTGGATGAAGAAGGATGCTCAAGCTAGTAGTATCATTTACATGGCTATAAATGATTATCTTCTACCTCATATTAGAGGATTAGAAAATCTAGTAGATGTGTGGAATGCTTTGGAAGAGCATTTCCAAAATACAAACAAGTCAAGGAAGTCCTCATTATGGACTGAGTTCACAACTTTCAAGAAGAAGATCTCACAATCAATTACTGATTATGTGGCAAGAAAGAAGGATACTGCAGATAGCTTGGGAGAAGTAGATGAAGATATTGAAGAGGACAAGTTGGTAAAGCAAATACTTAGAGGTGTGAGAGGAGATGAGAAATAGAATCCTTTCATATTGTCCATAGAATTTTCACTAGATCATTTTACTCCTAATCTTAATCAACCACTAGGACACATGCTAACTTTTGAGCAGGACATTAAGGGAGATAATGATAGGAGTGCAAGCCAAGCTATGTACTCCAAGGATAAGAGAAAGAATGTCAAAGGGAAGCAGTCAATTGATTATGAAGGATCTTCAAGCTAAGTTTATTTCACAAGAGGAAAGATGAACTCAAGAGGCAAAGGAAGAGGAGGTAAGAACAAAGATAATGTTAAAGCTTGTTGGATTTTTGATAGAACAAATCATTTAGAAAATGATTGTTGGTATAACAATCAAAATGGTGGAAGTCATAATCAGAGTTTCAATCAAAGAGGTAGAGGAGGTAGAAATCAAGGAGGTTGCAGGACTTCATATGCTAGAGGAGGTGGAAGAAGCTTTCAACCTCAGTCCTATAATAACACTTATTAAAATTATGCATCAAATCAGAAGGATGACTTGACTCTCATATTGAATGCAACACATGAAGCAATAAGAGAAGATCAAATGGTATTTTATATTGACTTAGGATGTAGTAATCATCTGAGTGGCAACATATCATTGATGACTGATATGGAAGCAAAGATGAGTGGACACACAGTTCAAACAGGAGACAACACCAAGCATAAGGTGGAAAGCATTGGATCAGTGAAGACAAAGGGTGGAAGCACACTCTTAAGTAAGGTACTTTATGTTCCTACTATTCCTAAAAACTTGATAAGTGTAGGACAAATTGTGGAGAAGGGATATGAAGTCAGATTCACAAATGATGGTGTTTATGCGCAAGATCCAAATCAGGGATATAGAAGCATTATTACCGGTAAAAAGGAAGGAAGGCTTTTTACTCTCAAGGTCCAAGGTATTGTGGGACATGCATTGTTTACTTATGGAAGTCAAAAGATGTCTAAGTTAGACCTATGGCATAAAAGGCTAGGTCATTTCAATGAGAGAGCTATAAAAGAAATGTCAAAGAATCATGTAGTGCTTGGATTGCCAAATGTTGAAGGTCAACACATGGTATACAGGTGTGAAGCTTGTCAATTAGGTAAAGCTCACAGAAGTTCATACAATAAATCAGGATACAAGTATTCAAATATGCTTGAGTTGGTTCATACAGATGTGTGGGGTCCTTCAAGGGACTATAGTATAAATGGATCCAGATATTATGTGTTGTTTGTTGATGATGCAACAAGATGGATTACACTTTATGTAATCAAGGACAAATCTGAAGTGTTCAAGACATTCAAGCATTATCATGCTTATGTAGAAAGGATTATAGGACAAAAGCTCAAGAGGTTGAGATTAGATGGAGGGGGAGAATATTTTTCTAAAGAATTTGATAATTATTTGTGGAATGTAGGTTTAAAAAGAGAAGTAACTTGCAGGTAATCCCCTCAACAAAATGGCATTGCAAAAAGAAGAAATAGAACTCTTGTAGATTTTTCAATATCAATGATGAAAGAGAAGAAGTGTCCCAACTACTTGTGGGCAGAAGCTATCAACACTGCAACATACCTTGTGAATAGGTTACCTTGCAAAGCTTTGGATGGTAGAAAACCTTATGAAGTATGGTGGGGTAAGAAACCTACTCTTGATCATTGTAAGGTATTTGGATGTTTGGCATATGCTTATGTTCCCTCCCAATTAAGACATAAGATAGAGCCCAAAGTAGAGAAGTATGTGTTTATTGGGTATGATGATAGAGAGATGGGATACAGATTGTGGAGTCCATCTACAAAGCAATTTCTTGTCACAAAAGATCTTACATTTGATGAGAAAAGCACATGGTATACATGCTCAACTAATGATTATGCAGATTTTGAAGAAATACAAAGGAAAGGGAAGACAAAAGTAAAGGTGTATGAAGAAGATATTGATGATGATGATTGTAAAAGTAAATTGCAGGGCAATGATGAAGATAGGCCAAGATTTGATCCAGAATCAAATGTAGCTAAGACCTCAAGAAATGCAGAGGTTAGAAGATCTTTCAAAGAAAGAAAGGAATCTATCAGGTATAGCTATGATACATCTTTCTTAACAACAAAAGATTATGTTTACATTGTGAAGACAGATGAAGATCCAACCACATATGAAAAAGCTAAAGGAAAACAGAATTGGGAGAAGGCAATGCAAGAAGAGTATGACGCTCCACTTGAGAATGAGACATGGGAATTAGTGTGAAGACCAAAGAACCAGAAGGTAATTGGATCTAAGTGGGTGTATAAGACAAAGAGGTTTGCAAATGGTGAGATGTCTAGGTACAAAGCTCGACTTGTGATTAAAGGTTATGCCCAAACTTATGGGGTAGATTATGATGAAACGTTTAGTCCAGTTGCTAAGATGTCTACAATTAGAACCTTAATTGCTATTGCTACTTGTAAAGGATGGAAGTTATCACAATTAGATGTGAAGAATGCATTTCTGAATGGATATATTGCAGATGAGGTGTACATGCAGCAACCAGAGGGTTTCATGGATTCAATTGGATTAGATTATGTATTAAGCTCAAGAGAGCTTTGTATGGTTTGAAGCAGGTCCCAAGGGCATGTAATTACAGGCTTGTTAAGTTCTTGAATGAATTTGGATATCAAGCTTCAAAAGTAGATAGGAGCATGTTAGTGAAAGCAAGTGAAGATGGGTTCATATATATATGTGTATTTATGTTGATGATATTATTTTCATAGGTACAGATGCTCAAGGAATCAAGGAACTTAAGAACTCAAGGAGTATATGTTGCACAAGAGAGATACTTGAAGAATCTTCTGGTCAAGTTCAACATGGAAGATTTCAAGCCTTCAACCACACCATTGGAGGTAAATCATAAATTGAGTAGATATGGAGGAGAAGAATTTAATGACATGAAGAAATATCAAATTTTGGTAGGTAGTTTGATCTATGCTACCTTGACAAGACCAGATCTATCATATGGAGTTGGTGTCTTATCACAATTAGGCATTGTCCAAAGAAAACTCATTGGATTGTAGCTCAAAGGGTACTTATATACATCAAGGGAACCCTGAGTGAAGGTTTGTATTATGGTTTTAGTTCTGACACAAGAATCAAAGTGTCTACTCATGGTTATCTCTGTTACATTGGAGATAAGTTAATCTCTTGGTGCCCAAAGAAGCAACATACAATTGCTTTGTCATCCATGGAAGCTGAGTACAAAGGAATGGTAGAGGCAGCAAAGGAAGTGATACGGTTGAAGACCCTATTGAAGATTTTTGGATCTGATCAGAGTACTCCAATTATTTTTGGAGACAACATGAGTTCATTATATTTGGCAGCTAATCCTGTTTTTCATGTTGGGACTAAACACATAGAGATTTAGTATCATTTATTGAGAGAAAAGGTACTTGACAAAGATATTGAAGTCTTCTATACACCAACAAAGGAGCAAGTTACAGATATGTTGACAAAGAGTTTAGATGGACCTAAGTTACAGAAGTTCAAAGAGATGGCAAGAATAAAGAAGAATGACATAATCATAATTAGTGATTGCACGGGAGATGTTGGAACAATGCAATCCCCAATTGATGATTATGAAGAACTTGAAGCAAGTCAGATATCAAAATGAAGTCAAAGAAGTTATTGGAGAAAGTGAAGAGATCTCAGAAATGTAGCTTGTATACATATGTACATTACAGATGAAAATTCTTATACAATGGGTATAGATGATTATTAGAATGATAAGGAATAATGTAATAGATGTGGGCAGAGTCTAGAATCATATGTATATAAGTCAATAATGTAAAAAAATAGGTGAGAGAGAGAGAGTCATTAGAAGTGAAGAGTTCATGTGATAGATGTGTAGAGAGTCATCTTCTTGAGTTAGCATCGAGTCTTTCTCTGATTTCTCTCAGCCTGATCAAGTGGATCAAGAAATCTTTTGTACGCATCTAATTTAAAATCTAATAAAGCTATGTTCAAAGTTTCATGGTCTAATTCCTTTCAAGTTGTGTGTATGATCAATAGGAACATGTATATGTAAAGTCTGCAGATAGAGCTCTCTGAGTCGCATATTTTTTTGTGTCAGAGTTTTGCTTAGATCTTAGTGTACAATGTAAAGTTTTTTATAAATGAGAATTCAAAATCTAAGTTAGGATGTAAGGAAGCTATGGCTAAAAGCATTTAGCAAAACGGGACTTGTACTATGAGAAATCAACTTGAGAAGTTGACTATGTCAAAGTCACTTGTTCAAGAAGACAGTTTCTGACATACATTCGATCTTAAGGATCAAATCAGAGTTTTAATGAATCTTTTGAAGATCTAATGGATGTTATGATTGCACAAAGGTAGCATGGAGGTATGTGCATCATTAGATTGAAGAAATTGGAAGATATGTGCAAGTAATGAAGTTAATCTCTGAATCAGACTCTTTGAAGAAGAAGAAACTTCATACAAAGAAGTGTTTGTGAATGATTTTGTAAATCATGGTAACATTTGTGTAAAGTTTGGTCTATGATTGATATAGAAGTGTTCTTAAATCAGTATAGATCAAGCATTTGGAGAATAAGAGGTCTCCATTAGTAAGGCATCAAAAGATTACTTCAAAAGTATATTCATACTCATAGAACTCCAAAAGGTATTCTTCTTTAGCCTTTAAACTCGTAGGTTGAAGCAGAAGCAAAGAGTTATGACAGATCATATCTCCATTGACAAACTAGACAGAGAAAATTATCCTGCATGGGTAATGAGAATGAAAGTCATCCTTCTGAGTAAGGATGGCATGGTGTACATAATAAGTGAAGAAGAGAAGCTAGTATTTGAAGATGAAATCTGACCAAAGAAAGAGGAATTGGATGCTTTAAAGCATTGGTAGAAGAAGGATGCAAGTGCAAAGGCCTATATCTATAATACAATTTCAGATCATTTGCTACCACACATTAGAGGATTGGAATCAGCTGAAGATATATGGAATGCATTGGAATATCGTTTCCAAAGTACTACAAAAGCAAGGAAAGCAAGTCTATGGTTAGAGTTTACCACATTCAAGAAGAACCCAAGTCAAAGTATTAGTGATTATGTTACTAAGATGAAGGATCTAGCAGATAGTCTTCGATCCATAAATGAAGACGTTGAAGATCACAGATTGATTGCTCAATTCCTTGCAGGTTTGAGAGGAGATGAAAGGTGGAAACCTTTTGTCTTGTCAACAGAACTCTCTTTGAATCATTATGTTCCAAATTTGAATCAATTGCTTGGTTTGATGCTCACATTTGAGCAAGACTTGAAGGGAGATGGAGATAAAGGACAAAGTTCTACAATATACATGAAGAACAAGAAGAAAGGAGATAAAGGTAAAGCAAAGGATGAAGAGGAATCGAGTTCTCAAGTTTATTATGCAAGAGGTAAAGGCACTGGAAGAGGAAGAGCAAGAGGTTTTGGAAGAGGAAGAGGTAATCAGAATAACAATAAGAAGGCTTGCTAGATCTATGGATTGAGTAATCATTTGGCTAGATATCAAAGTAATTTTCAAAGAGGTAGACAAAGTCAAAGAGGAGGCTATGGTAGAGGTGGAGGAAGAAGTTGGGGACAAAATCAATCCTACAATACGACCTACTACAATTATGAAAATGACACACAGAATGAAAGTCATACACCATTGATGATCAATTCAATCAGCACATCAGATATTGAAGATATAAAGGTATTTTACATTGACTCTGGATGTTCTAATCATTTGTTTGGAAACATAGAATTGATGTCAGAATTGGAAAAAGGCATTTCTAGTCATACAATTCAAACACGTGATTATACAAAACATAGTGTACATTCAATTGGAAAAGTGAAATGCAAGAGTGGAACAGATTTGCTAACCAATGTTTTGTATGTTCCCTCAATACCTAAAAACTTGATTAGTGTGGGAAAGATAGTTGAAAAAGGTTTTCAAGTCAGGTTTACAAATGAAGGAGTATTTGTTGAAGATCCAGAGAATGGATATAATCAGATCATTTGTGGTAAGAAAGAAGGTAGACTCTTTACTTTAAGAGTGCAAGGGAACATTGGTCAAGCTTTGCTCACACATGGTGAAGGAGTGATTATAGAACTTGATCTCTGCCATAAGAGATTAGGTCACTTCAATGAAAGAGAAATTAAAGCTATGGTTGCAAATCAATTTGTACTAGGATTTCCAAATGTACAGAGTCAACATATGATTTATAAATGTGAAGCATTTTAGATGGGAAAAGCACACAGGTTACCATTTCAAAAGAAAGGATTCAAACATGATGGATTACTAGAGCTCATTCATATAGATGTATGGGGACCAACAAAAGAAGGATCTATCAGTGACTCAAGGTATTATATTCTTTTAAGTGGTGATGCTACAACATGGATAACTCTGTATGTTTTGAAGGAAAGATCAGAAGTGTTTGGAGCTTTCAAACATTTTCATGCATATGGAGAGAGAGTCATAGGTCAAAAGCTTAAGAGACTGAGGTCTGATGGAGGGGGAGAATACTTCTCCCAAGAGTTCAATGATTATCTTTGGAATGCAGGTATTAAGAGAGAAATAATGTGAAGGTAATGATTATCTTTGGAATGCAGGTATTAAGAGAGAAATAATGTGAAGGTATACACCACAACAAAATGGTGTAGCAAAAAGAGGAAACAGGACTTTGGTTGAGTTTGTTAGAGCTATGTTGAAGGAGAAGAATTGTCCAAATTATCTTTGGCTTGAGGCTGTAAATATAGCTACATATCTTGTGAATAGATTACCATGTATAGCTCTAAACGGAATGACTTCATATGAAGCTTGATGGGGTCAGCAACCAACACTAGATCATTGTAAAGTGTTTGGATCAATTGCATATGCTTATGTACCATCACAACTTAGACATACACTTGAACCAAAGGCACAAAAATATGTGTTCATTGGTTATGATGAAAAGCATATGGTTTACAGGTTGTGGAATCCTCTAACCAAACAATTTTTTATTCCTAGAGATGTTACATTTGATGAAAAACAAAGTTGGTATACAGATCAAAGTCATACAGTTGAAGAATTTGAAGAAGAGGTAAGAAGATGTGAGAAAGGAAAATCAAGCGTGAAGGTAATGGAGATGAAGAGTATATGCAAGCAAGTACATCTAGAAGTGGATTAACAAGAAGAAATGAAGATGATCCTATATTTGATCAAGAGAAGTATCTAGGCACACATGAAGAATGTGAACCAAGGAGGTCAAGTAGGACAAGAAGGCAACCAGAAAGGTATTCTTATGATACTTCTTACATAACTCATAAGAACTATGCATATATGGTCAAAGATGATGAAGAACCTTAGAACTATGATGAAGCAAAATGTAAGAAGCAATGGGAAGAAGCAATGAAGGAACAATTCAATGCACTAGAGGAGAACAAGACTTGGGAACAAGAAGGTAATTGGAAATAAATGGGTTTATAAAGTGAAGAAGCTTGTTGATGGAAGTATAGCCAGATACAAAGCTGAACTGGTGGTGAAAGGCTATGCCCAAACTTATGGCATAGATTATGATGAGACATTCAGTCGTGTAGCTAAGATGTCAACTATAAGGACAATCATTGTGATTGCAGCTTCAAAAGGATGGACTCTCAATCAATTGGATATAAAGAATGCATTTTTGAATGGATACACATCAAATGAGGTATACGTGGAGAAACCTGAAGGGTTTATAGATTCCAAGTATCCAAATTTTATTTGCACATTGAGAAGATCACTATATGGATTGAAGCAAGCTCCAAGAGCATGGAACTATAGATTGGTGAAGTATCTCAATGATCTTGGATATCAAAGTTCAAAATCATATCCAAGTCTAGTCATAAAAAGGACAGATGAAGCTACAATCTACATTTGTATTTATGTAGATGACATTATAATCATAGGTACTTCAGATGAAGGAATAAGGGAGGTAAAGAGATTCCTTGAGAAAGAGTTCAATATCAGTGATCTAGGAAAGTTATCATACTTTCTTGGTATGGAAGTCACTTATACAGAACATGGCATATATGTATCACAAGAAAGGTATATTTTGAACTTGTTGAAGAAGTTTGGTATGGAAAATTGCAGAGAAGCTTCAACTCCACTCGAAGTTAATAACAAGCTTAGTAAATATGATGGTGCAGAATACAAAGATATGAGGAAGTATCAATCTCTTGTGGGTAGTTTGATTTATGCTACACTAACAAGACCAAATCTTAGTTATGCAGTGGGAGTTCTTTCACAATTCATGCATTGTCCAAAGGATCCACATTGGATTGCAGGTCAAAGACTTCTCAGATATATATGGAACCATAAAGGAAGGATTATATTATCCTTTTACTTCAGATTTGAAGTTGAGGGCATATAGTGACTCAGAATGGGCAGGTAATCATGATGACAAAAGATCAACTCATGGCTACATGATATACATTGGTGATAAGCTTGTAAGTTGGTGTTCAACGAAACAACGTACAGTAGCATTACCATCGACTGAAGCTGAGTACAAAGGACTTATAGAAGTAGCTAAGGAGGTCATATGGATGTAGACATTGTTCAGAAGCTTGAGCATTAATCAAGGTATACCTACAATGTATGGAGATAACATGAGTTCACTTTATCTTGCAGCAAATCCAATATTTCATGCCAGAACAAAACATAAAGAGATATAGTACCATTTCTTGAGAGAAAAGGTAATGGAGAAAAAAATTGAAGTGGCATACATTTCTACAAAGAATCAAATAGTAGATATAATGACAAAGAGCTTGGATGGTGTGAAGACCAACAAATTCAAAAGTATGGTAGGAGTAAAAGAAAAGAAGATGATATGAAGAACAGAGAATGTCAATTAGTGATTGAGGGGGAGCTCTTGGAGAACTAATCAAAAATTGGACATAAGTTTGAAGGTCAAAGTCTAAGAAGAAAAGCACATGCCAATGTGAAGGGACAATTTCACACATGTACTATATTTTTAAAGTTCGACTTAACTTTAGTTCTAGAATTTTCAAAAATCATGAGATTGAGAAAATCTATATAAGTTAGTTTGTATCAACTGACATGGTGAGATAGAATAAGAGAGAAAGAAAGATTTTATATAACTGAAAAATAGTCGGGCTTCTCTGAGTGAGAAAGCATCTGTAAAACTTTTTGAGTTTCCATAGCTATCAGAAGAAACAATAGAAGTTCTTTGTATGAGACTCTCTCCTCCATCTTCCTGCTTTGCCTATTATGGTAATGAGCTCAAAAGTTCAAGTTTTCCAAGCAACTCAATGGCTGGCATCGAGTTTGTGCTGATAAGTCTTTGTTTTATTCTTTGAGTTTTTACTTGTTTTTGAATCCTCTTAAAAACATTAGCTTTGTGGAGTAACTTGATGCTTGGCATCGAGTTTTAGCGTGAAGTCAATGCTAGGCATTGAATTCCCACATAAAAGTGGCTTTCTTCATACCAACAGTTCACAAGGCTATTTCACGTGCTGAAAAAGTGATTGAATTACCTTAAAGGTAAAGGTTTATGGAGTCTAGTTAGTGGAGACGATCCACAACCGGTGGACCTTGAAGATCCCAACATTACTCCGACACAAAGGAGACAATTTGCTGATTGAGAAGAGAGGAATCGAAGGGTGATGTTCCTCATCTCACATGTTATTTCTAACACTATGATTGGTCATGTGCAAAGCTTAGAAACAGCCAAGGAAGTTTGGAAAGCATTGGAGAAGGTGTATGCTACCTCAACAAGGTCTCGGAGGATGCAACTCAAGAACGAGCTCAACAACATGAAGAAAAGCTCAAACCAAAGCATTAGTGAGTATACATTGAGGATCAAGGAGCTTCGAGATCAGCTAGCATCAGTTGGATGCAAGATAGAAGAGGAAGAGATCGTCCAAACAGCCCTCAATGGCTTGAGGAGTGAAGAAAAGTGAAAGCCCCTCATCACAAACATTCTTTATAGAGATCCTCTACCAACATTCGATGAGATTATACCAAATCTTGTGGCTGAAGAGGTAGCTCAACAAGGAGAAGGCAACAAAGATAAGGACAGCCATAGTCAAATGTTATATGCAGGAAGAGGTAGAGGAAGGAACTCAAGAGGAGGTTGAGAGGAAGAGAAAGAAGCTACAACAACACAAATTTCAGCCAACACAACTCGGAGGACAACAAGGACAACTCAAATGACAACACACATGGAAGAGGTCGAGGAAGAAATAGAGGAAGAGGTCGAGGTTCATACAATCCTCATAAAGGTATAACATGTTATCATTGTGGTAAACTATGACATTATGCAAATGATTGGTGGCAAAAGAATGGAAGGCTAAATGGAGGCAACCAAAGGAGCCAAAATAACTATGCGAGTACATCAAGTGAAGGAGACAAGCAAACCATGCTTGCCATGAAGCATGACTACAACAACTCGAGAAGTGATGATAAAAAATGGTTCATAGATTCAAGTTTAGCAACCATATGACATGCCAAGGAGATTTATTCACAAAGCTACAAGCTCCAAGTGGAAAAGGATGTGTGGAGACCGGCGATGAAACTCAACAGGCAATTGAGCATGTTGGAGATATCAAGCTTGGAGATAGAAAGGTATTGGTTGATGTTCTTCATGTTCCTACTATTGCAAAGAATTTTGATTTCAGTAGGACAAATGGTAGAGAAAGGATATCATGTTATCTTCAATGAAAAAGGCTACTTTATAAAGAATCCAAAAGAAGGATTCAAGGTCATTGCTCAAGGAAGGAAAGAAGGTAGGATGTTCACCTTGGACATTCAACAACCACATGGAAAGGTGATGTATATTCAGTTTGGAAACAAGAGGATTGCTAAAATTGATTTGTGGCACAAAAGGTTTGGACACATCAACTTTCCCAAGCTCAAGGACATGAGCAACCATGAAGTGGTAAGAAGTCTTCCAAGATTCAATGATGCTTGACTACATGAGTTTTGTGAAGCATGCCAACTAGGAAAGCAAACTCGTCAACCATTCAAGAAGAGCAACTATGTGGCAAGGAATGTCCTCGACTTGATACACATGGATGTATGGGGACCATCACAACAACCATCAGTGGCTAATAATAGATATTTTTTCACTTTTATCGATGATCATTCAAGAAAAGTATGGATGTTTTGCATAAAACAAAAATCAGATGTGTTCTCCATGTTCAAGAGATTTAAAGCACAAGTAGAAAAGGAAACAGGACGCTACATAAAGACCTTGAGGTCCGATGGAGGAGGAGAATATTTCTCCAAAGAATTTTCAGATTTTCTTTAGGAAAATGGCATCAAGAGACAATTTACATGTGGGTACACACCTCAACAAAATGGAATAGCTCAAAGGAAAAATCGACATATCACAAAAGTTGCAAGATGCATGCTCAACGAGATGAAGGTGCCACTAAACTATTGGGCTGAAGCAGCTAGTACAACCGTTTATTTGATGAACAAGTGCACAACGGCTAGAATGCATAATCTAACTCCCGAGGAGGTTTATTCTGGTAAGAAACCTGACCTTACACATCTCAAAGTTTTTGGATGTGAGTTATGTTCACATCCCTCAAGAACTAAGGACAAAGATGGAGGCAAAGTTCGAAAAATGTATTTTTATTGGATATTCATCGGAGCAAAAGGGATATAGGTGCTACAATCCGGTGACAAAGGAGCTACGAGTCTCACGAGATGTGGTATTTGATGAGCTAAGACCATGGTTTGGAGACAAAGGGAAAGAGAAGATTCTTGAAGAAGATTGTGAAGATGATGGAGGTGCTGTCCAAGAAGAATTTCAGCAAAAAAGCACTCAAATGTCAGGTCCAGAAGCTTCTACATCACTTGGAGAAAGCTCAACATGGAAGGGGAGGCTAAGGAGTCATTCCTCATCACCAACATCAGCTTATGAAAGATCTAAAGCTGAAAGTGCTGCCCAAAATAGTGATTCAAATGCAAGTGAAGAAGAGTATGAAGAGGTGATCACACCAAAGGTAAAGTTGAACCGGTTGAAGAAGCAATGTTCAAAAGGAAATGAAAGGTGGTCTTCAAGAGTAAGGTATCCAATTGAAAGGCTGAGCTATGATAGTTTTATTGCAAAACATTTTGCATATATGACACAGGTGGTCAAAGACAAAGAACCGAATGCATATGAAGATGCATGTACACAAAAAGAATGGCAAGAAGCTATGCAAGAAGAGATGAAAGCTCTTAAGGACAATCACACATGGGAGCTAGTTCCAAAGGCTAAAGGTATGAAGATTGTTCCAAATAAATGGGTTTTTAAAATAAAGAGAAATGCTGATGGTTCTCTAGCAAGGCATAAAGCTAGACTAGTAGCAAAAGGATTCAAGCAAACTCACAGGATCGATTATGAAGAGACTTTCAGCCCGGTTGCAAAGATGGGAACAATTAGAACCTTGATTGCAGTGAGTGCAACAAGGAGATGGCCATTGTACCAACTTGACATAAAAAATGCTTCTCTCAGTGGTGAACTTCAAGAAGAGGTATACATGAGCCAACCGATTGGATTTGAAGACAAAAAGCATCCAAATTTTGTTTGTAGATTGAAGAAAACTTTGTATGGGCTGAAGTAAGCACCACGTGCTTGGAATCAAAGATTGGTCGAGTACCTCACAAGGTGTGGGTATAGTCCAAGTAATGCAGATCCCTCTCTCTACATGAAGAAAGAAGAAGGCAAGCAGGTATATATTTGCATATACGTTGATGATCTCATCATAACAGGAAGTAATGTTACAGGAATACAAGAGATCAAAAGGAAACTCGGTAAGGAGTTTAAAATTTCAGATCTTGGTGAGCTGAAATACTTTTTAGGCATTGAGATAGTCTATGGGAAAGATGGCATCTACTTGATGCAAAGAAAGTACTTATTGGATGTTTTTTTCAGATTTGGAATGAGTGAATGCAAACCACTCACTCAACCTATGGACACAAATGTGAAGCTATGCTCAAATGATGGAGAGAAGTTACATGATGTAACTACATACAGGAGTATTATAGGTTCATTGGTCTATGCTACAATCACAAGACCAGATTTGTGTTATATTGTTGGAGTTCTTTCTCAATTTATGCAAGCTCCAACAAGTGAACATTTAAATTCAGCCAAACGAGTGCTAAGATATGTGAAGTACACAGTCAATCATGCCTTGTTTTATAGATATGATGAAGAATCGCAAGTAAAAGACTTCATTGATGTTGATTGGGTTGATTCGAAGGAAGATAGAAGATCCACTTCAGGTTATGTGTTCATGATAGGTAGCAAACCTATCACATGGAGTTCGAAGAAGCAACCTACTATTGCACTATCATCTACAGAAGCTGAATATAGAGGTTTAGCCTTTGCAACTTGTGAAGCTATGTGGATTAAGAAGCTCTTGGTTGATCTTGATGTGCAGGTGAAGACCATTCCAATTTATGGTGACAACATGTCAAGCATTCACTTGACAAACAATCCAATGTTTCATGCATGAAGCAAGCACATAGAAGTGCATTATCATTATGTTCGAGAAAAAGTTTTGAGCAAGGATGTGGATATAAAATTCATTGGAACTAATGACCAGGTTGCAGACATGTTTACAAAGTCCTTAGATGCTACTAAGCTAAAGAGATTCAAGGATGACATCAACTTGCAGGATATGGCTGAAGGTGCAAGCTCACATGTGAGCTTGAGGGGGAGTGTTAAAAATAAAGAAGTAAGCTCGTATATATTTCTGCAAAAAGGATTTTCTTCAAGTAGAAGGAAAATACAAAATGAAAAATAGAAGCATTTACTTCAGCAAGTAGTGGAGGCCAAAATAGAATCATTCAAAAGAGAATCAAATCCAAAAATTGAACTGTAAGAGGAGTGGCTGTCCAAAGTAGTGGAGAAATGATGGAGAAGAGCTTTTCAAACTCATCATGAGAGTTTTTGGTCACTTGACTATAAAAGAAACAAGGGAGGACACTCAAGAATAGAGGAAGAAGGCGTGGAAGCTCCCTTGTAGCTACTTCATTTGTTTGATTCATTTCGTTCAGTTCACTCTCATAGAGTATGTCCAGCCGCACACCCATTTTTGGGTAGTCTACTTGTGAGAGTCATATCTCTCAACATATGTATCTAATTTTAGTGTTCAAAAATTCTTTGGAAAGCTTATCTCGAGTACTTCCTCTGTCTAAAGCATTTTTATGAAATTCTTTATGCTCTATGAGTTATTCAAGTTTTAGTGAAGTCTAGTTTTCAGCCTAACAGAGTGGATAGGTAGTCTGTTTTGAATCAAAGAGTTGCCAACCCAAATCTACTTGAAATTGAGTGTTTGATAGCTCATTTGAAAGCTCTAGGTGTCTAGTTTGAGTGACCAAAGTTTCAAGTTCATTGCATTTTTAAGTTGGTACCAGTTTTCATTTGAAGGTTCAGCTGTTGGCAAGAGTCTTGATCCTCAGAAGGTCTTCTACACTTTCCGCTGCGATTAGGAGAGGAATTCTCCAACAACTTAGATCCATCAAAAAGGATGTTAGTTTTCTTATCTATTAAAAATGGATGCAAATTTCATATCAGAAGTTTTGTAGATCATTGATGAAGCCTCCACATCCACTCTAGTTGCAAAGGCTAATGCTACTAGTGAGGGTAAAGTTATAGGGAAGGCCCAACCTTACACATTATAAGAGCCCACAACTCACTATCAATATTAAAGGAAAACATCTACAAGGAGTTATAATGGATGGCAGCTCAGGCTTTAGCTTGATGCCTGAACATACTACAGAAAAAATTGGACATCAACAATCAAGACTAGCCAACTTCACTGTGGCATTGGCCAAACAAAGCACAATAAAACCAATGGGAGTAGTCGTTGGAGTTCCAATTGAGGTACAAGGTAACATCTTCACTCTGGAATTTGTTGTATTGAGACTACAAAATGTAGATAGAAGTGTTCCTCTATTGATTGGGAGACCCTACATAAGGCATGCAAGTGTTTTGCATGATTGGGGCAAAGACACTATGTGGATAAAATAGGAAGCATTGTGATTCTGCTTGGATTGCAGCACTTCAAGCTTCCAATCGTTAATAATCTTGTTGTAACTGATTAGCATACTAAATCATAGTATTAATCGTAGTATATACAGATGTAGATGGTATATTTAAAGGTGGAAATGTGGGGAATGGGAAGGGGAATGGGAATTGTGGATGCCATGCATGAAGGTGCAAGAGGTGCAGGTGATGTGTATGTATATGTGTGTGTGTGTGTGTGTGTATATATATATATATATATATGTGTGTGTGTGTGTATGTATGTATGTATGTATGTATGTATGTATGTATGTATGTATGTATGTATGTATGTATGTATGTATGTATGTATGTATGTATGTATGTATGTATGTATGTATGTATGTATGTATATATATATATATATATATATATATATGTATATATATATATATATATATATATATATTCAATCAATCAATCACCAAAAAGTAGATCATACTAGATCTCCACTTTTCCTAGATTGTAGGAAAGTAGATTGATTCATAACAAAAAAACACTATCCACCTAGATTAGAATTTTAATTCATGGAGGAGCATTGATGAAAAGCAATATTTATAGAGACCCACAATCCCTTGTACATAACAATTGAAGCACTATGCATACATTTTTGGTCATCATTGTGTTTACCCTTCAATTCTCTACACCATCATCTTCAACAATAGTTATCTTACAAGAGCTGGTTCTCTCTCTATAGAGTTCCAAATTGGATGATTGAGAATTCATGAGAAAGGTATTAATGTCTACGTGATTTCCATAATTTTTGAGAGCATTTATTTTAGTGGATTGTGATAAATCTACAATTTAAAGTCTCGGGGTCTATCTTTGCATAGCCCTGAAAAATCATGGGTACCTCTATTGAGTGTTAAGCTTATTTTGGAGCATACTCTGATTATCTTTTTTTTTTTATCTTATGCATTTTAGCTACTCAACCCTATGTATAATATTCCTCTAAATTGAAGTTTTTCAATTGTAATCATGTTGGCTTCTCTAAGCAGGTGAAGTTGAGTGTTTCATCCAAAGATAGCAAGCATTTGAGCTAGTCAAAGTCCAAATTTATCTCTTCTGTATCAACTCTTTCTCTTTCTCATTGATCTTGCAAAGTACATATTGAATTTTATGGCATTGATTGCAAGCCCATAAGGTATATTAGAATATCCAAAAGATCAAGGGTTGGTCCTGTGTTGTTTGGCTTGACCAAACTTCGACACTTGGCAATTCACTTTTGTACCTTCTACATGCTTCTCCAAGTTCTCTCAGTGGTATCAGAGCTACATCAAGATGGGTGATGGATTTCCCTCAATAATTGAGAAGATTGATTGAAACAAATATGTTTCTTGGCAAATCAGAATGGAAGCCTATTTGCAAGGTAGAAATCTCTGAGGAATTATAGCAGACGATGAAGCTATGCCCTTTGCATATATATTTTGTATATCATGTGGCCCTAAAAGGTCTATGTCCTATATCCTCATTTATATTTATTGGGTCAACCCAAACCCAATCATCAAAAAAAAAATTTAAATGAAATACATAACTCTCTTAATGGATTAGGAATCTTATATGTCATGCACAACCAACCTTGTAAGTAGAGATACACGGTTTGCACATTTTAGGTTAGTTGGTTGGTGTCCTCGCCCCATAGTTTGGGGGCAAGGGTTCAATCCCTATGGACGACTGTAGATGCCCCTTAGTATGTGTTGAGATGAAAGGTGTGTTGGCCTTCAATATACTCAAACCAAGTGTTGGCCTTTTGACAATTCAAAACAACAACTTCATCTAGCCTTGGGGCCATCGCTCCCCCAGTTCTACCTTGGGGGCCTTTGAACTCTATATCCTAACTGTGCTAGGCATCTGATCCCTAATTTGTGGGATATGAGGGGTGATGCAGAGTGTTAATCTCCAAAAGAACAAACTATCCTTGATGTTAGAGCACCTCTATATCAAGAATAACTCAAGACCTTTACCAATTTAGAGGATCAATATCAAATTATCAAAATCTTGAACTAACTGTGAAGAGAGTTACTTCTCAGAAAGTCTACTGCACATAACTCACTCATTGACTGATCAAATGTGTAAAGTGTTTTATAAAACTTTGCACAAGGTGTTTTCTAAAGATTTTGCACCTTCTCCAAGTTAAATCATCTCAAAAGATGAAGTATATCTTGAGAAATGAATCAAATAGTTCACCTATGTCTCAAAGTATTCTTCTGTATAGTCGATTCTGCCACCTGCAACTTCTAACACATGGTTCTCACAAACTAGAATCCGTTTAAGCAAATGCTTTTAGCCATAGATGGCTTACCTTCCAACTTAGATTTTGACTCCTCATTTATGTAGAACTTTACACTGTGCACTGAGAACTAATCAATTCTTTGACCATCGAGATTGCACTTGTTTTAGAAGACACTCAATACTTCTTCACATACAAATGTTCCTACACATAATTCTCTCAGGATGTTTACAATTAGGCTCTCAAAATTTAACCATATATTCATTAACTATGGAATTAGACATCTCCAAAAGGATTCTTGAAATGATCAATCATAGAAGGAGAACACAACAAAATATTGGGTGCAACTTTTCTTCTATTCAGAAAACTTTACATCTAGATGAGAGAAAGATCTTCCTCAGGTTTAAAGTGTCTAATGACTTCTAATTCTTCTAATCTTTTGCTCTCTCATATTTTCCCCGACTTTTTACTTGTATATATAGGCATATATGTACAAGCTCATGACCATACAAAAGGTATATGTGAGCTAACTACAAACTAATGTACATATGTATGCAAGTCTTCATCTTCTGAAGATACACTATCTTCAAGCTTCATAAACCAATCTTTTCTTCATTCTTTGACTTCAAGTCTTTATCTAAAACATCAAATTAGTGGTTGACTTGCACCAACAGCTCCCGTTCAATCATCAAGTGAGGTTTTCTCTATCTTCTTTATACCTGCCATGTCTTTAAATCTTTGTAGCTTTGCTCCATCCAAGCTTTTTGTTAACATATCTGCAATATGATCTTTTGTTGAAGTATGTATCACTTCAATCTCCTTATCAATCACCTTCTCTCTTAAGAAGTGATACTGAATCTCAATGTGTTTAGCCTTGGCATGAAAAACAAGGTTAGGAGCTAGATACAATGAACTCATGTTATCTCCATGAATAGTGGGTGTACTCTGAATGATGTCAAAACTCTTCATAAGAGTCTTTCGCCATATGACTTCCTTTGCAGCTTCAACCATACCTTTATACTCTACCTCTGTAGATGATAAAGCGACTGTATGTTGCTTCTTTGAACACCAAGAGATTAACTTATCTCCCAGATAACACAAGTATCCATATGTTGATGTCCTATCATCAGGATTACCTGCTCAATCTGTATCACTATATATCTTGATGTTTGTATCTAATGTAAAACCATAATACAAACCTTCTTTAAGTGTACCCTTAATGTACCTCAACACCCTTTTACATGTAATCCAATGTTCTTTCCTAGGACAATGCATGAACTGCGACAATACTCCAACTGCATATGACAAATCAGGCCTAATTAGAGTTGCATACATTAGACTACCAACCAAACTTTGATATAGCTTCATGTCCTTGAATTCTTCTCCTCCATATCTACTCAATTTGTGATTCACCTCCATTGGAGTGGGTGCTAACTTGCAATCTTTCATTTTAAACTTGATCAAGAAGTTCTTCAAATACCTTTCTTGAGTAACATACACTCCATGTTGAGTATATGAGATCTCCATGCCCAAGAAATATGACAAGTCTCCCAAGTCACTAATCTTGAAATCTTTCTCCATTTTCTTCTTTAGGCTTTGTATGCCCTTCTCATCTGTACTTGTAAGGATTATATCATCAACATATATGCACATGTAAATGAACCCATCATCACTTGCTTTCACAAGCAAGCTACTATCTGCTTTGGATACTTGGAAACCAAGTTCCTTCAAGAACCTCACAAGTCTATAATTCCATGCCCTTAGGGCCTGCTTCAAACCATACAAAGCTCTCTTGAGCTTACATACATGATCTGGGATACCTTTTATCTCTGAATCCTTCTAGTTGCTCCATGAAAACATCATCTGAAATATAACAATTAAGAAAAGAATTCTTCACATCTAATTGACATAGTTTCCAACCTTTACATATAGCAATGGCTATGAGTGTCCTGATGGTTGTCATCTTTGCCATAGGACTATAAGCCTCATCATAGTCTATTCCATATGTCTGAGCAAACCCTTTCACAACAAGTCTAGCTTTATACCTAGACACACTTCCATCTGCATACCTCTTTGTTTTATAGACCCATTTGCATCCAATGATCTTCTCACTTGGTTTAGGAACCAAATCCCATGTCTCATTCTCCATCAATGCATCATACTCTTCCTGGATAACATTCTCCCAATTTTCCTTACCTTTTGCCTCTTCATATGTAGAAGGGTCTTCATCTGCTTTCACCATGTAAGCATAGTCTTTAGTAGTTAAAAAAGAAGTGTCATAGCTATACCTTGTAGGTTTCCATTTGTGTCTTGATGATCTTCTAAGTTCTCCACCGCTTGAAGTTTCTTGTTCATCACATTCTAGATCAAACCTTGGCACTTCTTCAACTTCAACTTGTACTTCATTGTTCTCTTCTTCATCAAATATCTGAACCTTTGATTTACCTTTCTTTTGATTCAAAACTTCTTCATCACCTGCATGATTAATGATTGTACCTGCATACAAAGTACCTTGCTCATCAAATGTAACATCCTTTGATACAAGAAATTAATTTGTGGATGAACTCCACAACCTATATCCCATCTGCTTATCATCATATCCTATGAACACATACTTTTCAGATTTAGGTTCCATTCTATGCCTCAACTGAGATGGCACATATGCATAGGCTAAGCAACCAAACACTTCCCAATGATCTAAGGTAGGTCTCATACACCACCATGCCTCATATGGTTTCATACCGTGCAAAGCTTTACATGGTAACCTATTGACCAAATATGTAGCTGTCTTTACAGTCTCAGCCCACAAATAATTTGGACAATTTTTCTCCTTCATCATTGATCTTGCAAAATCAACAAGAGTTCTATTTCTCCTTTATGCTACACCATTTAGTTGAGGAGAGTACCTGTAAGTAACTTCCCTTTTTATACCTGCATTCCATAAGTAATCACTAAACTCATTAGAGAAATACTCTCCCCCTCCATCTGACCTTAGTCTCTTCAACTTTTGACCTGTGATTCTTTCTGCATACACATGATAATGTTTAAATGTATTGAATAACTCTTATTTATCTTTGATCACATAGATAGTGATCCACCTGGTAGCATCATCAACATAAATCACATAATATCTTGAACCATTTATACTGAAACACTTTGATGGTCCCCACACATCTGTGTGTACCAATTCAAGCTTCTCTGAATACATAAATCCATGCTTATTATATCATTGTTTATGAGCCTTACCTAATTGATATGCCTCACATATGTATGTCATATGTTGACCTGCAACATTAGGCAATCCAATTACTGACCCATTGTTAACCATATCTCTAATACCTCTTTCATTGAAATGTCCAAGCCTTTTGTGCCAAATATCTAACTCAAAGATCTTATGTCCTCCATAAGTGAACAAGGCATGACCAACATTACCTTGAATCTTCAATGTGAAGAGCCTTCCTTCTTTCTTTCCTGAAACAATTTGTTTATACCCATTGCTAGGGTCTTCCACAAAAACTCCATCATTAGTGAACCTTACTTCATAAACTTTTTCAACAATTTGCCCTACACTTATCAGATTCTTTGGAATTTTAGGAACATACAAGACCTAACTTAGGAGAGTACTTCCATCCTGTTGGCCTTCACTGATCCAATTGACTTCACATTGTGCTTTGTATTATCACCTGTTTGAACTACATGATTAGTTACCTTATTCTCCAAATCAGTCATCAAGGCGATGTTACCACTCAGGTGATTGCTACACCCTGAATCAATGTGGAAGACTCTTTGGTCTTCACTTTGCCTTTCACAAGTTGCATTCATAATCAAGGTTGAATCCTCCTTCTGATCTGAAGCATAATTGTAGTAGGTGTTGTTGTAGGATTGACTTTGGAATCCTCTACCTATATTTCTTCCAAAGTAACCTCTACCTCTGAAATTACCTCTTTGGTTTTTGTCACCTCTTCCTCTTGAATTAAAGTTCTCATTATATCTTCCATTATTCTGATTATTATGCCAAAAATCTTGAGCTAAGTGATTTGTCTTACCACAAATCCAACAAGCTTTGGCTCCATCTTTATTGCTTCTGCCTCTTCCTCTACCTTTGCCACCTCCTCTTCCTCTTAGGAATTTAGCTTGGCTAGTTGTACCTTCATCTTCATTTGATTGTTGCTTGCTTTTGCTATTCTTCTTCTTATCCTTTGAATACATTGCTTGACCTGCACTCTTATCACCATCACCTTTGACATCCTGCTCAAAAGTTAGCATGTGTCCTAGCAACTGATTTAAATCAGGAGTGAAATGATCTAGTGACAATTCAGTAGACAAAATGAATGGCTTCCATTTCTCATCTCCTCTAAAACCTATGAGGATTTGCCTTACCAATTTATCCTCCTCAATATCTTCATCAACTGCTCCTAATGCATCTACAATGTCCTTCATCCTTGTTACATAATCAGAAATGGATTGAGAGGCCTTCTTCTTGAATGTGGTAAACTTTGCCCACAAAGATGCTTTCCTTGACTTTGTAGTGTTTTGGAAATGATCCTCCAAAGCATTCCATATAACACTTGCACTTTCAAGACCTCTAATATGAGGTAGCAAGTAGTCATTGACTCCCATGTAGACAATGCTCCTTGCTTGAGCATCCTTCTGCATCCAAGTCTTCAAACCTGATAGTTCATCCCTAGTTGGAACACTAGGATCTCTGAATTGTTGTTTTTCTTCTTCACCTGTAATGTAACCTATCAAGTCTTTGCTCATGAGATGAGCTTCCATCCTCATTGACCATGCTAGATAGTTTTCTCTATCCAATTTCTCTATCTGAAGAGAATCTCCCATCTTTTTTCACCTGTGTATTAAATTCTTCAACTTTATGAGAAATAGGTGTACCTTTACTTCGAATGAAGTTCCTTTTGATCTTCTTGATGACTTTTGGCCTCCTTCTCAAGCTTTCCCTTCAAGCTTTCACCTTTTGAACCTTCAAGTGTTGATTTCTTTATGACTCAAGCAATTGGGGTCCTCCTTTCTTCAATTTTGATGATTCTTGCTCTAATACCACTGATGGAGAGTGTTAATCTCCGAAAGAACAAGCTATCCTTGATGTTAGAACACCTCTATATCAAGAATAACTCAAAAACTTTACCAATTTAGAGGATCAATATCAAATTATCAAAATCTTAAACTAACTGTGAAGAGAGTTACTTCTCAAAAAGTCTGCTGCACATAACTCACTCATTGACTGATCAAATGTGTAAAGTTTTTTATAAAACTTTGCACAAGGTGGCTAAAGATTGCACACTTTCTCCAAGTTAAATCATCTCAAAAGATTAAGTATATCTTGAGAAATGAATCAAACAGTTCACCTATGTCTCAAACTATTCTTCTGTATAGTCGATTCTGACACCTACAACTTCTAACACATAGTTCTCACACACTAGAACGTATTTAAGTAAATGCTTTCAGCCATAGATGGCTTACCTTCTAGCTTAGATTTTGACTCCTCATTTGTGCAAAACTTTACACTGTGCACTGAGAACTGATCAATTCTTTGATCATCGAGATTGCGTGTGTTTTAGAAGACACTCAATACTTCTTCACATATAAATGTTCCTACACATAATTCTCTCAGCCTGTTTACAATTAGGCTCTCAAGCTTTAACCATAGACTCATTGACTATGGAATTAGAGATCTACAAAAGGATTCTTCAAATGATCAAGCATACAAGGAGAACACAACAAAATATCGGGCACAACTTTTCTTCTATTCAGAAAACTTTACATCTGGATGAGAGAAAGATCTTCCTCACTTCTAAAGTGTCTAATGACTTCTAATTCTTCTAATCTTTTGCTCTCTCATATTTGCCCCGACTTTTTACTTGTATATATAGGCATATATGTACAAGCTCATGACCATACAAAAGGTATATGTGAGCTAACTACAAACAAATGTACATATGTATACAAGTCTTCATCTTCTGAATATACACTATCTTCAAGCTTCATAAACCAATCTTTTCTTCATTCTTTGACTTCAAGTCTTTATCTAAAACATCAATTGGTGGTTGACTTGCACCAACAACGGGTCCCATAGGTTACTTTTAAATTAATTCAAACCTAACCGGGAGAGTAGATCTGAATGATCGAACTTCCTCTAAAAAAAAAGGGTAGAGACACACTTTTCATCCTAGAGAGAAGATGTGAGTGACTTGTCATGTATATACACATGTATACACCTAGAAAAACGTGAAAACAGAATTTGAATCATCGACCACATCAATCCAAATAACTTTCGTTATACCACACCTGCTTCATAGAGATCAAACTCTTCAAGAGAAAGCTGATCAGTTTTTTTCTTTATCTCAAATATGTTACTTAGCATTCGTAATCTTTTCAAAACACACCTATAAGCTCTTCCGTGTGAACGTGGTCCATAAAAAAAAGAGAAGCTCATGCCTATGCGCTACTCTTTCAACTCATGTCTTTGATCATGATATTCTCTTATGTATTTTTTTATTTTTGGAAATTTTGCAAATATTTGAATAAACTTTTCATAAAGTATAGGACGAGAATTGCAAATTTTTAGTATATAAAAAATCCTGGATTGTACTTTTCCTTTAAAACAAATATTATCCACCGTTTGAAATTCGAATGCTTCAAGGACTTTTGAAAAACGTGTTTCATTTCTGTAGAGAAAAAATAGTAAAATTTATTATTATTATTGTTTTTTTTTTTATATAAAGGAAGTTTTGCGTTAGCCTATTCTCCCGGACTTTAATTAAAATAAAGAGGAAAAGTTACAAGTGAATGGGACTAATGTCTATAGGACCTCCCAAATCTCACAATGCAGGGGACAAGTTTGATAAGCTAAAGGGCGTTACAAATGAGGTGGACAAATCTATCATCTCCCTCATGTGGGACCCATTTGGGTTTCAACTTGTTGTCTTTGGAGAGATAAATACAGTGATGCCTAAACGGTGGAGATCTTTTATCTCGGGTTTATTATTATTATTGTTTTCAAAATCATAAAAATTCTTATTTATTATGAAAATTTAGTTTGAAGGTTGAAGGTCCGACACGACATGGTCTGCAAAAATCAAATGCCTTTCTTACATTCGATCGTCTGTGCCGTGCATTTTATATTACTGACCGAAATTCAGACACAATTTTTTAATTTACAGGAAACATAAATAAATAAAAAAGAAAATAAAAAGATTTTTTTATCATCCCACGTGGAGCCTCTCCAAAGATGTGCTTTTGTGTCAGCAAAAGTATGCAAAAAGCGAAAAATCATAACTTCAAAAACCGGATGCATTTATGACATTTGAAAGTAACGCTTCTTTAAGGACACGTTTTTTTTTAATATATAATAATACAAAAACGTGTTAAAAATATTGATCCAATAAAATAACGAAGATGTTCTCTTTTCTTATGGAAAACTGCAATTATATTAACAAAAGAAAGTGTACAAGAATGTTTAGGAAGTCATATAATGGAAGTGTGGTTTAGGTTGGTCAACTCTTTCTTCAAAGATACTCGGAAGCTCTAAAGGGTGTGAATGTGTCAATCATTAAAAGATGCTTAAGAAAAGAGATGTTTTTCTGGAATCAGTTGAAAGCAAAGGTGAAGGTGGGCATAGTACTCATGGGACTTCCTTATCTCACAAAGCAAGGGCTAACCTCAATGGATTTGCCCAAAGATAGTACCATGAAGACGACCCAAGGCAAGACAAAGAGAATCTAGTTTAAACTCACCTAAAGGCAAACACATGTCGAATCGCTGATGGCAGGGGTTGAAATCTCACCCCTGCCCCAAGAGGCAAAGGATCCAGCCAACAAAGTTAGCATGAGCGGACAAAAAGAGATGTTCTTAAAGGGAAATATGAAGGAGGCTAATAAACATATCATATCCTCTATGGGGGCTAAGCTTAAAGTGCATCTCATTACTTTAGAATACAAGTGTGAGTATAAATAAATGGGGAAAGAGTCTAGTAGTGTTTATCCTCACGCCCAATAAGACGAGAGATCTATTTAGCAAAGGCCATTCATATTCTACAAAATCTTTCATATGGCTTCTCCTCTAATGGCATCACATAGGGACTCTCTTGGAGACAATGTCAAATTCCCAACAACTCCAATGTATATTATTTATACTTCTTCTAGAAGAAGAAGCGCAAGGCGGCATCGCTACAACAAGATTATGTCTTTGTATGATATTATGCCGTGATGTAAAAGGTTACAACAAAATCAGCATGGCACCTTGGTTTACCACAAATGTTTTATCATACATTCGGTCAACCCGGGTACTAAAGCCATCAGGCGCAACAACCAAAAGCACATTAATTTTGAAAAGCAAAATATAGCACAGTTTGCTTTTTTTTTTTACGATAGATTTATTCGCGATTGTCTTTTGATCAGAGTTACCATCGGTAGCGATCTCATATCGATTGCTATGCTTTAGGATATTCCTCTAACACTAGCTAATGTTTCTAGGTCTACTACACTTAAGGAGAACATGAATTTATGGCATGCTAGATTTGGTCATATCAGTTACACAACTCTTAAATGTATCAACGATCAAGGTATGGTGGAGAGTTTGCCTACTTTTGCTTTACTAGATGATGCAGAGTCATGTGAAGGATGTCTTGAAGGAAAGCTTCACAAACTACCTTTCAAGAAACATGGTTTATCATAGCCACAAGAAAGTTGCAGATCATACATTCAGATGTGAATGTTCCGATGAGAATAGATTCTATTCAAGGTTACAGGTACTTTGTTATGTTCATTGATGATTTCTCAAGATATTCATGGATCTATGGTCTTAAAGTGAAGTCAGAGGTTTTTCCTACTTTCAAGAAGTTCTTAGATATGGTTGAAAATGAAAGTCAGTCAAAGCTCCAGATTTTGAGAAGTGATAGAGGAGGAGAGTACATGTCGAAAGACTTTAAGTCTTTTTTAGAAGACAAAGGTATCTCTCATCAACTCACTATTGCTTACATGCCAGAACAGAATGGTGTTGCAGAGAGAAAGAATAGGATACTTGTTGAGATGATGCGTAGTATGTTGTCATCCAAAAGGCTTTCTCCCAAGTTTTGGTTTGATGCAGTACATACAACTAGTCACATTTTGAATAGATCTTCGACAAAAGCTTTAAAGGTCATCACACTTTATGAAGCCTATTATGGGAAGAAACCTCTCACACAATGCATATATTGCAGAAAGTGAAATTTATGATAAGAAGGAAGAAATTCCAGATTTCATAAATGCAAATGACTATGCATTTTTCAGAAGGAATTTGGATACTTACATTATGTCATACAAAGATACAGGTGAAGAGAGAATTTCATTACCTACATTAGTACCTAGTCCTACATCAGTACCTCTTGAAGTTACGACTTATGAAGTTGGAGAAGGATTTAGAGTTCCAGAAGAAAGAGATACTAAAGAACTAGAAGATATACAATCACTTTTTAGGAATACTCCAAAGTGGTTATATCTGTTGCTGTCGAAGCACGCGAACAACACAAGGAAGAAGAAGAAGAAGCTTGGAGCACAAACACACAATACTGAATGTATTACCAGAGAATGTACAAAGATAAGTAGCCCATTAGGGCAATAGGCGTATATACAAGCCGGGGGAAGAAAACCTCCTAAAGAGGGAAAAAAGTGCCCCGATGGTCCTAGTGTGTTCACACACATCACTACCTAAATATATCAACAAATCTCCCCTGGGAGTGATGCGGTGAACAAGTAGCTGGCACTCATGTATAAGGAAGTGCCAAGCTATGTGGAAATCACTCCACAAAAGGAAGTAAGCCCAAAGCTTTGCGGAAAGCTTCAAACTTCTCCCTAGGCAGAGCCTTCGTGAAAAGGTCTGCAATGTTCTCTTGCGTGGGCACATATGCCAAGCTGATCTCCCCAGCAGAGAACCTCTCCCTGACATAGTGATAATGCACCTCAATGTGCTTAGTGCGAGCATGGAACACAGGGTTCCTCGCAACTGCCAATGCGCTCTGACTGTCAGTGAAGATGGTGGTGGTAGAAGACTGGCCAACACCCAAATCAGCCATAAGGCGCCTGAGCCACACACACTCAACAGTCGCTGTGAAAGCTACCCTATACTCAGCCTCACAACTGGAAGTGGCCACAGTAGGTTGCTTCTTGCTCAACCAAGATATACATGAGCTACCAAGCATGAAGCAAAAACCACTGGTGGACACACAAGTGTCATAGCAACTAGCCCAATCTGAGTTAGAAAAAGCATGCAAATCTGGCGGTAGTGATCCCCCCTTGGGATAAAACAACCCAAGTAGCCGAGTACCACTCAAGTAGTGAAAGATGCGCTTAACCGCCTTCCAATGCGTGACTCTTGGGCAATGCATAAACCTGCTCATCTGTGAGACAGCAAACTGAATATCTGGCCAAGTAATGCATAAGTAAATCAAGCATCCAACAGCCTGCTGATAGAGAACAGCATCAAATGCATCTCGAGCATCATGAAGACTCAATCATAAACCTGTCTCCATAGGAGTGGCAATAGGCTTACAGTCTTCAAGGCCAAAACGTGGCAATAATGTGTCAATATATTTCGTTTGACACAAAGCCATTCCACCATCAACTTGCATAAACTGAATGCCCAAATAGTGATGCAAATGCCCCAAATCAGACATCTCAAATGAGGCATGCAAATCAGCCTTGAAATCAGCAATATGCTTCTCAATAGGACTAGTGAGAAGCATGTCATCAACATAGACAACAATGATCAGAAACACATCATTAGCACGCTTAACATATAAGGTGCTTTCAGTTGGACTGTTCATAAAACCATGTGCAACCAGATAGGCATGTATCTTCTCACACCAAGCACGTGGTGCTTGCTTTAAACCATATAATGCCTTCTTTAACCTGCACACCTGATTTTCATGCCCTTTCTGCACAAAGCCACGGGGCTGAAAAACATACACTTCTTCATGCAAGTCACCATTCAGAAATGTTGTTTTAATGTCCAACTGATATACATTCCAACCATGATGGGCTGCAAGTGCACAAATGCTCCAAACAGTAGTCATACGACATGTAGGTGCAAAGGTCTCATCAAAATCAATGCCTCTTTCCTGCGCATAACCCTTTGCAACAAGCCTAGCCTTATACCTGTCAATTGTACCATCAGGTTTACGCTTCAGCTTGTATACCCACTTAGTGCCAATGGCCTTCTTGCCAGGAGGCAAGTCACATAAAGACCATGTACCATTCTTCATTATAGCATCATATTCAGATTGCATGGCAGCCATCCAATTTTCTGAATTCTGTGCTTCATCAAAAGAAACAGGCTCATTCTCATCACAGAGACTAGACGCAGCCATAGCATAGCAATCTGATGCAAAGGAGGCACTATGAGAGCCTGAACGAGTACGATATGACAAAGGTGCATCTAATTTGCTGTCACGCAAAATCTGCACCAGCCATTTTGGCATAGTTTTTGCCTGCTCAATATCAACTCTCTCATCAACAAGTGCATCATGTAAATCTGCATCACAAATAGAATGATCTGCATCATCATATGAAACCAGCAAAGGCTGATAAGTTGCCTCATTAGGACCAGCACTAGACTGTCCACCTGTAAAAAGAGGCATCAACGTATCACACATGTCTTTGGAGCTAACAGATGTGTCCTTAGTACATGAAAGCAATGGTTGAATAGCATCTTCCACAAAGACAACATCACGGCTAACCAGAATGCGTTTAGTTTGTGGATGATACAGACGATAACCTTTACTTTCAGAACTATACCCAACAAAAATACATTTTACTGCCTTATCATCCAATTTTCTGCGATGTTGTTCAGGCACTAATGCATATGCCAAACAACCAAAAACATGCAGATGAGCAACAGATGGCTTGTGGTCATGCCAAGCCTCATATGGAGTGATAGACTGCAACGCTTTAGTGGGACACCTGTTCAGTACATATGATGCACACATGACAGCCTCAAGCCAGAAACTATGTGGTAAAGCCTGACTCTTGATCATGCACCTCGCCATCTCCATGAGTGACCTGTTCTTTCGTTCAGCAACTCCATTCTGTTGAGGTGTATACGACACTGTACACTGGTGTTTTATCCCACATTCAGCCAGAAATGCATTAAAATCAGAAGACATATATTCCCCCCCTCGATCAGAACGGAGGGTGCCCATTTTACATGCTGACAGATTTTCAGCCAGAACCAAAAACTGTTTAAAGCACATGAACACTTCGGACTTTGCTTTGAGTGGATATACCCATGCATGCCTGGAAAAATCATCAATGAAAGTCACGAAGTAAAGGTAATTCCCAAAAGAGGGTGTCTGCATAGGACCACAGACATCACTATGTACAAGCTATAATTTCTGCATAGCCCGAATTGAACCATCTTTTGGAAAGAAGGAACGCTGCATTTTGCCCAAAATACAGCCTTCACATACATGTTTTCTAGGTGCCTCAAGCTTGGGCAAAGAAGACACCATATCAGATTTATCCAGGTGTAGCAAACTAGCAAAATTCAGATGACCAAAGCGTGCATGCCAAAGCTTTGCATCTGACATAACCTGAGAATCATGAACTGCACATACCGAATCATTCACAGATCTTTCATAGTCTATGAGCTTATACAGCCCACGACACAAAATGCCAGAAGCAATAATCACATCACCATTTGATAGATCATGGGTTGTACACCTGTCATCAACGAATTTCACAACCAAGCCAATCTTGGCTAATGTAGAAACTGATAACAGATTCTTCTTGATCCCTAGCACAAATAAAGCATCTGACAAGGTGAAAGAACTACCATCAGCATTAGTAAGAATGATCTTACCAACTCCCATAACAGGATAAGAGGAGTTGTTGGCACATGTGATAGTATTCCCTGTAGGGGCAGGCTCGAGTGAAGAGAAGAAACTACACTGCGAGGTAATATGTTTGGTCGTCCCACTGTCAAAGTATCAAACATCTGAGTCCACTCCAGACATGCACTGCTCATGAGAAGATGGGTAAAAACTGCAAACAGTAGTAAACGGCCATTCTTCTTCCTGCATAAAATTAGCAGACTCTGTTTTTGGTGTAGAGGCTTCTGCAACAACCATTCCAGCCTCCTTTTTCTTTGCCTCTTTTGCAGCCAGTTTTGGATAGTTCTTTATGATATGATCATTCCCTTTACAGTACTTGCAAAACAATTTCTGCTTTTCTGATTTGTTCTCATCTTTATCCTAATTCTTCGAATGTGCAGCATTTGCAGATTTCTGCTTACTAGTAGAAGAGCTCCATTTTCCTTTACCCTTCTGACTAGCCAGGAAAGCTTGATCTGCAACACATATAATGGACATGCTCTGCCTGGACTGATCTTCCTGCAATAGAACAGAGACTAACTCCTCAAATGATAAGGCATTCGGATTGCCTTTCATCATCAACCGAAGAGTAGAATCAAAACTCCGATATGAATCAGGAAGACCATTCAGAACGGTCTGCACAAGTGAGCTATCTGGTATAACCTCATCAGTAGAAATCAACTGTTCCTTCAAATCTTTGATCTTCGTTAGGGAACTATCCATAGAATCACCTTCATTCATGTGCTCACTCTCCAACTGTTTTCGGAGGTAAGCAATATAAGCCTCATTCCTAGCTTGGTACAATGTGGTAAGTGTATCCCAAGCATCCCTACCTGTTCTGCAAGAGAGAATATGAGGAATAATGGCACGTTTGATAGACAAGGCTATCAATGCATGTGCCTGAGCATCTCTGCCATCCCAACGAATTTGCTCTGCAGTAGGTGCAACAAAAACAGCAGCACGAACAGGAATCTACGGAATATCATCTTCGACACCATCTTCATCAGCTCCAACACCTGTATTTGCAGTACCTGTCGTTACAGGTGTAACAGGACGGCTTTCAACACCCTGCACAATGTTCCACAAACCTTTTGCAACCAAAACATGTCGCATCATATAATCCCATAATGGGTTGTTGGTACCATCCAACTTATCCTCAACAGCCAACATACGGAATACATCACTGCTTTCAGCCATGGCCGGTGAATAAAATACCTTGATGCAGAAAATTGAATGTATCTCAAAAAGTTGAACAAACTGCCCAGACGAGTTCTGCTAGACCTATAGCAGACTTCGAGACGCTTAAATTGGCGAACAGAAACTGGTATATACCTTTGGCACAAAAAGACGAAATAGCCTACACAAGCATTGCGATAGTGCGTTCGGAGGCCGAAACGAGCTTAGATTGCGATTTCGGCACCAGAGAGCGAAGATGTTTTGATCTCGAAAACATGCTGAGTATGCTCATCAAAATTCGTGCGATTCTGAGACTGCAAACGGAGGAGTGTCGACGGCGCGCTAGATGAAGCGACGACCTGCTCTGATACCAATTGTTGGAGATAGATGTCTACGGAAGCACGCGAACAGCACAAGGAAGAAGAAGAAGCTTGGAGCACAAACACACAATACTGAATGTATTACCAGAGAATGTACAAAGATAAGTAGCCCATTAGGGCAATAGGCGTATATATAAGCCGGGGGAAAAAAACCTCCTAAAGAGGGAAAAAAGTGCCCCGGCGGTCCTAGTGTGTTCACACACATCACTACCTAAATATATCAACAATATCAAACATGGAAGGACAGTGGTATATAGGAGTACACAGGAAGAACTAGAAGTCAGACTAGGAGACAATAAAAAGATGAGGTAAATTATGCAAAATATTTTGAGATTCATAATGTTTTAGCTCTTACTTGAGTTGAGAATGAACTAGCTAGTGTTCAAGATGCATTAAGTAATCCTGTATGGAAAAAAACTATGCAAGAAGAGATTGATTCTATCCATAAGAATCAAACTTGGAAGCTTTGTGAGTTACCAAAAGATAAGAAAGCTATTGGTGTTAAGTGGATCTTCAAAATCAAAAGAAAAGCAGATGGTACCATAAACAAGTATAAAGTAAGATTAGTTGTTAAAGATTATGCACAAAAGAAAGGTATTGACTATGATGAGACTTTTACACCTACATCTAGAATGACAGTGGTCAGGATAGTACTTTCTTTAGCTGCATTCTTTAGTTGGAAAGTATACCAGCTAGATATCAAAACTGCATTTCTTAATGGTGATCTACATGAAGATGTTTTTGTTCAACAGCTAGAAGGTTCTGAAGAAACAGGCAAAGAGCATTTAGTGTGCAAGCTTATCAAAGCTTTGTATGGACTAAAGAAAGCATCAAGAGCTTGGTATGAGAAGATATATATTTATCTTCTATCTATTGGTTTTCAAAACTCAGATGCAGCTCCCACTCTTTATGTTAAGCCAAAAAATGTTTTGATTATTATTATCATTTATGTTGATGATAGGATCATGACAGGTTCCAAGGATTCAGATCTTCAGTTGTTTAAAGGAAAACTTAAGAATACATTTGATGTAAATGACTTAGGGATTTTACATTATTATCTAGGGATTGAGTTTAAATATGGAGATGAGTGTATCTATATGACACAACAGAAGTACATTGAGAAATTATTGGAAAGGTTTGAGATGATAGATTCTAACCCTATGGAGACACCTATGGATATCAACATGTCATTACAATCAGTAGAAAATTCAAAACCATTTGATGCTACATTATATAGTCAAGTAGTTGGTTGCTTGATATATCCATGTAATACACGTCCAGATATTTAGTTTCCAGTTTCTCAAGTATACAGGTTCATACATAGCTAGCTCAAGATTCAGTGGAAATCAGTCAAAAGATATTTGTAGACATCAGAAGTTTTGTAGGTTATTGAACCTTGTACCATTTTGAAATTGATGGGGGGATTGTTGGAGACAATGTCAAATAGCCAACAAATCCAATATATATTATTTATACTTCTTCTAGAAGAAGAAGTGCAAGATGACATCACTACAACAAGATTATGTCTTTAAACGATATTATGCTACGACAAAAGGTTACAAAAAATCAGTGTGGAACCTTGGTTTACTACAAATGGTTTATCATACATTTAGTCAACCCGGGTTCAAAACCCATCGGGCACAACAACCAAAAGCACATTAATTTTGAGAAGCAAAATATAGCACCGTTTATTTTTTTATTTACGATAGATTTATTCGCAATCATCTTTTGATCACAGTTAGCATCGGTAGCCATCTCATATGGATTGCTTTTGCTTTATGTCATGCTTTTGGATAAGCCTCTAACACTATATAAGAACAAGCCCTTGAATCATTCAAAGTCATCACAAAAGCAATCTTATGATATAGCTTACAAGCTACTCAAGGGCCATCTTCGAGGAGGAGTTCTCACACTCTTGGAGGAGTTGTGGTCTACATCTTGGTGATTATCTGGAGTAGATTCTGCCAGCTTACCATCAACAGTCATTGTTGATTTACTGTGAGTAGCAAGTCTATTTCCGTTCTTACTTGCTAGGTCACTCGTTTCTGATTTACGTTGATCAGAAATTGGGTTTGCTGTAAAACAGTTATAAACTATTCGTATTCTCCATATTCTCACAGACACATACTCTTCATACCTCTCAAGAACACAATCTCTTGTATCTAGTTCCTATTTCTACCTAGATATAGATATTGTCAGTGTGTATCATATACACACATTGTAATTTGACATTCATATATAATTTAGTGTAGGTGAGCCTCATAGCTTACCATTAAACTTGAAATCATGTCTATTCTCTGTCTATCTCTCATTCATCTATTTTTGAGTCTTGGGTGCATATGTTAAGGTTCATCTGTTGGAAGATCTTGTAAACTTGGGATATATTGTTATTGTGGCCCACTCCCACTTCCAACATATGGTATTCAGACCTTAGAATACCAAAAGACTCCAAGTAACCAAGCACTTTCTTCAAGCAAAGCTTCTTTCTAGGTGCTTCTTTACTTGAGCTACAAGATTCTCTATAATCTACTTGAGATCCAACAACTTCAAACTCTTTCATCCGTGGTGCAAATAATGTAGAAAAAATACACCCTCACCTTTCCTTCAAGCATCTAAAAAGAAAAAATAAATAAATACACCTTCAATATATATGGTTAAAAAAAGGAACATGTCTTAGAAAAGAAACCTTTCTCGCTTAAGTTAACGGATGTTGGATGCCAATTTGGAAAGCCCTATGAGTAGAAAACGAATTCAGGAAAATATGCGTGCAAAAGAATTTGTTTAATCTTTGGAAAAGCTTAATACTATTACTTTTTAGAGTTCATTCATGTCTAGATGCGCACATAGATACATACGTACGTACTTATATAAATATTATATATATATATATATATATGTATAATATATATATATATATATATATATATATATATATATATATATATATATATATATATATATATATATATATATATATATATATATATATATATATATATATATATGTGATGGGGGAAGATTCTAACACCCCAATGCAGTTATGAAAGATGGTTGCCCTTCACCAAGCCCACACAATGATATATTTTATCTAGATTATTCTCTACAACTACGCAATGAATCAAAATGAAGCTCTAGATGCTTAACAAAGAACTTGTGGTCTATCCAAGAAGCTTTGAATAAATCCAAGACTTTCGCATTAAGAAGGCAGAGGAAAAGAGTGGCTCTTTGAAAAGTGGTAAGAGCAAGGAGTTTGCCAACACTGCCCAAACTAAGCTTGACTTGTTTGTTACAGAAGAGGAAATGTGTTCCTCAGTTGAAGATTCAGCTATACATGACTCGTGGTTATTGGGAAGTGGTGCCTCTCATCACGTGACAAGCAGAAAAGACCTTTAGAGTTCCCTACAACCTCAAGAGGAACCCATCATGGTAAAGGTAGGCAACAATGCAAGATGTCTTGTTAAGGGAAAAGGTACACTGTCTTTCATTAACCTTAACAAGGACATTAGAAAGCTTTCAAACGTTTTGTATGTTCACAAATCAAATGAAATTTACTTTCAATAGCTACTATAACTGATCAAGGTCATCAAATGTCTTTTAGCAAGACAAGAGCCGAGATTCTAGACCAAAACAACAATGTTTTTGGGACCAGAATTAGGAGGAACAACTTGAATCATTTTTCTACTCTTACAACCAAGACAATTGTGGGCACAAGTAAGCTTTGGCATGAGAGATTTTGCCACATCGGGTACCCAGTACAAAAAGAGATGCACTAGAAAGTAATTGTTGCTCACCTGCCTTCGATTGCAGAGATGAAAAAACCATGTGAAGCTTGCATGATGGGCAAGCAGCAAAGGAATGCATTTCCACAAGTAAGCAAGAATAGATCAAACGGTCCTCTAGAGTTGGTGCATGCTCACTTGTGCAAAAGAATTCCTACACAAGCCTTGGGAGGATCTTCCTACTTCATGTTTCGACGAGTATAGCAAGAAGATGTGGGTGTATTTTCTTTCTGATAAGGCTCAAGAATTGGTGAGTTTTAAGAATGGCTTTAGCTTGTCAAGACTAAAACTGGGAAGAAGATGAAGAAGTGCAGGATGGATGGTGGTGGTGAGTTCACGTCAATAGAGTTTGATGATTTCTGCAAGGGTAGAGGAATCAAGCATGAACTCAAAGTGATGCATAGCCCTCAACAAAACGGTGTTGTGAATGTCGAACTCGAACCATCATGGAGATTGCAAGGTGCATGTTGAAGAAGAAAGGATTGCCCAATCATTTTTGGGTAGAGGCTATCAACATTACACACTCCCACCCCACGATGAGCATGAAACAGTTGATTGGGAGAAGTTGGAAGCCAATTTAGCATGAGGCCTCAAAGTCACCAAACAAACCCTTGCCAATGATCTCTTGCAAAATAACATCATGCATGCCCTACAACAAGGATTTGTTGGGGACGATAGATGCGAGAGGGAGGGGGTGTTATCAATGCAATTGATAGTAGCTATAGACATTGGTGCAGAGGAAGCATGTAAAAGGGAATGCATGAAGATCATGGGGGGGCAAATTCATTCTTTTTCAAAACAAGTTACTTCATTATAAGTAACCAAACTCTAACAATGATTTTAATCACTCATGTAACATATGTAATATAGAAAATCCCAATGTTTCATGAGCCACTCCATTTGGTGCAAGCCGAGGAGTACTCAAGTTTGAGGAGCCTAGATAGAATAATCACAAAAAATTTCCTAATTTTTGGACTTCATTTGGACCTACGAATGAGCCTTAGGACATATTTTTCAACTAGGCCGGACACTAGGTTTAAAACTGGTCAAACCTAGTCAAAAAACTATAAAAAGAGCTAGAGAGTTCATTTTTTAGATTAGCTTGAGGATTGTTAGTAGAGAGAGTAAAGAGTATTGTAAGAGCTATTTTTGGAGTAATACAAGTGTGATTCACCCCTTCTATCATATCTATTGGTGTAAATGCCAAGCCTTCACACTTGGCTAGGCATTGAAGAAGCTATGTGCAAACACTTGATGAGTCACATGACCCATTTCTTGTAATTTTGAGATCATTTACTATTTGTAAATGGTTAAATCATTAACAATCTTGTAATGCCACTAAAATCGTGGAGTTGGAGAATAATATGTTACGAGTTCTCATGAGAGAATATCTCCTCATTTAGAGGAACACTTTTAGGTGGAGCTCTATTTGAATTTCAAATTCAAATTGAAGAAAGTCACTATAAAAAAAGCTTGTAGTCTCGTGGCCATTAGTGCCCCATTACTTAGCCCATTGTTGATCATTTGTTGAAGTTGAGAGGCTTACACTAAAGCCTACTCTTATCACCATAATTGGGCATCATATTCATGCCAATGATTATGTACAACATTGTTATATAATGCACTATATAATTGATCATGATCATCTTCTTCTCTGCTATGTCTACTCTAAACAGTGAACTTATGATGCTCATATCTTAGTGACTTGTTATCCATTTTTCCTATTCCATAGCTTCTTGGAACCAGTGCAAAGTCTACTACAATTTATCAAAGTTTCAAAGGAATTTCTTTAGACAATTGGGAGAAAATTGCCTCGAAGTACTCACAGGTCATTCCCTACACATTCCCTAAAAATTCGGGTCTAAGCATCTACTTGCTAAAGTCATTGCTCAATGTATAGTCTATCATTGTAATTGATTCTACTTGGAATCATTAGCTCTCTAAGCTAATTTGATTCAACCAAAAGGAATTTTCCTAATTGCTACTGTACTATGAACACTGAGCAAAATATCTAGCAGGTGACAAGTCCAAAATAGCAAGTTTTTTGGTCACAAGCTAGTTGCAAAGTCATCTGTTTTAATCTAATTGTTTGAAGCATCATCTCCAAAGTACATAGGCACCCCTTTAGTGTCATTATCAAGCTAAAGGAGCCTAATATCCAACTTTGAGGTGAAAGAGGGCAGGTACAAAGTAGGGATTAGCAGTACCAACGCATTCTCTTGTGGTATCCATCCATCTGTCCCAACAATGGTATCAGAGAAAATTGAGGTAAAATGGGAGATGGTTTCCCTTCATTTATTGAAAAATTGGACAGGAACAACTACCAAGCATGGTCCTTGAGGATGAAGATATATTTACAAGGAAGGAGTCTCTATGGATACATATCATGAGATGAGGAGATGCCCATTTTTAGAAGCAAAGGGCAACCTACAAAAGAGGAGCTTGAAAGACTCAACTCATGGTGTGCCAAAGATGCATTAGCAAGTTCATATCTACTTAACTCTATCTCTGACTTCCTTCTTCCACACATTAGGAATTGTAAAAAATCCCAAGAGACTTTGGATACATTGTATTCATACTTTTCTTCCAATACAAGAGCTAGGAAGAATCAGTTGTGGATTGAGTTTACCACTCAAAGGAAGCAACCCAAGCAAAGTGTTTCAGAATATGTAACCAAAGTCAAAGATGTGGCTGATCAATTGGCAAGCATAGGAGAGGAGATTGAAGAGGAGCAAATAGTGAGACAAGTAATCAATGGCATCAAGGAAGATGACAAATGGGAAGCTTTCACAACTGCCATGGACTTATACATGGATATGCAGATTCTAGATCTTACCACACTCATGGGACAACTCTTTACCCATGAAGCCAAGCTCAACAAAAATGGAGAACCATCATGAGGTAACAACTCTTTTGCCCTATACACAGATAAAGGAAAGTCTAAAGAGAAAGGGAAAAGCAAAAAGAATGAAGATGAAGGTACTACGTCTCAAGCTAACTATGCAAGGAAAGGTAAGAACTCAAGAGGAAGAGGTAGAGGAGGTAAGCAAGGTAGGGGGAGACCTTTCAACTCCTCCCCATGCAACATATGTTGATTGCCTAATCACACTACAGATGAGTGCTATAGGAACTACAAGAATCAAAGAGGAAGAGGATATCAAAGAGGTGGCTACTCGCAATCAAGAGGAAGATTCAACCATACTCAAGGCTACAATCATGGCTACAACAACAACCATAACAACAACTACAACAACAACTACCAAGGAGGTTACAAATCAAGGAAGATTTCAACAATTACATAGAGGATCAAGAGGATTCCCTTTTGATTATGAACATGACTTCAAAGGAAGGTATGAATGATGAACACCTCTTTTATATTGATTCAGGTTGTTCAAACCATGTGGTAGGCAATGTAGCTCTTCTCTCTGCCAAGAATTTGATGAGTGTTGGATAGATTGTGGAAAAGGGTTTGTAGGTTAGGTTCAACAAATATGGAGAATTTGGGGAGGATCCCCAACATGGATTCAAGAGAATTTCCAAGGGAGAACAAATAGGTAGACTATTTACATTTGAACTTGAGGACACTAGAAATATTGCACTTTACAATTACAAGGATCAAACATGATCAAAGCTTGAGATTTGGAATAAAAGATTAGGGCATATTGGTGAGAGAACCTTAAAGCAAATATGTAGAGATCAATGTGTGCTTGGGATACCTAATGTATCCAAGCAACACATGATCTATAAATATGGTGCATGTCAATTTGGCAAAGCACACAAGTTACCCTTCACAAAGAAAGGCTACATGCATGAGGATTACTTGGAACTTGTCCACACAAATGTGTGGGTACAAGTAAGGACCCTTCACTTTTTGGTTCAAGGTATTATGTATCTTTCATTGATGATTTCAGTAGGTGGACTATCTTGTATTTTATGAAGCACAAAGATGAAGTTTCCAGTTGCTTTAAGAAGTATCTTGCACTTGTCGAAAATCAAACAGGAAAGAGTCTAAAGAGGCTAAGGTCAAACGGAGGAGGTGAGTACTTCTCAAATGAATTTGACGCATTATTGCAGGATAGAGGAATTAAAAGAGAGATTACAACAAGGTAGACCCCTGAGCAAAATGGGGTAGCAGAGAGGAGAAATAGGTTGATTGTTGAAACAACTAGATCAATGCTTAATGGTAAAAAGGTTACCTAATTACTTGTGGGCAGAGAGTGTATCTACTGCCACTTATCTCATTAACAGGTTTCCATCCAAATCACTTGATGGGATGACCCCATATGAAGCATGGCATGGTAGGACGCCATCACTTGATCATTGCACAATCTTTGGATGTGTTGCTTATATGCATGTTCCATCCAAATCAGAGATAAGCTGGACCCTAAGGTAGAGAAGTGCATCTTCATAGGGTATGATTTAAATCAGGAAGGATACAGGTTCTATAATCCATCCAACAAAGGATTTATGGTCAATAGAGATGTTTTGTTTGATGAGAATGATTCTTGGTTTGAAAGTGAATGCAGGAAGGTCAAGTTGCCATATGACTTGGAAGAGGAGTTTCCAAGCCTCACCAAGGAGGAGCCAAGACGAATTAAAGACATCAAATCAGATGACATGATCCATCTAGAAGAATTCAAGGCATGGAAATCAAAGGCCAAGGCCAAGATGAAGAGGTTGGAAGACTTACCTGAATCATCCAACCAAGCTCTAAGGAGATCACAAAGAGAAAGCAAGAAACCAATCAAATATGGGTATGACACTTCTTTAGTTACTAAACACTCCATTTATCTTGCTAAGGATTCATCATTTGAAGAACCTACTTCATATGAAGATGCAAAGACCAAGGCAAAATTGAAGAAAGCTATGGATGAAGAAATAGAATCACTCAAGGAGAATGATACTTGGGAGCTAGTACCAAAGAAGGCATCAATGAAGGTAGTTGGTTCTAGATGGATTTACAAAATCAAGAGAAACTCAGATGGATCCATAAACAGGTATAAAGCTAGACTTGTGGCTAAGGGTTTTGCACAAACCCAAGGAGTTGATTATGAAGAGACTTTCTCACTTGTGGCCAAAATGCCAACCATCAGAGTATTGGTAAGTGTGGCTGCATCAAGGAATTGGAATATGTATTAATTGGATGTAAAACATGCTTTTCTCAATGGATGGATTTCAAAGGAGGTTTACATGGCTCAACCTCCTGGCTATGAAGACCCAAGCAAGGTAAATTATGTGTGCAAACTGAACAAATATCTTTATGGATTGAAGCAGGCACCTAGGGCATGGAACCATAGGTTAATTACCTATCTTCAAGATCAAGGATTCATGATGAGCAAAGCAGATACTTCTCTATTTGTGAAGAGAAGTAATTCAGAGGTGATATACCTATGTGTGTATGTTGATGATATCATACTTACAGGTAGTGATGCCAATGGCATCAAACAAATTAAGAACTTAATGATGTAGGAGTGCAAAATCAGGGATCTAGGGTCACTAAAGTATTTTCTCGGACTTGAATTGGTGTATACAAATTATGGAGTTTATATTACTCAAAGAAAGTATGTGCAGGACATGTTGAAGAAGTTCCACTTGGAGAATGCCAAGATAGCTAGCACTTCTATGGAGGTAAATAAAAAATTGAGTGCTCATGAAGGTGATTTGCTTGAAGACATTGCAGGATATGAAAGCATAGTAGGATGCCTAAACTATGCAACATTAACAAGAATTGATATTGCTTATGGAGTAAGTGTCTTAAGTCAATTCATCCACAAACCTAGAGCACCTCACTTGGAAGCTGCCAAGAGGATTTTGAAGTACCTCAAGGGTACTCAAAATCAAGGTTTATACTTTCCATACACATCAAATGGACATCAAACTTTACTCAGATGTAGATTGTGCAGGTTGTAAGGATGACATGAGGAGTACTTCTGGTTATCTCTCTTTTGTAGTGATAAGTCCATTTCATGGTCTTCAAAGAAGCAACCTACTATTGCTTTATCTTCAACAGAGGCTGAATATAGGGGATTAGCCAATGCCACTCAAGAAGCCATATGGATTAGATTGCTATGTACGGATTTGGAACTATACTCTAACTCACCAATGATCTTTGGTGAAAATACAAGCTCTTTGCATCTTGCAACAAATCCCATCTATCATGCAAGAACCAAGCATATAGAAGTTCACTATCATTATGTGAGAGAGAAGCTATTGAGCAAGGAGATTCAACTTGCATATGTATCCACAAATATGCAATGTGCAGATTCATTGACCAAAGCACTTGATGGTACTAAACTTTGCAGGTTTAAAGCTGTGATTGGATTGCAAGACATTCAAGAGGATTGATAAAGAAGAAAAAGCCAAGGTGTTTGGCTTGACAGGGAGCTGTTGGTGTAAATGCCAAGCCTTCACACTTGGCTAGGCATTGAAGAAGCTATGTGCAAACATTTGATGAGTCACATGACCCATTGCTTGTAATTTTGAGATCATTTACTATTTGTAAATGGTTAAACCATTAAGAATCTTGTAATGCCACTAAACTCATGGAGTTGGAGAATAATATATTACGACTTCTCATGCGAGAATATCTCCTCATTTAGAGGAACTTTTTTAGCTGGAACTCTATTTGAATTTCAAATTCAAATTGAAGAAAGTCACTATAAAAGAAGCTTGTAGTCTCGCGGCCATTAGTGCCCCATTACTGAGCCCATTGTTGATTATTTGTCGAAATTGAGAGGCTTACATTATAGCCTAATCTTATCACCATCATTGGAAATCATATTCATGCCAATGATTATGTACAACATTGTTATATAATACACTACATCATTGATCATGATCATCTTCTTCTCTGCTATGTCTACTCAAAATAGTGAACTTGTGATGTTGATATCTCAGTGAGTTGTTATCCATTTTTCATGTTCCATAGCTTGTTGGAACCAATGCAACGTCTGATACAATCTATCAAAGTTTCAAAGGATTTATGTTAGCCAATTGGGAGAAAATTGCCTCGAAGTACTCATTGGTCATTCTTTGCACATTCCCTAAAACTTTGGGGGTAATCATCTACTTGTTAAAGTCATTGCTCAGTGTATAGTCAATTATTTTAAGTGACTCCACTTGGAATCATTATCTCTTTAAGCTAATTTGATTCAACCAAAAGGATGTTTCCTAATTGCTACTGTACTATGAGCATTGAGCAAAATATCTAGCAAGTGTCAAGACCAAAATAGCAAGTTTTTTGGTCACAAACTAGTTACAAAGTTATCTATTTTAATCTAATTGTTTGAAGCATCATCTCCAAAGTACATAGGCACTCATTTAGTGTCATTAGCAAGATAAAAGAGCCTACTGTCCAACTTTGAGGTGAAAGAGGCAGGTACAAAGCAGGGATTATCAGTACCAACTCATTCTCTTGTGGTATCCAACCATCTCTCCCAACAATATCTCCTCTTTTATCTACCTTGCATGTGTGTGTATGTGTGTGTGCATTTATGTGCTTCTCACCTTCACCTCACATGCATCACTCATGCACGATCTTCATATCACCTTAACTCTTTCATGGAATGGCAATTAAGGACATGGAGCTTCTTGACGTGGTACTTGCCATTGTCCAAAACAACACCCCACTATCAAAGTACCAAACATTTGATTCTACTATAGACATACATTGCTCATGAGAATATGGTTCATAGTTGCAAACACATTTTGAACAAGATTAGAAAACTCTATTTTAGGTGTAGAGTGCTCTCCAACAACTATTCTACCTCTTTCTTTGGCTCTTTTGTACTTGTCATCTTTGTCTTCCTTCTTCAATTGTGTTGTATTAGTGATTTTTTGCTTACTAGTAGATTTGCTCCATTTACCTTTGGCCTTCTGACTAGCTAAGAAATCTTGATCTACAACACATATGATTAATCTCTTCTATTTGGACCGATTTTCTTGCAACAAAAGAGATAATAACTCCACAAATGTTAAGGCATTTGGACTACCTTTCATCATCAATAGAAGAGTAGAAGAAGAAATCTGATATGAATCTTCAAGACCGTCAAGAACATTTTGCAAAAGTGACATATCTAACAAGATTTCATTAGTAGAAATCAATTTCTCTTTCAAATGCTTGATCTTTGTAAAAACAATTGTCCAAAGAATTTTCTTCATTCATAAGCTCACTCTCTAACTATTTTCAAAGTTAAGCAACACGAGCCTCACTTTTCGCTTAGTATAAAGCTGTAAGTGTATCCCAAGCATGCTCGCCAATTTGTGTTCGATTTTAAAATTGTGATCGGAGAGGTGTTGGTGATGCCTTGCATGAAGTGATGACTTGCTTTGATACCAATTTTTGGAGTTGGAAGTCTGCAAAAGAACACAAAGAACAAAATGAAGAAGAAGATGCTTGGAGAACATCACAACACAGAATGTATTACCAAGTGAATGTACAAAGATAAATGACCTATTAGGGTTATAGGCATATGTACAAGCTATGGGAAAAGACATCCTATAGAGGGAAAAAACTGCATGGTGGACCTAATTGTGTTCACAAACATCACTACCAAAATATATCAACAAGAGGAGCCACTTCATAGCATTAAAGGTACTTTCCATGCATTACCTGCAAGTATTGGTGCACAAGTCTTTCCACAAGTACCTCGAGCTCAACTTTTTTATGATAGAGTTTTCTTTTTCACATATACATATTTCATACCCTTTATAGGGAGTGGTTTTGGAAGGTTGGAGAGAATTGAAGTATGTAAAATAGGTGGAACATGTATATGATTTTGATATTTGAAACATCATACTTCATTCTATATTAGGTTCTATTATGATTGTTGGATGTGCAAAGTTGGTCAATGGATACCAATACAAAGTTCTAAGGGATCTTTAGTTTCATTTGAGATTAAACTTAAATTACCCAACAATGAAATCAAAACTATTTTAGTGAATCATCATTGAGCCTTGGCTAATGTGAGAGAACTTGGGGATTATGGGCTTTGGGGGAATAACTCAATCCAAATTCGTCATACAAGGGCATATAGTGAGAAATTTATTGTGCTTTTGTATAAGTAATTTTGCCATTATTGTTGTACAGGTTGGAAGGAGATTGAAAGATAAAATGAATCGCCCTATAACTAGGAGTAAAGATGGAATTGAATGCTCAATCTCATAGCTCTTTTTCAACCTAATGATTGTAGTGCAGATTGTCACTTTTTTGTCCTAGTGCTTCTACCTAATGGTGTTTTTCACTTTCAAGAAACTTTACTTGCAAAAAATAGAAGTAATATATGATAGAGACTTTATATACATTCTTATTTGGAATGGTAATTTTAGAAGTTTGAGATTGTCAAAACTCTATGTTTATTGCTTTACAATTGTTCATGTTGTTTTTCATGATTTTATGTTTAAGCATTTGCCTGAATGCAAAAATCTTGATATTTTTTGGTGTTCTCTGCATTATTTTATCTATAAATAATCATTTTTTTCACTTTCACTACTTTATTTATAACTTTCAAAAGGGGTTTCCACTCCGTTTAAAAACATAAAACTACTACAAAAACAAGTTCTATGTTCTCACTCTCTCACATTTGCATTCACAAAGAGCTAGAGATCCTCTTAAGGCCATATAATACTACACCCACATGCAATGGCTGCATCCACATCTGCCCCGAAACATTTCCATATCTAGCTCTCATAGAGAGGGTTCCAAGGGCTCCAAGTTATGGAGCAGATGCTCTTTTGAAGTATTTCCTTCATTTTATTTGTCCATAAAACCATGTGGAACTTCCCTACTTATTTTATCACTCTCTTCTAATAGTTTGAGAGACTCTATTTTTAATTCTTTTTTGTCATCCAGAAAGTAACAAGATGGGGTAGGTCCATGGGTGTAGGGTCAGGATCCTTATTGATGATAAGGATTGTTGTATCCATTTAAGCTAGATTTTTCTTACACATCTTCCTCTTCTTATTTTAAGGCTCAATTATTAGCATTGTGTCATCTAACAAGTGCCTTGCATCCTTAGCAATAGTCATGGAACAATTAAAATGCTTTGGAAAGGCTCATCTCCTTCATGGATATAAAAAAGTATTCCACATGGGATCCATTTTACCTCATATGGTGGAATATCAATGAAGTACCATAGTATAAAAAACTCCAAATAATCAATAATCTCCTTGAACACATCAGAGTTCATGGTAAGTGTCCCTTTGAGATTAGGGGTTCCAAATTTGTATGAACTTTGTAGTTTGTTTTATCCAAGAACTCCATGAGAAACATACATCTGCTGCACTTTCTAATCCTCTAATGTGTGGTAGAAGATAATCGTTTACATCCATGTAAATGATGCTCCTAGCCTGAGCATCTTTCTTCATCCAATTCTTCAATTCTGCAAGTTCTTCTCTTGTTGGAACACTTGGATCCTTAAACTCAGGCTTTTCTTCTTCTCCTATGATAAATGCTATCAAATCTTTACTCATCAAATGTGGTTCCATCCTCATAGACCATGTTGGATAGTTCTCTCTATCTAGCTTGTCAATTTGCAAGCTTTCTCCCATCTCTTGACTTTTATATCTGCAATTACTAAGATTTATGAAGATATAATGTACCTTTGATATGAAGCTTCAATCTTTCTTCATCCTTGAACTCGTGCTTTGTACTTCTTCAGGTTTTCTTCAATACTTTACCCTTTGCACCTTCAATTCACAAGATCTTTGATATCTGCAATAGTCGGGGTTCTTCTTGCTTCTTCTTCACCTTGATTTGATCTTTCTGCTCTGATACCACTACTGTAGACCATTAATTCTCCAAATGTCTAATCTATCTCGATTTACGAACTCCTCTATATCAAGAATAAACCAAACTTTACACAAACTTTACATTATCTTTCAAGTTCATTAAGAAATACTTCTCTGTGTGAAGTTTTCTTCAGCTTCAACAAGTCTGCTTCAGGATAGACTTCAATCTCTACATATGAATTCGATTTTAATAATTCAAATGATACACACATATTCATACTACCTTTGCGCAATCATAATGACCATTAGTTCTCCAAAAGAACCATTAGATCTTTGATTTAATCACTTAGATCAAACATATGTTAGAAACTGCCTTCCAAAACTAACGACTTTGACATGGTCAACTTCTTAAGCTCATTTCTCTCAAAGTATAACCCCTTTTGCTAAATGGTTTTAGCCAAAGCTTCCTTATATTGGAACTTAAATTTTGAATGCTCAAACATAAAAAACTTTACACTAAGCACTGAGATTGAAGCAAAACTTTGAGCAACACAATGCACGATTCTAAGAACTTCACTTGCAGACTCCTACATATGAATGTTCCAACTTTTCATACACACAATCTGAAGAGAATTAGATAATCAAACTTTAGTCATAGCCTCATTAGCTTCTGAGTTAAATGTGTACAAAAGATTTCCTGATCCACATGATTAGACTGAGAGAATTCTAAGATAGATTAGTGGCCAATCTAATGAGAAAACTCTCTACACACTTATCACTAAGGAACTTGAATTCTATTAACTATATTCTCATATTTTCTTCATCTTTTCATATATTTCACGACTATACATGAGTATATATGTACATATGAGTATGAACCCATGAGTATATCAAAGTATTTTTGAAGTATTTTCCAAAGCTAATGTACATAAATATATTGAACATTTCTTCCTGAATCTTCACTTGACTGCATGCCTTAAGCTTGATTCTTTTCTTCACTTCTTCATTCCTAGGCTTCATGTAATCATGCATTGATGATTGTCTTGTTCCAACAAGTAAGAGGAAAGAATGGAGAGAAGCCATGTAGGAAGAAGTAGAAGCACTTCAGGAAAACGAGACTTGGGATCTAGTTCCCAAGAAGTCAAGCATGAAGGTAATAGGATCCAGGTGGATATATAAAATAAAAAAGAACAACAGATGGTTCTATAAACAGGTACAAGGCAAGACTAGTGGAAAGGGGGTTCGCACAAACCCATGGAGTAGACTATGAAGAAACATTTTCACCTGTGGAAAAGATAACAACAATTAGGGTTTTAGTAAGTAGTGATGCCTCTAAGAACTGGAATCTATATCAATTAGATGTAAAGAAATGGATGGATATCAAAAGAAGTGTACATGGCACAACCACCAAGATTTGAAGATAAAGATAAATCAAGTTTTTTATGCAAGCTAAGGAAGGGCACTCTATGGCCTAAAGCAAGCTCCTAGAGCTTGTAACCATAGGCTTGTTAATTATTTGTAGGATCAAAGTTTTGTGGCTAGCAAGGGAGACTCTTCTTTATTTATAAAGAAGAACAACTTTGAAGTTATCTACTTATGTGTCTATGTGGATGACATTATCATTATAGGGAATGATGCTAATGGAATCAAGCAGGTTAACACTCAACTAATGAAAGAATTTAAAATCAATGATCTTGGTTTGTTAACATACTTTCTTGGCTTAAAGCTTGTGTACATAGATTCTGGTATATTTATTACTCAGAGAAAGTATATACATGATATGTTGGTAAAGTTCAAGATGGAGAATACCACAATTGCAGGTACACCCATGGAACTCAACCATAAGCTTAGTTCTCATGAAGGAGAACTTCTTGAGGATGTTATAGGTTACCAAAAGCTTGTAGGGAGCCTCAATTGTGCTACCGTAACAAGAGTAGACATTGCTTATGGAGTAAGTACATTGACTTAGTTTATGCATGAACCAAGGAAGCCTCACATGGAAGCTACAAAAATGGTGCTTAAGTATCTAAAGGGTACCATGAATGAAGGGTTGTTTTATCCCTTCTCTTCTGACTTAGACATAAAGATGTACTTTGATGCAGATTGGGGTGGCTCCAAGGATGATAGGAGGAGCACCTCAGGGTACCTATCTTTTGCAGGTTCAAAGCTTATATCATGGTCATCTAAGAAGCAACCAACTATGGCCTTATCATCTACAGAAGAAGAATATAGAGGTTTGGCAAATGCAACTCAAGAAGCTATGTGGCTCAAGCAACTCTATGCAGATTTGGGGTTACACTCTTATACTCAATAATCTTTGGAGACAATATTAGCTCACTTCATTTGGCTTCTAATCCTATATATCATGCAAGGACTAAGCACATTGAAGTGCACTATCATTATGTAAGGGAGAAATTACTTAGCATGGATATTCAACTATCCTATGCATCAATTCATTTACAATGTGCATATATATACTCACAAAGTCTTTGGATGGAACCAAGATGAATAGATTGAAGTTGATGATTCGTTTGCAGGAAATCAAGGAGGAATGAAGATCAAGCATGTTAGGCTTGAGGGGGAGCTGTTGGTGCAATAGAAACCAAGTCCACATACTTGTTTTATTGGCATAACCCATATGAGCCTCTATATGATCAACCTCTTGTAAAATTTATCTTTAAAAGTGTTTTACAACCATGTGGAGTTAGGAAGCTTCAAATCATGATTCATTTGGTTGTTGATTGATGAGAGAATATATCCCATACTTTAGGAATAACTTTTAGGTGAACTTTTTGAATTTGAATTCAAACATTGTCTCCAAACACAGATATAAAAAGAGGATCAAATGACCTGCATGTAATATCAACTCCATGAGATCATTGTGAAGGGGGTCTATTGTGAATTAAGAGCTCATTCACCTCTCACACATTGAGAAATATTTGATTGCCAATGACAGTGTATTTGTATAAGATTTAATATACATGTTATCATTACATTCTCATTTCACTTCTCTGTTATGACTACATTAGAACAATAATTTTCTAAGAGCTTGTTCTCAGTGTGTGATGGATCATTTCTCATGATTTAAAGCATGTTAGATTCAGCATACTCTCTAGTATATGACTAAAAAGTCTCATTCTCATTGCCTCCTTGAATTGTGAGATATTAACACATCTTTACTCTCTGGTCTATTGACTGATGCACCTCGTTATTGTCGGGAAGGTCTTTTGATTTGCTAAACATCATTCTCAGTGTGTAGTCTATCATTGTTTATGAAATGACTCATGATTGGTAGCTATCTAATCTAGTTAGAGTTTTCTAGAAGGAGTTAAGCTAATTGTTGTTGTGCTCAGAGCACTATTCAAAACATTGAGCAGGTGTAGAGACAAGAATAACAAGTTTTTAGTCTTGGATCATCTTCCTACCTATCTATTTTGATCCATTGATTAGTGGATCATATTCCAAGAATCATATATGATTATTTATGATCATTAGCTAAATAAAGAGGCCCACTCTACTCTCCAGCAATCATCCTTGGTAGGTGTGAAGCAAGATCAAGCAACTCCATTTCATATCTGAAGATTATCCACCATTTCCTCCAACATATGTATATGTGTATATGTGTATGTGGTGTGTATGTATGTGTATGCATGTATGTATGTATGTATATATGTATGTATGTATATATGTATGTATGTATGTATGTATTTATGTATGTATGTATGTATGTATGTATGTATGTATGTATGTGTTGATGCATATGCATGTGCATTGTGTATGCATATGTATGTATGTGTATGTACGTGTATGTGTGTGTGTGTCTCTCTCTCTCTCTCCCTCTCTCTCTCTCTCTCTCTCTCTCTATATATATATATATATATATATATATATATATATATATATATATATACATATATATACATATATATATATGGGTGTATATATATGTGTGTGTATGTATGTACATGTGTGTATGTATATGTCTATGTATGTATGTGCACATGTGTGTATACGTATGTGTATCTATGTGTATGCATGTGTTTGTACGTGTGTGAATGCATGTGTTTGTATGTGTGTGTATGCATGTGTTTGTAAAGTGTGTTTGTGTGTGTATATGTTCATATGTGTGTATGTATGTGCATGTGTGTGTATGTGCATGTGTATGCATGCATGTGTGTCTGTATGTATGCATATGTGTGTATGTATGCATATGCGTGTATGTATGCATGTGAGTGTATGTGTGCGTGTGTCTATGTGTCTTTATGTATGCATAAGTATCTGTATGTGTATGTTTATATGTGTATATGTGTGTAAGTATCTATGTAAGTATGTGCTTGTGTTTATGTATGCATACATATGCATGTGTGTGTACGAATGCATGTGAGTATGTATGCACGTGTTTGTATATATGCACATGTGTATGTATGTATATGTCTATGTATGTATGTGCATGTGTGTTGTGTGTATACATGTGTATGCATAAGTTTGTATGTGTGTGCATGCATATGTTTGTATGTGTGTGTGTATGCATGTGTTTGTATAGTGCATTTGTGTGTGTATATGTGCATATGTGTGTATGTATGTGCATGTGTGTGTATACATATGTCTATGTATGTATGCATATGCATGTGTGTATGTATGCATGTGAGTGTATGTGTGTGTGTGTGTGTCTATTTGTGTGTAGGTATATGTGCAAGTATCTATATGTGTATGTGTGTGTATGCATATGTGTGCATTTATGTGTGTGTATATGTATGTATGTGTGTGTATACATATGTATGTATGTCTGTATGTATGTGCATGTGTGTGTATGCATGTCTATGTATGTATGCATGTGTGTGTATGTATGCATGTGCGTGTATGTGTGCGTAAATGTGCGTATGTGTGTGTATGTATGTATGCATATGCATGTGTGTGTATGTATGCATATGCGTGTATGTATGCATATGCATCTGTGTGTATGTATGCATATGCGTGTATGTATGCATGTGAGTGTATGTGTGTGTGTGTGTCTATGTGTGTGTATGTATGTATAAGTATTTGTATGTGTATGTGTATACATATATATGCATGTCTATGTTTGTGTATGTATGTGCACTTATCTATATGTGCATGTGTGTGTCTATGTGTAATGCAAAAAATAGCCAATAGTTAGTTCATAGATGTGTTTGATACACTCATGCCTTTATTCCAAAGTGGTATGCTTGACTATGGCCATGTAGATCAACCAACTGAGGCTCAAAGGGCTGAAAAACTCCAACAAAATAGAGCTAGAAATGCAAAGAATTTCTAGCCAAACATAGTTTGAACTGCTAGAAATTTCCAACCACATATGGCTGAACATTTGTGATAAAATATGCCTGAAAATGAGCATGAAATGCAGTCCACACATGATATACATGTTGATGATGTGTTACATAATGAGTGAATGTATATGAAGGGTGCAAAAACTATGCCAAAGTGGCTGAAACTTTGTGACAAAATATGCCTAAAAATGAGCATGAAGTTCATCCCACACATGATATACACATTGCTGATGCATTACATAATGAAGGACTGTCTATCAAGAGTGCAAAAACTATGCCAAAGTGGTTGAAACAAACTTTGTAGGACAACAAATTGAGTGCAACTTTACCTCGTAGAACAAGATCAAGGTCTTGGCACACATCAAGTAATTTTGTGGATTATTCCCTTATTGCAAAAGCATGTAATGAAGAGCCACTTAGTTTTGAAGATGAATGTGACAATCCACAATGGATGAGTGCTATGCAATAAAAAATGAATTCCATACATAGGAATGGCACTTGAGAGTTATGTGAATTGCCAAAAGGAAAAAAATGTAATTGGTACAAATGGGTTTACAAGACTAAGAGAAAGTCAGATGGTAGCATTGATCATTACAAAGCTAGATTGGTTGCCAAAGAATATGTGCAACAATATGGCATTAACTATGACGAACATTTTGCAACTATTTCACACATGACTACCATTTGTACCATGGTTGCATTAGCTGCCCAACAAGGTAAGAAAGTACATCATTTGGACATAAAAACAGCTTTCTTGAATGGTGATTTACAAGAAGAGGATTATGTGAACCAACTTCTTGGATTTTCCATGAGTTGGCAAAAGCATATGTTTTTTCGCTTCCATAAAGCCTTGTATGGTCTCAAGCAAGCACCATGTGCATGGTATGACAAAATCCATAAGCACTTGCATCCAAAGGGTTCTCGAAGGCCTTATCCATTTGTGCTTGGCCCACATTGTTGATCACTACAAAGGGGACATCCCCCACCACATCTTGCAAAAAAAGCGGGGCCCCCCAAAGGTCAGCCATAACAATCAATTTGACACACTCGTTCTAACTGAGCTAATTTGACCAAATTTGAAATAGCAATTATCCCAAAGCAAAACTCGACTTAAAGATCTTGCTTCATCCCATCAGGATAAGGGCCATGTGGCACACGATGTCACGATAAACACAAGATTTGCATAAGACCCCTGGCCATAGATGGCTAGACCCTGAAGGTGGAAATTATCTTTGTAATCACGGAGAAGAAGAAGGCAATGGAGCGATGGAATGAAGCCTTTTTTCAATTTGCCATGATCTAAAAGCATGGAGAAGAAGAAGATGACAGAGCTATGGCATCTATCAATTCCCCTCACTCAATTGTACCTAATTTGGAGATTTTATGATGTAATTGTACTTGTATTGATCCCCTCACTCAATGGTTACCTCACGCATGCAGTAATATTCAAGAACTCCCTATCTTGAGTGCGTTCCTTGTTCTTTCCAACCCCCAAGTTCACTTAAAATACTAAGAAACACATATGATCCTCGCTTGTGCATTAGGTGTTTTTTTTCTATAGATCAACACCTTGAGTAGTCGACTACCTCATATACTTACACTCTTTTAACTTTTTCAATTCAAATCACTTGTTATATCATTGCTTTCAGCCAAGGGTGCCTTCAACTCTTTCTTAAAGTCTCCCCAAATGTATAACTATAAAATGTGCATGCCCTGGTCGTCATATAAAATGTTCTAACACCCACTTGACACACCGAGCTACTCATCTTCATATCCATGTAAATTGTGATAGCCTTGGAAAGCGGGCTTCGATTGACCTCTAGAGAAATCAATGGATTCAGCACCTCCTTCTCCCTTGCTAAGCTCAATTCACACTTCAATGTCCTCCCTTATCCACACAGTGCAGATCGGGTGCTCTCACAAGACTTTACATCAACTCAAAGTGAAATACATGATGTTGTACAAGTGAACGGGCCTTGCACTCATGGGACCCCCCAAATTTTGTAAATGATGCCACCATGGCAATGAGAACTTGGGAAACCTCTTCTTTTCTTTCCCCAAGTCAATCTTTGTCTGACGGGCCTTTAGGAGAATCATGTTCCTATAGGAACAAATCAACTAGAAGAGCAAGCATTATTGGAAGCGATTAGATGTTCCTTGGCAGTATGGAATGCTATAAGAGGTGAGACCCTCTATAAAATTTGGAAAGAGAGATGTGCTAGCCTTCCTAAAGAATGGTCGATTGAAAAATCTTTTTTTCTTTTAGGCAAAAGAATTTCCATATGTAATAAGCCCCCACTTTTTAGACATCATAGAGTGTTTTTCTTTAAGAGCAACAAGATTAAAAGCACATGGCCCCCCCATGAGGAGAGCAAAGGGTTATCAACCTTCTTTGTAATGTCTTCTAGCAAGATTTAAGCAACCCCTACTTTGTGGCAATCTTTAAGGGTATTGCACTCACTTCTGGAAGATGATTATGGCTCCAAAAAAGCAACTTATGGATATTGATTCATATTGTGTTCATGTATTTTTTCTTGGCTAAATAGCAAGCAGCATGTAGAGATCCTTTCTTCCATCAAACTGGAATACAAGGAAAGTTCATAGAAAGTTTCATGGGTGTTACATGCATTGTCTAAGAAAGTTCATAGACGTAATCATCACATCTTTATACTGGTAAATGAAGAGATTGTGAATTTAGAGTACCATGTAAGAGAGGGTCAATATTTTGAAATGTTATCTAGAGAATTTGGAAACGATCAACTCATTGCACATCTCCAATAGATGCTTGTAGGACCTAAAATACTCAATTCATCATATAAATATGGTAAATAGTGAGAAGGGATGATATTACATTTTAAATGTCCACCTATCACATGTTATTGCACATGTAAGGCAATGCAAGTTAAAGCTAATGGATTTTCAACTTGTAGCCCCATGTTGAGGCTGATATGATTGGCATAAAAAATATGAGCTCAAATTGGAAACTTTGCCTGACAAGGAATGCCTTGTTTGGTTATATCTTCATAAAATCTTTTGGTTTTGTATGGATATTAGTGCACTTACTAGGCGATGGCTGGCCATCCCCTTACTGCAACATAAGGCCACATATCTCAAAGACATTTAAAATAAAATGTTTTCCTAGTGTAGGCACTGAGTTGTGCTAGCATACCTCTACTTTGTATTCCAAATGTAGAGTTGTCTAGCAGCATGGAAGCTCTACTTTGAGACTATATGGGTAGGAAAGACCATTGTTCATGTACTTGTTACTCAGTCTTTGCTATATATCTTCTCTTCTCTTCTATTGTAGTAATTTCTGCTGCATAATTTGTTTCTTACAGGGTGGGCGTTTTGGTTGTTTTTTAGTCGCTATTAATGTGTTTATCACCATTTCTTGTTTAAAATTGGAAATTTTAGATCTTTTTTGAGAAGACATATCTTCAAGCTCTTCAAAACGAACATCTCTTGTGTGTATCCTTAGTCACATGTCATGTAAGGCATCCCCATGAATCTCCTTGAAAAGTAGGATATACATTCATTAAAAGTATAGTGATTTGATTTCAAAAAGGTCAAACTGACAGTTTATATAACTTAAAAGGTTGGTGATGCTGCATTGAAAAAGAGGAACTAAAAGAATAAATATTTTTACAAGTTGGCATGTTGCATGAAAAGAGAAACTGAAAGGCCTCTGTTCAAGATTGTTCAATGCAGAAAGTTTTGCCTGAAATGTAGCAAAATAGACAGTTTTATTTGGTATCATTTAAGTGTGTCTAAATGTAATGGAAATGGGAGAGGGGAGGGGGTTTTTTCTTCATAGGGTTACATACATTTCTTGTATGTTTTGGTATGTGTTTACATCTGCCTGTTTTAGTATGTGTTTATATGTGCATAAAGGTTTCTCTTGAAACTCAATATTAGTGTCTCCAAAGAAGATTCAAGGTTTACTAACAGAGACTCTCTCTCTCTCTCTCTCTCTCTCTCTATATATATATATATATATATATATATATATATATATATATATATATATATATATATATAATTGATTATATATATATTCTCGTTTGTATATGTCTGGCGGACACACACACACACACACACACATATATATATATATATATATATATATATATACACACAAACAAGAGACTTAGGCCTACAATCATATTATCTGTCTGCACACATGTACGCATGCCTAAACACACATATATATAACAAAAATAATATCTCTCTACATGTATGCGCGTTACACACACGCACATATAACAGAAACAAGTATTGTATGCGCGGACAAGAGAGGTTCTATGTCTGTTACGCGTAAGCTCGCTCAAAAATCTAAGGAATTTTAGAGGTGCGAATCTTGTCCTGTTGAGATCCATGACTGAAATATATCTCTGATTATTTATTCTCGCGATTGGAAACTTTGGGCCACCAGTGGCAGGAAGTACTCACTTCATGCAGCTTAGCCAAGATTCTGTACATTGACTTTGCGGAACGTAGCTGAACATGCTGAGGATGATGGGCACGAATGTTATTGAAGTGGCTGGAGTAGCGCAATGCCTCTCACGTGCTTACCCGTGGGATAAGAGCTGATAAGCTACAACCCTCTTGCAGATCTTCATCGATGGAGAGTTGAGCAAAGCCATTTCAGATGCCGCGCAAACGCAGACGATAATCATCGCCCATCTCCTAATTCATCTCCTAATTTGAGATTTTATGATGAGAAAAATTAAGCATTCATAGTGTTCCTTGATGCTATGGCAGCTTGTCCATGTGCACATACAAGTCTATAGTATCTCTAACTCAATGAAAAAGGACTGCTTTTAAGAAGTCCATAGTGTGCTAAAGGCCATCTTCAGAAGCTAGGCCTCGTACATACTTTCTTTGTTAGTATATACCATGGTAGCTAGGCCTCGTACATGAAAAGAAAAAGAAAAAGATAATACAAAAAAAAGGTAGTGTTATCAATCATCTTTTCCTTGATGGCTTCCTCACTTGATGTGTGCTCCCTTACATTTTATGTAGGAGCTGTTGGATGCGTGTAGAAGTGCGGGAGACACACGAGAAGCACACATAAGGAGCACAAATGCAGCAAGACACATGGAGAAGATGATGGTTGGAATAGCTCTCTCTATTGATGATGAATTGAACTGAAGTAAGAGCTGAATAATATCCCTAAGTACAAAGTACCACCACATATGAGAGTATCAAGTATGTGGTAACATGGGGGAAAAAACCTCTAGCCAACACTAGAGTAAAAAGCGCCCATGTATAGGGAAAAGGTTCACATCAAAGCTACTCGAGGAACACATAAGTGTAACAAACCCCCTTGAAGGGAATGATGTGAACACATACAGGGAGTGACAAATCAACCCCCACAAGGTAATAAGCATAAAGCTTTGTGAAAAGCTTCAAAATTTTCGCGTGGAAGAGCTTTGGTGAATATGTCCGCCACATTATCTTGTGTAGGACATATACCAAATCAATATCTCCTGCATGAAGGTGCTCTCTCACATAGTGATAATGCACCTCAATATGTTTGGTTCGTGCATGAAACACTGGGTTTCGTCCAACAACCAAAGCACTTTGACTATCAATGAGAATATGCATAGCAGCATCAATCTCCATGCAAAGATCATCAATAGGCATCTCAGCCATATACACTCCACTGTAGCTGTGAAAACTACCATGTACTCAGCTTCACAACTCGATGTCGCCACTGTAGGTTGCTTCTTACTCAACCAAGATATGCATGAGTCTCCAAGGAAAAAGCAATTACCACTAGTGGACATGCGAGTATCATAACAACCAACCCAATCACTATCTGTAAAAGCATGCAAGCATGGATGAATATCTCTACCATAAAAGAGACCTAAGCTCAAAGTGCCTCGGAGATATCTAAACACACGTTTCACCGCTTGCCAATGCTTAGTGTCAGGGCTATGCATGAATCGACTCAACTGGGAAACTACATACTATATATCCGGCCTTGTGTTGCATGCACATATAAGACATCCCACAACTTGCTGATAAAGAGAAGTGTCAAATGCATCACTGGAATCCTCAACTGAGAACCTGAATCCTGTCTCAACTGGTGTGGAAACTGGCTTGCAATCCTCAAAGTCAAGACGCTGAAGTATTTTTTCAATGTACGTTGCTTGATGCATAACAATTCCCCCCTCAAAGGATACAAACTCGATGCCAAGATAGTAGCTCAAAAGACCAAGATAAGTGACATCAAAAGTATGCTCCAAATCAGCCATAAGAATGTCAAGTTTTGCATCACATGACCCAGTCAATAGTATGTCATCTACATAAAGAACAAGCACTATAAGATCATCCCCATTTTTGCATACATAGAGTGTGCTTTCAATCGGACTACATGTGAAGCCAAGATCAATCAAGTGCTTATGGATTTTGTCATGCCATGCACATGGAGCTTGCTTGAGACCATACAAGGCCTTATGCAAACGACAAACCATATGCTTTTCCCCTTTCATAGCAAATCCAGGAGGTTGCTTCACATAAACCTCTTCTTGCAAATCACCATTCAAAAAGGTTGTTTTTATGTCCAACTGATGCACTTTCCAACCTCGATGGGTAGCTAATGCAACCACAGTACGAATGGTCATCATGCATGAAGTAGGTGCAAAAGTTTCCTCATAGTCAATGCCATATTGTTATGCATATCCTTTGGCAACCAATCTAGCTTTGTAATGATTAATGCTACCATCAAATTTTCTCTTAATCTTGTAAACCCACTTTGTACCAATGGCATTCTTTCCTTTTCACAATTCACATAACTCCCAAGTACCATTCCTATGTATGGAATCCATTTCTGATTACATAGCACTCATCCATTGTGGATCGTCACATGCATCTTCAAAAGAAATGGCTCTTCATTACATGTTGTAGAAATAAGAGAATAATCCACAAAATTACTTGATGCATGGTGAGAGCTTGATCTTGTTCTACCAAGTAAAGGTGCTCTCAATTTGCTATCCTCGAAAGTTTGTTTCAGCCACTTTGGCATAGTTTATGCACTCTTGATAGACATGCGTTCATTATGTAAAACATCTTCAATATGTATGTCATGCATGGGATGAATTTCATGCTCATTTTCAACCATATTTTGACGTAAATGTTCATCCATATGTGGCTAGAAATTTCCAGCAGTTTGGGCATTTTTTGGTTGAGATTTTCTAGCCATGTTTGGCTAGAAATTCGCTGTGTTTTTAGCCCTATTTGGCTAGAAGTTTTCAGTCCTTTGAGCCTTAGTTGGTTGGTCTACATGCATTCAAGTAGAGAGAAAACTGATTTTTTAGCAAATACCATATCTCGACTCATGATAATTGAGTTCCTCAATGGATGGTACAAATGATATCCCTTACTTTCAGCACTATAACCAAGAAATATACATTTCTTTGCCTTGTCATCAAGTTTGTGACGCTGTTGTGATGGCACAAGAGCATATGCCAAACAACCAAACACAGGCATATGACTAACCATAGGCTTATGACCATTCCAAGCCTCCTAAGGAGTGATGACTCTCAATGCTTTTGTAGGGTAGTGATTCAACACATAATTTGCACACATGACCGCTTCCATCCAAAACGTATCAGGAAGATGCTTTCCTTTAACCATACATCATGCCATTTCAAGTAGAGTTCTATTTTGACGCTCGGCAACACCATTTTGCTGAGGTGTATATGGCACCATACATTGGTGTGAAATACCTCTTTCACAAAGTAAAGCATTAAACTCATGTGACATGTATTCACCACCATGATCCGTGCGTAGAGTCAAAAGCTTTTATGAAGAAAAATTTTTAGCCATAGCGAAAAATGCTTTGAAGCAAGAAAACACCTCATTCTTTGCTTTCATAGGATACACCCACGTATCAAGAGTAGCATCATCAATGAAGGTAACAAAATATACATGCTTCCCAAAAAATGGAGTCTTGACAGGACCACATACGTCACTATGAACAAGCTACAATTTTCTTGTAGTGTGTGTATGACTATCTTTTGGAAAAGAAGCACGATGCATTTTTCCAAGAATGCAACCTTCACGTGCATGCCTTTCAATGGACTCAAGTGTAGGAAAACCAATACCCATGTCCTTCTTTTGCAAGTAAAGAAAACTATTGAAGTTCAAGTGAACAAAATGAGCATGCCAAAGCTCCACTCAGCCATGGAAGAAGTATGAGAAACCAAGGCACTCAAGCCAGCCCTCTTGTATGTATCCATGTGATACAAACCATTACATAATGTACCAGACATCACGATTACATCGCCATTGTTGAAATCATGAACAATACACTTATCATCAACAAAGTGTACATGAAGTCCCGCTTTGGCAATCAACGGAACTGAAATTAAGTTCTTCTTGATATCGGGCACATACAATGCATTTTTCAAGAGAATCACACCTCCATTTTTAAGCTCAATTTCTCCTACTCCAATGATAGGATAAGAAGCATTGTTTGCACAAACCACATGTCCTCCTTTGGGTGCATCTTTCAAAGAGGCAAAAAATCTTTTGCATGATATGTGCTTTGAAGCACCACTATCAAAGAACCAATCTGAATCAGCCTCACTCACAACCATCCATTTAGAATGCAAAGAAGCATCATAATGACATGTAACAACACATGCCCAAAAATCTTGAGCCATGTTAACTTCATCATTCTCTGCCTTTGCTGAATTTTCAGCAATAGACATGCCGGATTCCTTATTCTTTTCCTTGCATTTAGTAAGCTTTCTACATTCATCAATAGTATGACCAACCTTCCAGAAATATTTACATCTCTTCTTCTTTTGCAAATCAGCATCATTAGGGGAATGAGTGGAAGAGGAAGCTTAAGGCTTTGGTTTTGATGAACCCAAAGTTGAACCATACTTGTTTTTCCCCTTTTGTGAGATAGCAAGTGCTTGTGTTCCCTCAATCAAACCACTCCTATTCACTCTACATTGCTCTTTTTGCAAAAGAGGAGACACAACCTCATCAAATGCATACATATTAGGATTTCCTTTTGTAGCCAAATGGAGAGTAGTAGCAAAGCTTTGAAAAGATTCCAGTAATCCTTTCAACAATGTAGAAATGAATGCCGTAAAGAAGTAAGAGTGTCCCATGCCTGTCTTGATGTAGAGCATGACTGAATGTGTGGAGCTATATGATGCTTCACTGAAAGCACAATTAAAGCATGAGCTTGGGAATCTTTTCCATCCCATCTAAATTGCTCCTGTGTAGGTGGAGAAGGAGAAACCACTGTACATCTAAGTGCACCTGGTGGAATTGTTTCTTGGTTGCTGAAATTCACAGTTCTATGCTCCGAAGTCGATTTGCACAGTTAAAAGTGCACGCGAGCCGCAATGCGAAAAACCAAAACTTGAGAAGGAGTTGAACCTGCTCTGATACCATTGTTGAGTGTGTGTAGAAGTGTGAGAGACACACGAGAAGCACACAAAAGGAGCATAAATGCAATAAGATACATGGAGAAGATGATGGCTGGAATAGCTCTCTCTCTTGACGATGAACTGAACTGAAGTAAGACCTGAATAATATCCCTAAGTACAAAGTACCACCACATATGAGAGTATCAAGTATGTGGTAACATGGGGAAAAAACCTTTAGCTAGCACTAGAGTAAAAAGTCCCATGTATAGGGAAACGGTTCACATCAAAGCTACTCGAGGAACACATAAGTGTAACAGGAGCTACTAGTCTTCTACCTTCCACCCTTTATATATGATCTTAATGTTTCCTTTTTCATACCTAGACAAGCATTTACTAAGGTACAAACTGTGGAGTTTTGCAATGGTTTCCAAACTCAATTTAGTATATTTCGGTAATGATGTGTGTGAAGACACTTAATATTATTTGGCCACATTTTTTTCCCCTTAGTTCCTTTTTCCAAATTGTGTATAGGACCATAATCCTCAAGCGCTTCCTATCCTTGTATAATTTGCACTTAATATCATACTCGATGTTGTACTCCTAGGCTTCTTCTTCTTCTTCCTCTATTATATGTGTGCATTGGTGATCCTGATGAGCATTATTAAAGTTTTATGTACTTCAAAATCACTCTTTGGGGATCTTTGCATAGCTAAAAATTCAATTTGAGCTTGTTTTGACCTATAAGCACACCATCATAATGACTATGCAAATGTTTTTGCCCTTTTGCACCAATTTTTGTTTGGATTTTTGTTTTCTAGTATGAGTGCCCAAAAGTATACTATAAACCTAGGAAAGAAGCATTGGCTAGTTTTCCTTAACTGTTTTAACAAAACAATTGATTCTCTACATCAAGTTACAACCATCAACCATGCTTTAAGACAATGATGTAATTTTCATGTTGGCTGTTGAGGATTACTTGGATGGTTCTATGTATCCATTAGGTGCACACATGAAAAACCATGAATTGGTTGCAAATGTATTATGGAAGTTCCGCAAAATGGAAGTTCGGCAATAGCCTACTCTCCCAGACTTTAATTAATAAAGAAAACAATTGTACAAGTGTACGGGCTTGGTATCCATGGGACCCCTTGAATCCCACAAAGCAAGGGAAGATCAAACAAATTTAGAGAGCTCTACAAAGAAGATATATCACCCTCTCGCCCATGCATGTGGGGCCCACTTGCTTTTAATCTTGCATCCTTTGATAGCTATAAATGCTCAAAATGTAGCTGATGGAGGTGTTCTTTAGGAAATTGTGTGTGGGAGTTCTAGTGCCATTCCAATTTCAATTTTTCTTATAGCTCCAATTTTAACTATCCTAGATACACCACCAACATTCCCATCCATTACGAAAGAAGCTTCGATGCCATGCTATATTCACTACAACATATGAGTCCCATACCGATGCTAATGATATCGATGGTCATACCCCAACATCGGTATGACCATTGGAAATGCTTGGAAAAACCATGCTAGCCATACTGACCATCGCTTTAGCATTGGTATAACTCTTGACAAATCATCTCTAGTAAAAGCATCGAAAAACTTGCCTTCACTATATGTGTCAGTAGGAGCACTAGTATATGTGTCCATATAAGTTTCGATGTAGGTGTCAGTATTTTTTTGGGCACAATCGATGCTTATACTGATGCTTATGCCAATGCTTATATCGACACATATACCAATGGTGCATTTTAATAACTCGTGAGCCAAAAGTTGACTACTCCTCTGTTCTGAACTGCGATCTCACACAGTCAAATTTGCACATGCCTACATTGTGCTGGATTTCACACATCCACCTCCATTGTGCTCGTCCTGTGATTTTTGTCTCTCCCCTCACACATGTGATGAAGACCTCTAAATCTCCAAAGACTTGCTCTATACTAATTTAAGAACACCTCTATATCAATCATAGACCAAACTTTCTATAATGTACATATGTATACAAGCTACATTTCTGAGATCTGTTCACTTTCTCAAATGACTTCTTTGGCTTCATTTTTTTTTCTAACTTGCTTCAAGTTCTTCATAATCACCAATTAGGGATTTCTTTGCTCCAACAACATCCATCCTACTCTCTTTCTATACACACACAAATCTCTCTTTCTCCACACACACACACACAAAGATCTCTCTCTCTCTATGCACACACATATCTCTCTCTCTCTCATTTTGGTAAGTGATGCACACACTCTTTCATCCTCTTTCTTTATCTATTCATTTTTATTTTCTAATTTCTCTTTCATTTTGTTTTGCAAGAGCTTTTTGGCATCATTTTTTTGTAATTTGACAAGAGACGACCTCGATTGTGCTTTGACAAGTGATCCAAAGGAAATTACATCGATGTAAGTGATTTATGTACATGCATGTAGTGAATTGTTCTTTATTAGAGAGACAAACAAAGAGAGAGAAAAAGAGAGAGATAGATAGAGAGAGAGATTAAAGAGAAAGAGAAATGAAATTAATGTTTGTTAATGTTCAATGTTAGTTTTAGAGCATACACACACACACACTCACATGCATACATACACACACATGCATATGCATGCATACATACACACATGCATATGCATGCATACATATATACACAAACATATATGCATACACACACTACACATATGCATACACACACTACACATATGCATACACATACACTCACATGCATACACACATATACATACACACATACACTCACATATAGTCACATACACACACTTCTTCAAACATACACACATAGACACACACGTATACACACAGTAACATGCATACATACACACTCCTACATATTCATGCATATGAATGCATACATACACACATATACGTACACACATATACATACACACATGTACATACACACATGTACATACACACATGTACATACACACATGTACATACACACATGTACATACACACATGTACATACACACATGTACATACACACATGTACATACACATACATATACATACACACATGCATATACATACATACATACACACACATATACATACATGCATGCATGCACATATACATATGTGCACATACATGCACATACAATCACATATGGACACACATATACTTCCATGCATATATACACACTCAAAAGAGACACATGTATACACACACATAGACACACATACACACACATGTACATGCACACATATACACATAGACACACACACATATACATACATACACAAACACATAGACACACATATATATACACTTGCATACACACATACACACACATATAAATACACACACATACACATACACACACATGTTTTAGAGTTAGGGTTTTAGGGTTTTACATACATGCCCACATGCATAAACACATATACGCATACACACACATATACATACATACACATACACATAGACACACATAGTCACATATACACATATGCATAGACACATAAGTTTTAGGGTTAGGGCTTTATGATTAATGTTTTAGGGTTTTGCATACATACACATGCATACGTACACATACACATATACACACATATACACATACACATATATATACACATGTAGACACATATACATGCTTTAGGGTTAGGATTTTAGGATTAGGGTTTTAGGGTTTTTACATACATATAGATATGCATACACACATACATACACACATACACACATATACATGTTTTAGGGTTAGGGTTTTTGGCTTTTACATACATAAACACATGCATACACACATATACACATACACATGCATACACACACATACACAC